>OX457050.1:5496994-5724494 GCA_949752735.1 Lumbricus terrestris
AAATGTCCATGCCCACATCTATTGAATCCATCTTAGGACGAGTTTTAAAAATTTCATAAATAAATGCAAAATGAATGATTTTATTGTGATAGGCTGATGAGACTGGATCATTTGACATAATTATTATTAATGAACATCTGTTATTATAGGTGGCTTCCTATACAAAACATGCACGGAGATAATGTTGACTCCTATCGAAACCAGGAACACGGAGGACGTCTAATACTTGGAGCCGAAGAATGCAACCTAAGTTTAATTTGTCATTCCTCTAAGAATCTTGTGAATATTGGTCATAGATCTTGAAGCTGTCGTTTCAAAAATAATTGCGATTATACATTTAGGTCTTGGATTTCGTAGCGATGACGTCGTTTGCGAAATTGGACTTAGGCTACTGATTGACATTAACAGTGATTAGGCTTGTATGATTATTTTTATAGCACCAAAATAATGAGCACAAGATTAGTAATTCGCTTTGATCTAGTAGTTGGCTTTCAGATGCAAACTGACTCGAAATTATAACTACATTTTTCCATAATTGCCACAGCGCGTGTTTGGACACAGGCCTCGGTGAAAGACTGTGTAATAAAAATATGTAAAATTGACTATGCAGGGCTCATCATGTCTGGCAAACCCGCATATGTAGGGCCTATGCATTATACTTGCTAGACAGAATATAATGGTGGGTGTACACAAGCTGTAGTTATTTTAGTGTTCATATTATTGATAGGATTATTCTTTCAATTATTAATGCGGGTGGCGTAGGCTACAACCGTTCTGTTTTTCAACTATGCAACTATACATTCTGCACCATAGGTCGCATCTATTTGAACAAATCAGTGAAAACAATAAAAACTTCATATGGGCGACTTCCTAAATTTGCTCCTGGCTCTGCCTATATAGGCCTACGCGATGAGCTGCGCTTGTTGCCTGTGTTCCAGCGGATCTCATACCGCATTGCTGCTGTGGTCTCTCGCTGAGTCCTTGGCTGTGCTCCGTCATACTTTCGTGATCTTTGCTGTCCAGTCTCTGACGTTGCATCGCGTCGTGTACTTCGCTCTTCGGCTAGGGGTAAGCTTCTGGTCCTGCGGGCTCGCTTAGCTATTAAGCAGCGCCGTTCTTTCTCGGTCGTGGGGCCTACAGTAACTGTCTGGAACGACCTATGAACGTTTGGTCTCTCGCTCTTAAACTGCTGTATTGAGGCTTTGCTTTTTCTCAGTGGCTGGCCCTAGAACCTGGAATATACTATGTTTCTTTCTCACTTAAAAACTGCCTTATTTAGCCGTTGTTGGACTGGGAGCGCTTCTGTGCGATATTAAGATATTAACTCAATAATAATAATACTTATAATAATTTGAGAAATACGTGTAGTGGGTCCCAATAAGAAATGAAATTTAAATTGTCTTGATAGAAACTACTTAGGTCTATGGTTTTCAAGTAGCAATTTTTAGTGCAATATGCGATCTAGTACACATCTCTAGCCTTTACTTCTGATCATATCTAATTGCGTGATGTCGATCAGCATGAACTTATGCTGACTTAGCCTATGCTTAGAATTTATATTTGAAAAGACTTCAATACCGTTTTAAATTTTTCTCAATTTCGTATTAAAACAAAGTATCGTAGGCTATCTACTGTAGATTAATGTCACTATTTAGTATTGGCCAACTAATAGAGTTGTTTCTTGCCGATTTAGATAAAATTGCATAAACAAGGTCTGTATGTTTAAGATGAAGTTTAAGATAACAAAATCAAATAATTAACGTTTCCGCTTTTGCCGATTTTCCGTTTTTTTTAAATTTCTTATAGTAAAAAGAGGTGTTCCTGTTTTTCATTCCGTTTACATCATTTTTTACACCTAGACTGTCCATATCTGCACAGAAAATAGACAACCTACTCAAAGATTGATACTCGTCTTGCAGTCCATCGTCGAATGCAGGCAAGATGAAATCGAAGGAAAGATCTGACGTAAGTTTAGGCTAATTATATTCACCTCTGGTCGAATAACTACATAAATTATTAAAATCAATGCAAATAAACTTTCAGCGGCTAATTCCTTGGTACCATCATCTGCTACCAAACTACCACTCTTTGTGGTGCCGTACAATGACAACAGCTCGGACAGTTTGTCAGGGCCGTTTTAAGGAGTTTTGGGGCCCTAGGCACAAACCCTAATCCTAAACATATCCACGAGTCTAATCTACTCTAGCCAAATCAAGGTTTCTGGGGACGGAGAACAAGTATTTACACACACATTTTTGTCGGTCGATTGCTCGAGACGTGTAGCGCCGAGACGGGAGGGCTATGGGAAAGGAATGTCCGAATGTGTCCCTCCATGAAGTCAGAAATTGTTGAATTTTCACATTGCATTTTAAGCTGCCATCTTTACAAAATTGCTCAACATTCGCAGTGCTGACATGCCTAGTCTAAGACTTCTATGATTGTTCTTGCAATTATAATAATTCCTTATTCAGTTTCCACATTGTAATGATAGGCCACATGCAGCATTGTAAGCTGGGATCTAAGCAAAATTACAGATTACTATTTCAGTGCTGATTACAAGAGTGGTTGAAAGTTTCAATAAAATTAATATAATTATTATTACAATCATAATTTCTTGACGTATCAAATTCAGCAACTCAGTTCTGCTGCTTCTGGACCATTAGGCCAACAGCATAATAGGCCTAGTAGCCTAACGAATAACTGCAGACAGATCTAGGCTATAATTATATAAGACCTACTTTCTTGCATTGGAATTGGCTTATTCCCGCGCGTTGCTAAAAAGGCTTGTATTGTTGACCATGGAGGATAGGCCTACAGTTCTCGGAATTGCCACAAATGTTACACAAACCAAGGAAGAACCGCCAAAATCTGGAAGTCATGTAGTAGGCCTAATGATGCTGTTTTACTAAGTGTTCAAGTAACAAAACCTTTTAAATTTCGACAGTTTTAAATTTGAAAGGTAGCACTAAAAAGTCGAAAATTGGTTTTACAAAAATAGTACTTGTACAAATATTAACAGTAAATTATACTCATTGTAAGATGATTGTATCATATTATTACATTAATAGATTTTATCGTCATAATATCATACAATAGTAAATAATATCACGGTATATTACTAGAGTTCGTGTATTATACAATAATGTAAGCAGCAATTCAAACTTATAATTTGGTCAAATGTTTTGGGTAGTCATTTCTGGGTGAAGTTCCTTTCACACTGGGAGATGCTTAGATTAAACACTGAACGTAACCCGATTCCCGTCTCAAACTCTCAGTCTCAGATATAGAGTGCCGGTACGTACTCTATTCATGCCTTCTATGGGCATGTGTGTCATTTTGTTACGTTTATTAATATTGATAGAAGAACCTAGGCCTATACACAGCTAGAGCACAGCAATCTTTGTATTACAAGTGTACTGTGTAAAATAAATTTAAGCTTAGCACACGTTAAAGTTCGTATAACATGTTGCTAATTTGTTATGCAATGTAGCATTTTAGGTCGCCGCGGGGCCCCCCTGTTGCGCGGGGCCCTAGGCCCGGGCCTCGCGGGCCTGTGCCTTAAAACGGCTCTGCAGTTTGTTTATTAACAGCAGTTCAACACAAGATGAACGCTTTTAACAAAGCAACGTGTTGTTTTGAATCGGATTTCACAGCTCCAATCTGAACTAGTCCACAGGAATTTTTTTAAATTACGCAAGAGCGTAACTTTAATTCCATGTTATAGCCTAATTGGCTTCTATTTTAACACGAGAGTATTTAACTTAAATTTAATACTTTAAAAATAACCCAAAATTAATTCTAGTCAGGATGTCAAAAAGGTCAATCCAGTTTTACGATTTGATATATTCTGTAGACCCTAGGTATAGAACAAAAATATGGTTCGCTACTTGAGTGTACGGTGATGGACAGACCGATTTTAGACTTTGTACAACAAATGCTTCTAGACTCATATCGAAATAGGAATTCATTCACTTGGACTATAATCCAGGTATCTCGCATCAAATACACGATCCAGATCCAATAACCACAGATCAAAGAAAGGATCAAGTGTTTGCATGTCACTTTTCGAGATTCAAATATGATCGAAGCACCGACCTAAGTCTTTCGGGTTTTTAGATTTTGAGAACGAGATACAGGCTGGTGCAGAAACTAGGTCTAGAGTAAGTACAAGTTCGGATCGTCATATCACGGATCTACATACAAGTAAGAATTTCTTTCTTTCGAACCCACATTCATGTAGGGATTCATTTCCTTTGGTCCTGCTTCCAATTGTCGATCTACATCTTTCGGGTTTACATTCGAGTATGGGTTCACTTCTTTCGAATCCATATCCAATAGGGTATAGTGACAAGAAAGGATTATGTTTGGCATATATTAATTTGTTGCTCCTATGCATATGATAGTGTCTGGTATAGAAATTTTGTTTCTGACATGCTGCTTAACTTTGCCGCCATGGCCTTGAAGCTATTCAAGTATACCGCACTATTAAGCATTGCTTTAGCACTGCTGAAATTTGACTATTTTCTTATCTGCATTAGCAATTAGGCCTAAAAATGGGAATATTGTGATATTGTGAGCCACATTTTATGGCACGGCAGGTGAATTTGTTTGGCAATTCCGACATCTATGAGCTACAAATAAGGGGTTGTCCATAAACGACGTCATGCACTTTAGGGCGATCCCCTTTGACGTTACGTCACGTTAAAACAAAAGTCATATGATATCTAGCAATGGACTGTCACAAATCGTCATAGATGTGTGACCCTCACCCCCTCCAGCTATGTGACGTCATTTATGAATGGTCCCCCATGCATTATTCTAACTTTAAAAAATGGAAAAGGTCATTAAGGTTGAAAAAACCTTGTGGTCCTTAATTACGCTTCACAGAATGTTCAAATGCTGACAATGCGTTTCACTCATAATATATAGTTCACTCACTTTTTGTGGTAGGCCTATATTTGACCATGTTTTTAGGGATCCGCATTCTGTTCGAATGTGGCCCTCTGTATAAGTTCTTTGTCACAAACTGACCTTGCTGCGTCTGTAAGACTGTAACAACTTTGACTGCATGCATGCTTGTGGCAATGGTATTTTTCAAGATCTAACATACTGCCAATTTTAATGGATTCCTGAAGGTCATTTTTCTTCAACTTGCAAGTTATTGGAGGTTCAAGTCTGGAAAATCCAGCCAGTTAACTGGAGCACAGTAGACAGTGGCTTCTAAATTCAGTTTTGGGATTGTGAATGTTCTAGTATAACTTGAAATGCTAATAGACAGCGATCAGTTTCCCTTGCTATTTTAATTCTTCTGGCTACCAGTTCTGCATGTGTTTTTCATCAATCATTATATTCACTTAAGCATTTTCTGGGCAACCCTAGTAGCCATTCTGTTGAACACATTCATCAAAAACCTTTCTCTCTTTGTATGGTAGGGAGCTTGATAAAATGATGAACAAATAATATATGCCGTAACGTCAACTTATTGAAATGAAACATGCAGATGAACCACTGTCTTTCATGTAACTCCAGCTTTCTTATTCCATTGTTTCAGCCACGCATGCTTGTATTTACCGCCGTTCCATCACAGCTAACAGCTATTATTGAACTGAAAGAAATATCATTGGGCAAATCAGACTGCTTCGAAAATTCCTGCGGTTAATCCACCACTTGGCGAGATATGCCCTGTTCTCGAATCAAAACATGCATACTCTTCCATTATTTGATATTTTTGCCTGAAAACATACAGTATTACAGTTATATATGTCCCACCATCAAAATACAATGCTGCAGCTTCACGCTTTTTATCCTCCTCCATCGGATAATGTTTTACGAAAGCTTTCTCTCTCTTCTCACAATCTTTCAGTATATAGTTGAAGTCGTCAGTAGTCACAATTTCATAGTCCACAAGTAGACATACTTCTGTTGCAAATGCAGCACCAACTGCATTGCAGAAACTATATCTGTCACATTCCCTTGACAAAGCTGGAGTGACTGGTGTAGCGAGAGCATGTTTCTCCTTCAGATTGCATATAAACATAAATGATTCTGACGCTGTGGAATCGGAGTCATCTGTATCACAGATGGAATAATTGTCTGGTGTATCATCTACACTTTACAATTACACAGTCCTTGAGATTAATAATACTTCTTATAATTATTCTCTTTTCTTATAATTATTCTCTTTCTTTTCTCTTTCTTTTCTGTCTGTTTTTCCATGACCAGCGTTCTCTTGTTTGCACAGTGCGTTTTTTGCCATGGTTTGCAGTCGCGAAAGTAGACTAAACTTCAGGTGCTCGGCGGCAAAGTTAGATGCAATAAATTTGATGCAATTTTTCTTCAGTTCTTTCATTTAGGACCTGGAGCAACCTTTTAAGTTATGCCAAAGTTCATTTTAAACGAAAACATATTTCTTGCTATACCCTAATATCCAAGTAATCATCAGCTTCTTCCGAATCCATTTTCAAGCACGGATTCAATGGTTTCGGGCCCCCATCTAAGCTTGGATCAACTTCTTTTGAGACCATTTTCAGGTAAGGATTAACTTCCTTTGAACTCGATTCCAAGCACAGATTCATTTCTTCCGGAACCAGAACCAAGTAGGAATTCGGTTTCCTCTGCGGGCTAACATCCAATTTTCCCAGATCCAAGTTGACGTTGAAATCTTGTGGACTAAGATATAAATTAGTATTAGGTCTAATTGATTCCGATTGCTTATTCGATTTAGAAAACTTTTCAGATTCGTTTGTGAATGATTCGTGTTTGTTCAGCTGATTTTGTTCCCCTTTCTCGAGGTTTGTGACTACGTCCAAAGGGTTAAAATACCCCAGGGCGTCGCTCGTGATACCCTTGTCCAGCTGTGGTCTACCTCTACCTTGGGCATTATCCTGTGACATTTCTATCGATGAGTGATATCTGGTGTGCCCTTGCGAATCAGGAGAAAGAGGCAGTGCAGTTTCTTGTTGAGTCATTTCTTGCATTAATTGATCTATTGAGTCGTAACCTATGCGGTCGTAGAGGCTGAATGTTCTTCTCGTCGGTTCATCCGTGTTTCCCCTTGCTTCCAGAGGAAGATTGGGAAGTTTCCTCTCTTTCTTTCGTCTCTTGACGGCTGAAATGCAAAGCATTAGAATGCATATGACATTGGATAAAGATAATGGCAGATGTCAACAACATAATATTATCATAGGGTAATCAGTGGTTTGGTTTGACCAGGCAGACAGACAACGTCACTATATCGCTGGAAGACTGGGAACACATCTCTTTGAGGTTAAATTATTTGCTGTTGCACTCGCAACCGTGAGTGAGCTTAACTGGGTTTTGTTCCATTGCTGCCTCAGATACTGGGATAACTTATTTTAACTATTTTTCTTTCACATGTCACATTTGAAGGCGACAAAAAGTATCAAACATTTCACTAACCATATATTTACAATCTTTGTCTCAGGCAAGTGACCTTGCACACAACCATAATATGGCTATTAATTCAATATACATTTTATCAATATTAACCTGATAAGTAAGTGGGTAGCGAATTTAATTCACAGTTGCAGACATCATTCCGAGTTACAAACAAAACAATACACGAGCGTGTGGCGTACTTTCAAAGAAAAGAATAATCAGAAAAACATACATTATAAGAAAAGTTCTAATAATAAATACAAATTGAAAAGTCCATTTACTACCAGAACGTCGTGTCAAACGGAATCCGAGAAAAATTCCGATGAACAGCAGAGCGACACCAAAAGCACCGGCTGCTAAGATTACCTTCCACGCTGTCCATCGCTCATCTTTCGTCTCGATGTCCTCTGTAAAAGACATATTCTGCTGTAGGTAAAAATTTAAGAAATTCCTACGAGGCAATTGAAGTCAGATTTGATGTCCTATTTTTGCTCTCTATTCTATTTAATAGGCCTATTATATATAACGCCACTTATAGTACAATCTAATCAGAGACTCTCCCAGTGCGAAAAAGACATCGAAAAAGAAATGTCTTTACAGAACGGGCAGAAACAGTAGTGCTTCAGATAAGATATCAACACGAGTTATAGCAGGAAGGTCATATTCCACAATAAAGGGCCAACAGAGATATGGGCATAAGCACGACGCTGTGTCATGGTAGTCCCAGGCCAAAGTTCTAGGAGTTGCTGACCGTCTGAAGAGCCGAGACATTATATCTATAAGTACTTTCAATTTGTACAAGCTCACTAAGTAGGTTAATGATAGTAAGTGTTGAATTTCTTTATTTTCTTTTGGTTTCTAGTATGTAGACCTGAAGTCCAATCACAAAGTTAGAATATTACTATTCATCAAAATGCTAACAAAAAAGAAAGCACCAGAGCATGCAAAATGTAATGTGTTAACCCTAAACGTGGTTAGCCTACCTGTTGTCTTATACTTGTACGAAAGAGTTATCGTCCGATTTTCTCCGCCGTAACCGTCATCAACCGCGCATCGATATTCTCCGAGATATTTCGAGCACTCAGCGGAACATTTAGGATCAATCATTATGACCAGGATATCTTTCGTCACATAGACGTAAGGCAGCTCATCAACAACCAAGTCTCCAAATGGTTCTGTCTTGTACCAACGCACAGTCGAAGGTCTGCTGGGATCGGAGGTTGCTACACACTGAAAGACGAATTGCTTTTCCTCGAGAAAATCTACTGGTACATTTCTTGAGCCTCTGATCATCACTTCTGTCTTTACTGAGAAACAGAGTTACACACAGTAACGGTTGTGATACTAGTGATCAATGTTAATATGATAATGATTACAAACAATATGTGTCAATGATGTTAAATGTGTTAATAATAATAATTAGCATTATAATTTTTGTTCCAAGGTAACCATGGTGCATAGGGGATTTGACTATTACTAGCTATTGCAAAAATTCGAATGTAAATTGCGATATAAATTATGTTATCATCATATTTATTTTCATCCTCAGCAGCATTATTATTATTATTATTATTATAATTTAATTTTACTTAAAAATTACATTTTCTCAAAGAAAGTCCTAATGCTGGAATTTGCCAGGAACGCACAGAAATTAAACTTACACAGGACGTTCAGGTATGCTTGAGCAAAGGCGTATCCATGAACGCTGCTCGCGTTGCATTGAATAACCATCAGATCCGTTTGACGCTCACTGTCGACGCAATCTCGACAAACGTCTGGTATCGTCAGACTTTTCAGGTCGTTGCTGAACACAAATCTCTCTGGGAGATTTTCAGCTATAAAACACAAATATTTTGTAGGGTTATTTAAAGGACAATTTATTTTATTATCATCGGAAGACTCATCAAGTTTTTGGGCACAAATGGGATATTCCTTATAGGGCCTATATGCTTAAAAAGTTTTAATCTGCGATACCATAATATTAGTGGATCATATTGGAACCGGTACATTATTCCTTTTGCTTGTTAGTCAGTTTGCTTGTTGATGGATATCGAAACATCAGCCAGATGCGCTCAATCGAAACGATCGCTTTTGATTCAGATAGTCCTTTAGAGCAATGGCCTTGGCATCTCAATGCGTGACAGAAGTCGTCGAAAACAGGAAAAACAATTGAAGCAGCGACCTCCAGAGTTCAGTTTTGCTACAAATGATACTGGGTGCTACCTGGTGCTACTCTGCTACTGGGCGATATTAGCTACGGGTTTCCAATCCGATGCACCGTACAGACTCTATTGCTTCAATAATGATCACATTAGTTAAGTTACCGAACCCACTGCTGTAAAGCCGACCTGCGTGTCGTGCTACAGTGGGCCGTATTTCGTATAACCTGTATCTGCAATCATTCTGCGGTGTGTCAGATTGAATCATTAAAAGGAATATTATTATTATAGTTGATATCGAGTTGAGATCACGAGAAAAGCATATGGCCTAAAGTAACCTCCATGTAGATATGGAATAGAAAGATGTGGACCACCCAAGTGATATCGAAGACTATATTGTAACTCACTATCTATTGGCCGTCCATTCTGAAGCCAGACAATATTAGCCTCAGGTTTGGCGAAGACGTTACAGTTGAAAGTAACCGACTCTCCTTCAGTAACGTTGACATTGTGTGGACCATCCATTGCGCTCTGAAACTTCGGCGCAGCTGTATTATCAAAATTTAATATCAAAGCAGAATTATAGCATTGTTTTTTTAAACTAATTTACGATCTCTTAGCGTTACATTAACAAAGCAGGCAGCATATTAATGTTTCCTACAGACACGAGGAGCTGGTCGATATATTGCAATTCAGACATCCCAACCATGGCAATGTTTCAATCCATTTTCCTCACTTATAATTATTGCCAATACATGTATGACGGCAAGACTAAGTTACGACGTGTAGGCCTGCAGTACTGTGTTCCTGTTCTATGTATGAAGAATCGACAATGACGCGCCAAAACTAAATAATAACCAAACCAGTTCAATATCTAGAAGCATAGGCGCAACTTAATGCATAACTGAACGATGATATGAAACTTTAAATGACAATAGTTTCATTTAAATATTAGCATACCTCTAACACGAATCTGAAAAGTATGCGAGATGTTTCCTTGGTCATTTGAAGCAATGCAGCTGTAGTTTCCTTCATCAGAATCAGTGATGTCATTTTTGACGAGCGTCGAATTGAAGCCTTCCAGCGAGAATCTTCCAATGGAAAGCGCATTATCTGGCCCAATCCAAGAAGTCACAGGTTGCGGACTGAAACAGTTAATATCCTAAAGTCTGAAATATGCATAAAAATTGGTGAACAAATACCGCCATATTTTTATGGGAAAATGTGGCCCTACACGTTGCCCAGATGTCTCGCTGGTGTATGGCCGCGTAGGTTATAATTATAAATTTAATCAGGTAAAGACGTATAGTGTCAAAAAACAAGAACATATTAAAGTTATTCCTATAAAGTATAAACCATGACCCAGGGTAACCTTTGAATGAAATTGATCTTGAACTATTGACCCTTTAACGTGTAACTCCGGTAATATTGAGTAAATTGCTGTGATGGGAATATTTCGAAGGAGCTTGTTGACAGGCTTTACTATTCATATTGTTTATTCACGAAGACTTACTATCCGTAGAAGAAGCATCTCAGCTTTATGCTTTCTCCAACAAGTGCAACTGTCTGTGCTGCCGAAGCAAATGCTAAAGAAGGAGCGAACTGACTGATGTTCCAAGTTGAATCTGCAACAGAACAGCATCGCTTGCTGCGATAGAAGACAGTCGAGAAATTATTATTAGTAGTAGGCTATATTTATTCACAGAAAATAGGTTGGTGGAATTAATTACCTCTCAAAATTCAGATGGCCTGCTTTTAGACTTCTTACTATAATAAACAATCGCTCTCACTTCTTATCACTGTTAGCTGTGTATAACTTCGTCTAGTTTCCCATGGTGAGTCGGGGTAAAATGTAATGCACGTGTAGATCCTTCTGCCATCAGGAGCATCCTTCGAAAGAGCATAAGCAAAGTGAAGATCTCCTGCAAGATAAGAAGAGCATTAGACTTTTTATTGCAAAACGTTAGCAGACTTCAAAATAATTCATAATAATTATAAGGACACTTTATATCCTGAAAGTCAGCGTCGTAATTCGGTTGCACCAATCGCTTGAGAATTAAAGAGATAATTATGGCGAAGTAAGCGATCAGTGATAAAATATTTTTAAAGGCAATCATTTCTCAAATAAAAATCCAAGTTGATGCCAAATAAATGCCAAAGAAATTAGTGCGTGAGACGCTGTTCAAAAAGTAGGCTATACCTTCCCAGCAATTTAAAAGTGGATGAAATGCAAACGCAAATTTAGAACAGGGCCAACAATACCGTTGTCAGCAACCTGTATTCGTTCCGAAGTTCGAAATGTGGCATAATATTGTGCGTTGATTTCAGCCGCTGAGAACCAATCATAGAGAGGTTTCGGAAAACTCTTGGGTCGATGAGCCTCAATGTAGAACGGACTTCCCTCTACAACGCTTATCTCAGGAACAGGTGAAGGTGTTGGGGTGGGTTCAATGAATAATTATATTCCTAACATGCACCATGTTTGAGAGAGCTGTGCCGTATTGATTTTTGGCGAAGCACTGATAGTATCCTTCATCCGTGTCTGTCGGGCTGCTTATCGTTATCGTACCATCCGTTCCTCGACGAATATTGGACAGAGTTGTGTTTAATTGAACACCGTTCTTCTTCCATTCATATCTGAAAAGTAATTTATAGTCGTTATCATACATGTATGTAAATGTTTGTCATTAGCTAGACCAGGATGCATATAATCACAAGAGATAGCCTACTATCATTCATCGCGTGACACTGAAAAATGTATGCGGCAGATCGAATTAGCCTTGATATATACTTTCTTGTTCGGCGTTTTGATTGCCAATACCGAATACCAAATTCGAGTAGATAAAGTTGAACCTACATGACATCCGGTTTCCCATCAGCAACACACTCCAGTTTGAATTGACTTCCACTGTTGTACAAGATTTCCTTTCCTTCTGGCCATCGCTTTACAGTGGGTGGCAATCGCACTGAAAACGTTATAACAATCAATAATAAAGGTAGGCCTACGGTAGTAGTAAAGCATGCTTTAGGCCTAAGCCCCTATGAAGAACATTTCTAGGATATCGCAAATTGGCCTACATGATCTTACTCCGAAATATTCTGCAAGATTGATAATGATGATGATGATGATGACGTTGATGATGATGATGATGATGATGATGATGATGATGATGATGATGATGATGATGATGACGATGATGATGATGATGATGATGATGATGATGATGATGATGTGATGATGATGATGATGATGATGATGATGATGATGATGATGATGATGATGATGATGATGATGATGATGATGCTGGTTCTGGTGCTGGTGGTGATGATGATGATGATGATGATGATGATGATGATGATGATGATGACGATGATGACGATGATGATGACGATGACGATGACGATGATGACGATGACGATGACGATGATGATTAAGATTAAGCAGTAACAAATGGTAATTAATTTAGAGTTCTACGTTTTCAAACTACTTACCATCGCTTTGGGTAACAACGATTTGGCAAAGACATGCAACGTGCATCAAAATAACGGACTTCTTCATTTCGATGCTTCTTTTCGGGATATCTCTGAGCACACATTGAAAGAGTAAGTACGTTAGTAATCGTGCTATGTCGATAAGCTTTGAAAGTTAAAGATATCAATGACACCACAATGATTGTCTCCGTTCACCATGTTTTTATGCCTAACCATGTTACCTGCTGTTCGATCTCTTTGATTTCTCTATAAATATATTATTGAAATAATAATAATTACAATTATTAATGTTATTACGATTATTATTATCATCATCATCATCATCATCATCATCATCATCATCATCATCATCATCATCACATCATCATCATCATCATCATCGTCATAATCATCATCACCGACGACAACATCATCATCACCACATATTCATCATAATAATCGTCATCGTCATCATCATCATCATCATCATCATAATCATCGTCATCATCATCATCATCATCATCATCATCATCATCATCATCATCATCATCATCGCCATAATCATCATCACTGACGACAGCATCATCATCACCACATAGTCATCATAATAATCGTCATCGTTATCATCATCATCATCATCATCATCATCATCATAATCATCATAATCATCATCATCATCGCCATCGTCATCGTAATCGTCATCATCATCATCATCATCATCATCATCATCATCATAATGGTGATCATCATTATCATCGTCATTATCATCATCATCATCGACTACATCATCATCATCATCATCACATCATCATCATCATCATCATTATCATCATCATCATCAGCGACAACATCATTATCATCACATCATCATCTTCATTATCATCATCATCATCATCATCATCATCATCATCATCATCATCATCATAATAACGATCATCATTATCATCGTCATTATCATCGTCATCAACGACAACATTATTGTCATTACCATTGCTATTATTCTCCGAGGCGTGCCGTATTATAGTAGGCGCCATGGCATTTATTATCGCGTTTGAAAGTGTCAATTTAATATCACACGACTTTCAATACCAAAGACATCTGCTTCTTTGAGGCCATAATCATTTAGTGTCCATCGAATGCAAATAATAACAGATTAATCTTAATGCCTAATTTCCACTCAAAATTGTCGAACGCATTGAAACATTCTGTTACAAAATATATTTAGAAGCCAATGACAGAACTATAAAAATTAGATCTATATGCATAAATCTTTATGCAGAATATTCTATGCACAGCAGTCACTGAATACCTGCATTGGTAGATACATGCACATGTAGGACGGTTAGCAGCGTCGTATGAAGGACCGATAAACTGCGCGATGTTAATGCGGCTCAGTGTCAATTATATCCAGGTAAACAGAAAGTAAAATCATGTGCATAGATTTTTTAGCAATGTTTCTATTTTCTTTTTTAGTCGCAAATGAATGTTGACACGATTTACACAAATGTCATATTGACAGCCGAGTGTTATCTCATGTCAGATCCTGGTCATCATCGCAACCGGAACAATTAAGCTTATAGCAATTGTAACTCAGACCACAGTTAATATAGCCTACGTGTCTAGAAGCAGGCATAACATCCTCGAGCTTATACCATAGCGCCACCATAAATATAATAATTAATTACAGCCTACTAATGAAGAAATGTATTATTACAGTGCATAATATGTAATGCATACAAACACAAGGTCATCATGTATTATTTTGTGTATAATTATGTGTGTGTTCTACATGACATTGCATGGTTGTATGCACGTCTGTGTGTGTAACTTTAATGCTTAGATGTATGTACGCATAACCTACGTATCTGTATCCATAATTAGATGTAATAGGCCTCTATGAATGCATGTGGCTAAGGTTTCGGTAATGTGTGTGAGCGTGTATGTGTGTGTGACAGAGGTCGCACTATTTTCTACTGGTAGCGATGGTATTGAAAGACTCCTGGTTCAGGTGTCGTTGCTGAAGAACAGTTACTGGAAACAACGTGTCTGCAATGAGCGCAATCCGTCGTTTGGGTTCTGCGTGTCTGCGGAAGTTCGCCCGTTCCTAGTTTTATGAGCATTTCTCGTCCGTGTATTTACTTTGGTTCATAGTAACTCTGTAATCAGTTAGGTTTTCATTGGGGAATTAATAAAAGGCGCGATATCAGTTTTCCACGGCCAATGCATTGACTTACTCCTATATACATTGTATAATATTATGTGATATATAAATGTATGTAACCTATGAACCTAACCTTGTATGATTATGTGTCATATATACTTATATGACACATAATCATAAAATTTTTTGTATGATTAGGTATGACATACATGTAGGTATGATGATAGTTCAACCAACAAAGAATTTTTGAAAACTGAGAACAAATAAACTGCAGATCGTTTCTAAAATTTGTGATATAAGCTGTAGACTAACAGCCTCACCGTCTATCTTCGTTAAATTATTATTTTTTTAAAACAAAATTCAGCATGTTGTTGTAGGCCTATTATAGTAGGAAACGGTCAAGCTAACTTTTCATTGTTTTACCTTGTTCATTGAAATTGATAATTAGGCTACTATGCATCGCACATCAGAACTTTCAGTTTCAATTACGTTCTGCATAGCTGTAGGCCTAGACATAAAAGAAATTGGCTTTTCAGTGTAACAGATGTAGGTTAGGCCTACCGCGCATCAATGTGCATAGGCCATAGATAAATGGCAAATCTTCTTTGGCATTGACTGCTTCCGGGTTAGATAATATTATATGCCCGAGTTTCAACGCTACAATATTGTGACTATTGAGTCCAACATCTGCACGTAGACTACGTATTGTCGGTCTTGAGTGAAAACGTTTTAATTCGGTATGACAATGAAAATGATTATTGGCTGTGTAGGCCTACAGCCCTACACGAGCTCATCAATCTCGGGACAACCCACATGTAGGCTTCAAACAGGTCGTGCATGAGGATGTAATCACATGAGGGTTTTTAGCTAGGTCTAAATGACTTTACTTTCATTAGTCTGACGTGCGATATATAGCCTAGGCTAGTTAGACACTCAAATTGTAGCGCTATCCTGGTTGTGCAATCAACCACAGAATGAGCACATCGACAGAGCCGTTTTAAGGCACAGGCCCGCGAGGCCCGGGTCTAGGGCCCCGCGCAACAGGGGGGCCCCGCGGCGACCCAAAACGCTACATTGCATAACAAATTAGCAACATGTTATACGAACTTTAACGTGTGCTAAGCTTAAATTTATTTTACACAGTACACTTGTAATAGGCCTACAAAGATTGATGTGCTCTAGCTGTGTATAGGCCTAGGTTCTTCTATCAATATTAACAAACGTAACAAAATGACACATGATGCACATAGAAGGCATGAATAGAGTATCGGCACTCTATATATGAGACTGAGAGTTTGAGACGGGAATCGGGTTACGTTCAGTGTTTAATCTAAGCATCTCCCAGTGTTGAAGGAACTTCACCCAGAAATGACTACCTAAAACATTTGACCAAATTATAAGTTTGAATTGCTGCTTACATTATTGTATAATACACGAACTCTAGTAATATACCGTGATATTATTTACTATTGTATGATATTATGACGATAAAATCTATTAATGTAATAATATGATACAATCATCTTACAATGAGTATAATTTACTGTTAATATTTGTACAAGTACTATTTTTGTAAAACCAATTTTCGACTTTTTAGTGCTACCTTTCAAATTTAAAACTGTCGAAATTTAAAAAGGTTTTGTTACTTGAACACTTAGTAAAACAGCATCATTAGGCCTACTACATGACTTCCAGATTTTGGCGGTTCTTCCTTGGTTTGTGTAACATTTGTGGCAATTCCGAGAACTGTAGGCCTATCCTCCATGGTCAACAATACAAGCCTTTTTAGCAACGCGCGGGAATAAGCCAATTCCAATGCAAGAAAGTAGGTCTTATATAATTATAGCCTAGATCTGTCTGCAGTTATTCGTTAGGCTACTAGGCCTATTATGCTGTTGGCCTAATGGTCCAGAAGCAGCAGAACTGAGTTGCTGAATTTGATACGTCAAGAAATTATGATTGTAATAATAATTATATTAATTTTATTGAAACTTTCAACCACTCTTGTAATCAGCACTGAAATAATAATCTGTAATTTTGCTTAGATCCCAGCTTACAATGCTGCATGTGGCCTATCATTACAATGTGGAAACTGAATAAGGAATTATTATAATTGCAAGAACAATCATAGAAGTCTTAGACTAGGCATGTCAGCACTGCGAATGTTGAGCAATTTTGTAAAGATGGCAGCTTAAAATGCAATGTGAAAATTCAACAATTTCTGACTTCATGGAGGGACACATTCGGACATTCCTTTCCCATAGCCCTCCCGTCTCGGCGCTACACGTCTCGAGCAATCGACCGACAAAAATGTGTGTGTAAATACTTGTTCTCCGTCCCCAGAAACCTTGATTTGGCTAGAGTAGATTAGACTCGTGGATATGTTTAGGATTAGGGTTTGTGCCTAGGGCCCCAAAACTCCTTAAAACGGCCCTGCACATCGACTATACACCGTCGGTCAGAATTTAGACGACGAGGGAGAAGAGGCAGACATTTTATGCTCTTGCATTCAAAAACATAAAAGTCGCTGGTGTTTTACACCCGTTGCTACCTTCCAAGGTTAGTTGAAGAAATCACTGTAGGCCTACATTGTACAATGTACATCTCATAATGCCATCAAGAATCTGTTTTGTGAACTCCGCCACTGGTTGTTCTCTGCCAATGCCAGTCCCAAACCTGGATAAAGGAGGAGGGCGACACTAAGTGTCGTTAAACATGTAACAAGAAAGAGAGAGTCTGTTTTGTAAATGTCCGCATTTGTCTATATATATGATTTTTTAACGGAAGTTGGAAGGACAAAGCTACAGTATATACGCATCTATTATTTAGAAGACACCGTTGACTTCACTGCTTTCCACATAATCATTATAGTACTATAATAACGAGCATGATATAGTTAAATGCATCTAAGTGTAAATAGCGTCAGTAACATGCGCTTCATATGAAGGGGCGCTGGAGAAACCAAGGCAAACAATCACACTGATAGGTTATTTTAGAATAGACATGGGGTGTCCACCTTAACATAAGATTCATCGGCGTCTGATAGAAAGAATGGTTGGTGAAACTGACCGCTATAAAATCTTGTACACCTACTGTTAATATTCTTATAGTTCTTGCTGTTGTTGATTTTTTAAGCTGCTTTTAATTTTTGTCTCAAATAAAAATGTAGAATTAAAGGGATATGATCCAAAGAACTGATAATTATAGCTCTAGACTTGTTCACAGGCTTACACGACGTCGTGTAAAATGTTCGATTGTAATCGCTAGTCTATTCATTGACCCAGAACAGAAACTTACACCCGGAAATGAAAAATACTGAATGTAGGCTGGTAAGTTATATTGCGCGCCAAGTCTCAGAGGTGGTGGTACAAATGCCTGCTGACTAAATTAGCTTTGAGGTAATTCTGAGGCTATGTAAAATGAGTCAGTCAATCAAAAAGTCGAATTCTTGACTTAAGATGTCTTTGTCATATCCTCATATTTGACGGTGTTAAAGTAAAACACTGACAAAAGGTGTTTTAATGACCCACCGTGTGTCATACGCGAAATAATTTCAGATTATTTATTTAGATGTGTAGGTCTATAGGAGATCTACGGGAATATCATAGCAGATTTTTTTCCAAATACTGAATTCAATAATTCTTCTCTTTTTACGGTTTTCTACCTGTCTAGACTTGACCGCATATCCAGTGTCGCCATTCAGTTGCCGCTGACATCTATTTCTATCTAACTCGGGATGGTAGGGAGGTGATTTTCCATTGCCTTCCTTCTATTATTATTATTATTATTATTATTATTATTATTATTATTATTATTATTATTATTATTATTATTATTATTATTATTATTATTATTATTATTATTATTATTATTAATAATTTTTTTATTTTATTTTTATTTTTTTAAACTTTTTTAACTTTTTTTTTGCCCCGAGGTATACAGGATCCCTCAGGGACTTCACTACGCCTAATATAAAATCACAGTCTGGAACGACCCTTTTCATATTCCGTGTTCTGATCGGCGAAATTGCCCCTGAAGGTGTTTTAATGACCCACCGTGTGTCATACGCGAAAAAATTTCCGATTATTTGCCTGGATGTGTAGGCCTATAGGAGATCTACGGGAATCTCTTTGTCAGTGTTTTATTATTATTATTATTATTATTATTATTATTATTATTATTATTTATTATTATTATTTATTATTATTATTATTATTATTATTATTATTATTATTATTATTATTATTATTTGTGGAGCGCGGTTATGTAGTGGGTGGAGCGCGGTTATGTAGTGAGTATGTTCGTTACATCTCAGCCGGAGGGTTGAAGGTTCGAATGCACCTCAAGTCGCCGTGAGGGGAACTTGGGCAAGTCCTTCACTCGCAATTGCTCAGCGATTCGGCGTGAAACTCGGATTCAGTGTCTGCGCTGTTACAGTTACTATTAATGATAATTTTCAATAGTGTCACGCCATTGCCTTGTGACTTAATAATAAGTCCCATGGTCTACAAGTCACTACATGGCCTTGCACCGGACTACCTCAGATCATATTGCATGCAGACGACTTCGTCAGGTGCTGGACTTGCGCTGAGATCAAGTGTGAAAGGAGATCTGTGTGTGCGGAGGACAAGGACACGCTTCGGGGAGCGTGCTTTTTCAACTGCTGGTCCCGCTGCTGGAACAGTCTGCCTACCTCTGTTCGTACGGCCAACTCAGTTGAAACTTTCAAAACTCGACTCAAGACATATCTTTTTTCTAAGGCGTACATCTGACTGATTGTGTTTGTGTTTGTAGAGGCGCCCTTGTAACGGTATGTGCTGTGTTACGGCGCCATGGAAATTGCCGTCGTTATTATTATTATTATAGAAGCTATAAAAGCAATAATTTATCATTTTACAAATGGGCAACTCTAAATGGAAGCCTAAATAAATATCTCTCGTTAAACTGGCTGTTTGATTGTTTCCGGTTGTAGTCCCTGTCAAGCATTGACTTCTAGTCTTGCAATCAATTGAGTCGTAAACCTACACGAAGATTAAGCCTACATTTAAATGTCGTTGTGTCTTCGAAAACAATTCGTCAACAAAATTAATGTTCAATACTTGGTTAAAATTTCGGTTCAATGCAGCATAACTGTCGCTTGAATATAGGCTACTTTAAATAGAACACATTAATGCTTTCATTGGCTTACGAGTAATCGGATGTTGCAATTTCTGAATGAAAGTTGAGTAGGCTAGCTATTTCCGAATAATATTCATTACAAAGCATCCCAAGCATTTCCTTCTATGAAATCAGCATAAGCATAAATTTTATTCTGCTATGTATAATGCTGGTCCGGATGCGAACAAGAAAAGAAAAATAAGATTGTTTAGTTCTTCCAATTTGCTTTACATTAACTTGTATACACAAGTAGAGAACTACTAGATATACTACATCTGGAGTAAATAAGAAGTATGGACGAAGAGAAATACTTCTCCCTGATTCGTAATCAATACGGGTTTCACTTTTCAGACTCAGAATCAAGACATTGATTCTCCAATTTCGGGTCAATATCCATGCATTGGTTCACTTCTTTTGAGACCAGAATTTGGTTCTCGTCTCTCAGTTCCGGATCCATATATTCGTCCTCTTCTTTTAAACCCAGAACCATGCATCGGTTCTCTTTTCTCGGGTCTGTCTCCATGCAATGGTCTACTTCAACCATGTACTGGTTTTCTTCTTCCGGTTCTGTCTCCATGTTATGGTGTGCTTCATTTAAGCTCAGAACCATGCATTGGTTTACGTCTCTCGGTTTCGTATCCATATATTGGTTCTCTTCTTTTGAACACAGATCCATGTTTAGGTTTACTTCCCTCGGTTTGGAATCTATGCATTGGTCTTCTACATTTGAACCCATAATCATATGGTGGTTTACTTCTTTCGGTTCCGTATCCAAATATTGGTTCTCTTCTTTTAAGCACAGAACCATGTAATGGTTTACTTCTTTCGGTTCAGTATCCACCTCTTGGTTCTCTTCTTTTGAGCACAGACCCATGTAATGGTTTACTTCTATCGGTTCAGTATCCACGTCTTGGTTTAGATCAAAGTATTGATTCACTTCAATTGGACCCATACGCAAATGTCGGTTGAATTCCTTTGGACTCGAATCCAAATGCGAATCTACTTCATTCGAAAACGAATCCAAGTGTTCTCTCTTTTCTTTTGAAACGATATCTATTTGGGAATTCACATCTTTTGGGTTCCAAACCGCTTCTCCGAGATCAAAGTTGGGACACACTTCTTCTCGATTGAGACCCGATGTAGTTTTCGACGATTGCGCATTTGACGTTAGACTTTTTTTAGATTCTCTCTGCACTAACTCGTAATCGATGAATTCTTGTTGACCTTCTCTCCCGTTAATGATGACTTCCTCCAAAGGCATCAAGCAACCAATTTCGTCACGCACAATGCCTTTGTCCAACTTAGGTGTTCTTAAGTCTATGGCATCTCTCTGTGGGTCATCTAATGATTCATATATGTTGTGTTCGTCAACATCGAGTGATTCAGCCAACGTATCATCTCTGTTTCGGATTTCTTCCAATACCTTATCAATTGAATCATAACCTATAAGTTCATAATCGCAGCTTTCTCTTCTCATCGACCTGTCGTTGTTACCCACCATTTCTTCCATAGCGAGACCAATTGAATCATATCCTGCTTCCTCGTACATACTTGCCACATTAGTCATTTTCCTCTCGATCATTCGTCTTTTGGCATCTGAAATGTAAAGTTATATACTTATAAGATTATTGGTTCAACACATCCGATCCTTCAACATTAGAACGACCTCTAAGACTGTGAGTGGCGCTACAAAGAATAGCCTAGTGAAATTTCAACTTAGAGAAAGGGTTTAAGTAATTTTAGTCAGTAGCTGCTCCACTTCCATCAATGAGTGAACTTGTTCATTCAAAACAAGTATAATGACCGTGCCCTGCAGTTGGAAGGTCAAGCAGAAAAAAAGAAGCGAATTGGTTACTTCTTTGCTCTTGGTGGAAATTGAGATGTGGAGAATTGATCATAAGCGTTGGAATTTTATAGACAGGAAGCCAGTGATACAACATTATGTCGTCTGTTCAAACCGACGTAATATCCTATAGAATCACTGACACATAGGCCAACTACAACTGACATTCCAACAAGGATACAGATCAGTGTCAATCTACCAGTCTGGTAGATGGACAATAATATTGAAGCTGATCTCCAGACTTCATTCTTTTGTGCAATGACGATGACATTAGATTGCAAATAAAAGTAACTGTTGAGGCTAAATTTATTCTATGGACATCGATATCACGGATCTACAGATGATTAAAGTGCTTGTTCTTGGTATAGCTGTTGTGATTCAACTAAGTTTTCTGGTAATTAACAATTATAATATGCCAAAGATTCAACTTGATAAATACACAGCGAAGTCTCCATCCACTGGGCGTAACCCATCCCACGCACATGATTGTGTTCCTCAAGGTTCCGTCCTGAGTTCATTCCGCGTCATCCTGCATGCCACACCATGCATATAGCCAGCCGACGAAAATGCCCAGGCATCGTCATATCCCTCCCATAATCAAATTATTCCGTCGACTAAATGTCCTGGAGCTAATCCACATGATTTAAAGTGCATGTTCATATCCCTTATAACCTACAATTTTCTTCAATGCTCTCCAACCAGTGAACCCGTTCTATCCCATCAACCTCTGATCATGCTCTCGGTCAAGAACTATCTCAAATTCTCCAACCGAGCCATAGCCAAGACCGAAGCACGCCTATGGAACGATTTCCCCCTGAATTTTATGCTTTCTGGTTCATGCACCATCATTCCGATCACCCACCACCTATTTCATCACTATCCCTTATCTATTACTTCTTGGACTTTTCACGCAAAGCTGAAGTCAGTATCTCTTTAAGTATTGTTGACCCAAAATCATTCACCGTCCAATTCTCGAACCGAACGACACCATCTTAGCATCTTGCTTTGCCTCTTTAACCCTCTGTGAAACCACATCGGACCTCCTTTGGACTACCATACGGACAGCACCTCTGACTAGGCGCCCATAAATAAACTGGTGCCGCCCAGTGTTATTTTCGTTAACGTTAAATTAAATTAGAGCTGCAAATATTGATTTCCGTTAAGTATAACAGTAACTGTGACTGAAATTATTTTAAGAACCAAAACTGAAATAGAACGAAAATTAAGCAACTGAGCGAAAATTAGAATTAAAAATGGAAATTAGTTCTCGAACTGAAATTGGAAAAAAAATGGAAATTATGGTTGACAGTCTTCCCATGCAGTTGAGTTTAGATCTAGAAGGCCACATACTTTCTGACTCCTAAGACTGTTGTATTTTAGACCTAGCATGTGCTTCCAAATGGGCATAACCAACACATGACATGTGTTAACACTAATGCTTCTAATATTATTAGAAGCATTAGTGTTAACATACAGGAGACTCCACAAAGGGCCCACATTCCTCTGCATTATGATATAGCAGAAACTAAATGCAATTCGCCGCTTACCACCAGAACGGCGCTTCCAAATAAAGTGAAAGAACATTCCAATGACAAACTGAACGAGACAAATTGCACCGGTGACTAGAATTATCTTCCACACTGCGCATGTCTCCGAGTTTCTTGTGATATCCTCTGTGGCACCTATAGATACAAAGGCATTTACTGTCACTTAGAAATTTTTAAAATTCGTCAGACACACCAAACAAAGTACCGTAGGAATTTGGGTTTTTGCTTTGATTATAGGTTATTATGAATTTTCATTCCTTTGGTCATCTAAGCTATTATCCATTGAACCCCAGACTTAATTAGTGCAAAGCAGCATTTTGTTTCATATCTTCCAGAAATTCCTTTCACTATCTAATTCGTTAGTTATGCATATGTTGAAGAGAATATACATCATGTGCCATTTTGTAATGAGCTCACCTGTCTTGTATTGATAAGAGAGTGTTATGGTACGAGATATGAGGCTGTATTTATTGTCAGCAATGCATCTGTATTCTCCGAGGTACTTCGAGCAAGTACTAGCAGAGCACTTTGGATCAATCATTAAAATCAGAATGTTTTGCGTCACATAGACGTATGGCGCCTCATCCCGAACTAAATCACCATATGGCTCAGTTTTATGCCATCGTACAGTCAGAGGTGTACTTGGATCATAAGTTGCTATACATTGAAAGACAAACTGCTTTTCCTCACGAAAATCAACCGACAGATTTTTTGAACCTTTGATCGTCACATTTGTTCTAACTGGAAAACATACAAAACACGATAAGCACGATATTAATTCATGCTATAAGTATAATAGTAGGACTAATAAAAAAATGTTGTTCTTACGTTTAGCATAAATTTTCTCCATCAGTTCAATATCTGCTTAGATAAGCATTAGTTTTCATTTAAAAAATCCAGCATTTACCTGATAAAAATGCATTTAATCGACCCCCGTTATCTTCTAGCAGACTAGTTAGACCCTACTGTTAATGTATTTTCGGAGACGCCAAAACACGGTTTTACACACACGTGGGCTTTATAACCTTCTGTCGCGAACTTTGTGTCATGAATCATCTGAAGATAACCATTATTTTATCCCTAAACAATTTGTCATGAAACCGATTTTGTTGGATGAAAACTGAAATCTGATTAAACGACAGAAATCAGACCTAAAATATAAATTGTAAGATAAGACGTGTAGAAATTGTTCAGTTACATCATTCAACTTATACATTTTCATCTACTAAACACCGCACTTTAGTATGTAGCCGCATGAACAAACATCTTGAACTTACTAAGAACGTTTAGATATCCTTGAGCAAATGCGTATCCGTGAACATTACTCGCATTGCACTGAATGACCATCAAATCCGTCTGACGCTCACTGTCGATGCAGTCCCGACAAACGTCTCTGATCGTCAGACTTCTATTGTCGTTGTTGAACAAAAATCTCTCAGGAGGATTGTCAGCTATAAAATAAATCACACATTATTCTTGAAAACATCACTTTCCAGCACATTGAAGCCAGCAACCCTATTCAATGTAAAAAGCATGAAAAATCATTATATTTTTAAACCCATTTTTGGGTGTGACCCAATGGCCGGATTTTGCAAAAATGTTGATATGTTATGCAGAAAAATATTATGAGCAGGGAACTGTTTAGAAAGTTTTGGTTACAATTTGTGAGACGAGTGAGGATTAGGGGGGAGGGTGCTCGTGGTGACACTCTGTCTAGCTGCAAGGCTTCACATGGGTAACTGCAAAACTGTGACAAAGGTGTTGAAATAGTGAAATTTCGGCTTCTCGCCCCTCACCCTGTCAACATTATGAAAGATTGGCCAAGCCCTCTACTGGGTGTTCCTGTTGGCCGTCTGTCTAGATGCGAGGTTTCAGGCCCATAGCTATGGTGATGTGGGCGTGCATTCTGGAGAAACATACATACATACACACATGCATACATTCATTCACTTTTATAACTTGCGATATTCATTGAGCAGGATGCGAAACAAACAAAAAGAAATAGTATTGGGGCCTATATAATTGAACTGCTTCCGGAATGTGAAAGCTTAATAGAGACTTACGGTCTATTTGTTGACCATTTTGAAGCCATACAATAATAGCCTCAGGTTTGGCGACAGCATCGCAGTTGAAGGTGACCGACTCTCCTTCAGTCGCATTGATATTGTATGGTCTATTATCAGTGTTGTTAAAGATAGGCTTCACTGTTAACGTGGTAAATTGAACACATTACATAGGCCTATATATATATATATATATAATTGGGAAAAACTTACGCGCCTTAACTGATGGCGATGAATAACATTCGTAAGGCGAAGAACAATAAAAAGGTTACGAAGAAAAGGGATAGGCCTACTATGCATTGTGGCTATTCTTGTCCAGTTTTAGTAGCCTACTTCAAAAGTTAAAGTGTTCTAATAATGACTCCTAACCAATTTCTGGTCGTCTTGTTATTAAACATGAGTAGCATGCACACATTAAAAGAATGAATTTAGTATGTTGATTGCAGTCCTAAATGAGGATTTTGTGCGTCTTATAAATACAATATTATTATCGACGAAAACTGAAACGCTGAAATTGCCAAGAAGGGTGCGTAGCAATGTCTTCATAAATTTAGGCTACCTGAGGAATTTGCCCTACATTAAATCAAACTAAATATAGCCTATATACATGTATATATATATATATTATAGTCACCTTGAAAATCGTTTTTTCAAGTCTACACTAACACAGGAGGTAGCCATTGAATCGCAAGAGCTCGATACATAAAATTGAAATTTAATTATTGAAAAATATCAGACCTCCTCCAATTCGAATCTGAATAACATGTGTATTGTTTCCCTCAGCGTTTGACGCTATGCAGCTGTAGTTTCCTCCATCAGATTCGGTTGTGTCAGTTAAGGTAAGGGTCGAATTGAATTGAGTCAGCGAGTTTCTTCCACTGGGAAGCGAATAATCTGGTCCGATCCAGGAAATTATAGGCGCTGGACTGAACAAATAGACGAAAACGTTAATCACCTAAACTGAACAAACGGACAAAATGCAGAGCTCTCTATAATTCCATTCTCAACAAGCGCTCGTGCAACCAGTAGAACAATGCCTAATCGATTTTTGTAACTGAGTTGAGGTTTGTCAACCAGTTTTTCCCATTAACCCATTAGTGCCCAAAGTTGTAAAACTCCAAATATTAAGTTGTAGTTTCAGTAATCTCAACAACTTGGTGCAGTAAGATGGCTGGGAATTTATTTATTGATTCCTGCTACAATATGAGTACTTACCATACTGTCCGTCATAACGGACGTCGGGCACTAGCCAAGTGCTTAGGTTATCATTGCAGAATCAAGCATCCTTCTTAATCATACAATGCTTGGTGAATGTTTTTGATGATTTGCAACATCAATTTACTATATGAGCTAATTATCTCCATTTATCTAATGCCAAGTAAAGGGCACCAACTTATTCACGAGCGTTTCATGCATTGTGATAGTACTTGTGGCCCCCAGGATAAAGGTTTCGATCACATTTTTCAAGCCTTGCAATGGCAGCTTGTGTTTCCTAGTACATTCCAATGATTGTTACCATCGTATCGTACATCAGGTTTACAGTACTGCAGCAGCACGTTGACCCTGGATGGATGGTACGCCAAGCACTTGAGTACTGGATGGTATGCCAAACGCTTGAGTACACTTAGAGCCATCTGTTGCCTGAAGTCAAACTTCTGCTGCCTTAGTAAACTTTGCAAGAGATACCATCCTACGTGAAACAGGTAGACTGATTGGACATCACAATTTCCGTTGCCTGATTCGTATCTTGTAACAAGCACCGCGCCGATCTTACTTACCAAACCGTCCATGCCTTGACTGTAGAGCAGGAACATGGAAGTTTGAAAGACAGACATGGCTTTCTTCTGGCTGTGTGACAATATCAATGCACACGACCTTCGTCCACCATCCCAAACGTTCATGCACTGGAAACTATTATAGGCCTACTGGGGTTTGTATCATAGGCCTATTATACAGGGTGAGCGCATCTTGAACCAGGTGCAAAACAGGGGAACACATAAATGAGCCAAAGCCTACAATAATACATTTGGACACACGGACATACAAATAATGCATAATTTAATATACATGTATGTGTCAAATACTGATGCGTTTGTAATCCTAGCTAGAAAATCACTCCGACACATCTTATCGAAGAATGTTACTTAAACACGAAGACTTACTATCCGTAGAAGAAACATCTCAGTTCTATTCTTTCTCCAACAAGAACAACTGCCTGCGCTGCTGATGAAAATGCTAAAGTTGGAGCAAATTGACTGATGTTACCAATTGAATCTGCAACACAACGACATGAGTTGCTGCCAGATGAAATAGTCAAGAAACTATATATTGGAAAATAGGTGTCCGGACAATTCGTCACCGGCCAATTCGGAGACGGACAATTCGGACCGGCCAATTCGGAGACGGACAATCAGGAGCGGACAATTCGGAGACGGACAATTCGGAGCGGACAATTCGGACCCGGACAATTCGGAGACGGACAATTTGGTGCGGACAATTGGGACCGGACAATTCGGAGACGGACAATTTGGAACCGGGCAATTTGGATCCGGACAATTCGGACCAAGACAATTCGGAGCGCATATAAAAATCATGAACTCCTAAAAGGCATGATTTGTAGGGTTTCAGATTATCAGTTAAAACGTTATTATATTTTACTGGTAGGCCTACTTAAGTTCGTAGGCCTAGCTTTGAGAATTTTTCAGCTAAGTGATCTCTGACTTTGTATTAGGGTGCTCCAAAAAAATAAAAGTTGAAAATTCTTAGCTCCCCGGTTATTTTCCCATGCGTCTCATAGAGATGAGTCTAAAAAACCAAATTTTAAAATTCTATATTAAGGCTAAGCCTTGCCACCAGCACGATGAAGTTTAACAATAACGGCTATTTTTCGGTTGAAAATACAAATTGCAGGTATGTAAGTATATATGATAAAACCAGTGTGTGTTTATGATTTATTGGTCAGAACATGACCCTAATATCAACAGACAAATGTAACTCTCTCCACAAACTGCTACTGCAATTCCACTCCCACTCTCACAGACCTACAGATCTTACATTGTTATATGTATACTTTCAAGAGTTTGCTCAGTGCTTAAAATCTCGGAATCTCTGTCGATGAGATTTAACCATCTGTAGAGTAAGCTATAATCACTGATATTCATCCTTTATGACTGTATTTATAAAGTATATTATTAGTTTCATGGCTTTTTCCATTCATGAACAAACTTTAATAGGCATATAGTAGCCTTGCCTGCTGGAAATTGTCGACAGCTTTCCACTGTGCTGGTGGTATAGCCTAAGCTGAGCCAATAACTTTCAATATTAAGTAGGTTGAACAATAAGCACGGACCAAATGAATCAGTTTTTGAGGATGCATTCAACTGCGGAACTAGCCTACTGAAATCGTATCGTATCGTATCTGACCATTTGTAAAGCGCTTCTTGCAGCAAGAGCCTTTCAGAAGCGCTCCCAGTGCGTGCAACTCCGAGAGAAAAGGCAGGTCTTTAGACAAGAGAAAGATGACGAAAGACTACCAGAGAGGATGGCAGAGCGAACGGATGGGAGAAGACCATTCCATAGGGAGGGACCTATGGGGGTTTCCAGTGGTTCTGTTTGTATCACTGTCAGAAGTTGGCGAGCGATTTGTGGGTTTCCGATTCAGGAACCAAATTCAAGCTCAATGCGAATGACACAATTTCTTCTGCAAGATTATCTTAAATGTTAAGGACAGTAGGGGCCTAACTGCAGCTCCTGCAACATCTGAATCAGTCGTTTTGAGATCAGTCCAGAACTGCAGACCATCTAAAGGTGCATCCGCAGTAGACACCGCGAAGAGCCAAGCCTTGACAAAAAACAAGGCATTGAACGTGCAAACACGACTCTATAAAAATTTTATCGTAGAGATCCATAATCTTGGCCTTGATGTTCTTCTTTCGTTGTTCGAATCGACAACCCCAAACTTATTTAATTGCTTTTCACTGCTTCTGAAATCGTTATAGTAACATGAACATTATTTTGGATCGTTTTCAGATAGCCTAAACGAACAAACGCAGAACATCTCCATTTAAAGAAATTTCGTTGTCTGCCAATGGGATAGTTGCCCCCTCCCAACAAGCCTATAGCCTGTAATCACTTATGAAAAATAGTTTATCCGTGTTCACTGAGCAATCTAAGACACACCCAGTCAGTGCTAGAATTTCCTGGTTTGGGATTCGGCACCCTAGTCTTTCTTAAGATCCGCAGTATAGTCTTCATTGCACAACCAACTCCACATAATTCAACGTCTGACTCCCATGCATCTATTTTTCTACAATTCTCATACTGCACCCAGTGCATCTAAGATTTATCATAATAAATATCGTCAGCCATATACAAAAGCTTGTAAAACAAGCTAATCATCATGAAATAATTAAGTTTTCCCACCAATTTCCATCATGGTTTCCAAATTGCCGATTTTAAAGAAAATTCCCATGTATTTTCGCATTGTAAAGTTTTTATGCCGGTGGCAAGGCTTAACCTTTTTCAATTGGTCTGAAAATTGGTACAGTTTATCAAAATGATAAATGGAATGGGAAAATTGCCAGGGAGCAGTATTTTAAGACACTTTTTGAAAATGCATCATAATCTGGAGCACCCTACTTTGTATGCCTGTCAGTCTGGTTTCACATTATTAGTTATGTTACTTTCAATAAAATAGTAATCATTCGCTGATTGATCTAGAAGTATAGTATACCTTGTAGTGATAGGGCTCCTGCTTTAAGCTAGATTTACACCGCTCCTATTTATATACCAGATTTTAACCGGTCCCAATAATATCATATCAGGTTAACACTAATTTATATATGAGAACAAATCGTGTCGATTCATATAAATATTAGGAGAACAGATATAACCTATAGTATTGCACTGAAGTCATTTTGGACTTACTTATTGTCATAAAATAATTTAATATGAAAGATCCAAAAGGTCAAAACGCAGCATCCTATGGCTTCCAAAACAAGTTCAAAGTGAGTGTGCTGAAATAGATCACAAATGGATTGGCAGACTGTGGGACATACGTATTTACACAGACAGACAAAGGGGTAGAGAGACATACGAATAAACAGGCATAAGTTTACACGCAGAATGATAGACAGTGAGGTGCTAAGTTGATTTAGTATCTATTTTGATGTCCAGTAGCCTATCTGGTCAACTTATGTAGACCTATTTGGGTGATGGAGATGGGTGTGAAAATCTGAGTTCCATCACTAATTTTGACTGCTAAGCATTGCCCTCTCCGAATTGTCCGGTCCTAATTGTCCGGTCCTAATTGTCCGGTCCGAATTGTCCGATCCGAATTGTCCGTTCTGAATTGTCCGCTCCAAATTGTCTGGGTCCGAATTGACCCCACAAAAATTTTCTCCGAATTGTCCGTCTCCGAATTGTCCACGCCGAATTGTCCGCTCCGAATTGTCCGCTCCGAATTGTCCGCTTCTAATTGTCTGAGTCCGAATTGTTCCCACAAAAAATTTCTCCGAATTGTCCGTCTCCGAATTGTCCGGATCCGAATTGTCCTCTCCGAATTGTCCAGTCCGAATTGTCCTCTCCGAATTGTCCGGCGACGAACTGTCCGGGAACCGGAAAATATGCTCATACGAAATCAGACATTATTGTCTTTTTAACGGAAACGTTCTCACTTCTTGTCACTGTTAGTTGTGTTTGACTTTGTTTTGCTTGCCACGATGAGTCGGGTGAAAATGTTGTGCATCTGTAATAGCTTCCATTAGAAGCGTCATCCGGAAGAGCATAGGCAAAGTGAAGGTCTCCTTAAACGAACAAAAACGCTAAATGGTATTAATACTGCAGAAATGTTGTCCTCAAAATCAGCTTTTGGCGCACCCGTCGCAAAAAACACACTTAAGATAAGTAGGAAAGTAGCAAACCCTGAATGATCCAGTGCAAAAGAGTAAAATCATACAGACTCCAATCCATGTAATCTCCCGTCATCCAATCGACGTTTACGGTCATTCCTAACAAATATTTTTTTAAACGACTACCTAGTGAGCTGCTCTTAAGAAGCTACCTTTCTTAGCAAATACATGAACAAACTTCAGCCTACCATTGTCAGCGACTTGCACTCTTCTCGAAGACAACCGTTCGACAGAATATTCTCTTTTCTTCCGTCTATTTCTGCTGGTACAAAAATTGATAACCCAAGCTGGGCAATGAGAGGGCTGTCGATTGCAACGATGCAGCCTCGAGAGAGAGCATCGACTCCACATTGCGACATTTTCGTTAACTGAAATATAAACTAGAAGTAAAATATGAAGTTGCGTTAACGAGAGTCGCACGAAAATTAGAAATTGTTCTGAGAGCGAGAATAGAACTAGAACTGAAATGCCACTCAGAGAACTGAAATATGAAAAAATAAGAATTATTTTTGAAACCGAAATTATTACTCTGTGATAATTTTTATGAATCGTTGTCTGTACAAGTCAGACAACTTTATTAGTAGGCTAAGACAATCCATTGCCGATAACGCTTAAGATCGGTGATCTTTGGCTATGGTAGGCTACCTTATGCAAGATTTGTAAGAAGCTGTATTTTTGTGTTTTTGCAAATGTTATTTAATAGCTGTATAATTATGTAAAACAATAGGTCTACTTTTGTAGAATTGGAAAGAATTGACATTATTTTGGAACTTGTATTTGGCCCCTAGAGCTGATATCATTTGAGAACTTGAATTACAACTGAAATTATTTCAGAACTTGAATTTCAACTGAAACAGGGATTATTTACAGAGCAGGAATAAAATTAAACTGAAATTTGAGCCTTAGAACTGAATTCAAACTCAAATTGGGAATTAGTTTTAGAACTGAAACGTCACTGACTCTCCCAATCATACTGAGCCCTCTGAAGATTCCTGGGCCGATTGCATTGCATATGAAATGGCCTTCCCTCGACAACGGTTTTTCGAACAGTGTAAAGTGCCTCAGTGCGTTCAAACAGTGTCATCCGAACGTCAATCAGATTTGAGAGAGCCGTGCCATATACATTCTTAGCACAGCACTGATAGTATCCTTCATCCTTCGCTGTCGCTCTGATTATCGTTATTGTGCCATCTGATCCTGTGCGGTTTTTTGACATATTTGCGTTTAATGGAAAACCGCTCCTTTTCCATTCAAATCTGAAAATTGATTTATAAACATTCATTGTGTAATTATTTGCAATTATGGTAATGAGCATGATTTGATTTAATTTGGTGAATATGGGGAGACCCAAAAGGAACGCCAGGATTTCAGTTTTGTGCGGCTGAAGCCTCCCAGGCGAAATTTTCCATTTTCATCCGTCAAAATTTCTGACGACTTTTTTTAGTCATCCTGCCGAAATCTCATGGAAATTTTCCATTTTGATTCTGACGACCTTTTTTTAGTCATCCGGTCTGGAAATATTAATATTTAAGTTTTGCATGTAAAAAACCCCGAATGGCCATTTTATGGGGCTTAGCCTTTTATAGGGGGGAGGGCTTAGCCCTTCTGGCCCCATAACCCCGCCACTGCCACCGTCCTATTAATCATGTGAAATAAGCAAAAAACCACAATAACTAGAGGAACACTGAGCTTGCCTTGGAGTTGGCGTTCCCACAGCGTCGCAAACCAGTGTAAATTGACTTCCTTCGTTGTAAAACAGTTCGCTTGTTTCTGGTCTTATCGTTAAAGTTGGCGGCAATCGAACTAAAAACAATAAAGCAATCAAACTAAATGTGCAACGCACATCGACCGGCAGTGTGTCTGGTAAAAAATGGTGTTTCGCCGGTGTGTCGCGAGGAAATGGTGTGTTGCGAATTCTCACATAGTAGCCTATGTCCGTTCACTAACATAGGCTACTTAGGCCTACTTTAACAGTTTAGCACAGTAACCGACGTAGGCTATGAGAATTTGTAGCCCACTCTTTAGCAATTACCCGTTGTCTACTTTATTTTATTGCAACATGTGGCGACCATGGTGTCTACCTTATTTACACTATAACCTATGCTATAAATATACAGTAGACGTATATATTATATATATATAAGTTGGCGACCATTAGACTTGCTAAATGGACCTAATTACAGACTGCAACATTCGAAATGGCCAAATTTAGACTACCATAAGGCTAACTATATTTTGAGGACCTACAGCTGATTTTGCGGAATCAGGTCTGGAAACAATGAGACAGATTCTAGCAGCGTGTAGGCCTAGAACCAACAATAACCTAATGCGTAGGCCTAGTCAATACGTGAACGATGCTGCAAATCCTAGTTTTACACGGGCCTCAACCAACCAAGAAAAACGCTCGAAAATAGAAATTTGTTGTGCGCAAGTAGAACGATGACTGTTTGAAAAAAATGGATTTCATAATAATAATTATAGCCTACTAAGACGATCCAAAGAAAAAGGTAGGAGCAAAATTCATGCTAAATGTTTGACCAAAAACTAAGCTAGGCCTGAAGCAAACCTATGTCGTAGAAAGGACGGGGAATCGTGGAATTAGATCAGCTGAATTGGGAATTTGTGAATCATTGAAGGCATTGAATGTCGACATTTTCATTAGTAAAAGTGCCACAATTTCAAAATTATAAAATATTTAATAGTCCTGAACTTGTTTAACCTAACTTAAACATTTAACAATTTTACCTGTTATGACTGCATGGTGTGTTGCCAAAATTTTGTTGGAAGTTTAGGTGGGCCGCGTGCCAGAAATGGTTAAGACTCTATGTATTAGAAAATGGTATGAAAATGCATTTCATTAAAACGATGGTTAACGAGATACGCAGAACAAAAAAGACAAATTTAATGATCAATGATGTGGTGGTAGCCTATATCAGGATTTTAATGATGGTTGTTGGATACACTAAACTGAAGGAGAAAGTCCAACTTTGAGAGGAAAAGTCATCATATATATAGGACGTTTGAATCTTCACAAGGCCAGAGAGAGTTCGAGGAGAAAGTTTTGTGTGTCGGAATCAAGAGCGCCTCTGACGAGTTTCGCTTGAACAATTGCTAAATACTCTTCCAGGGAAATTATTTAACATTTTGATTCATAAATGAGTAGCCTATCGATCATTTAGGCTAGGTAGCGATTGCTGTGCCTTTTCAGACGACTTACCATCGTTTTGAGGAACAACGATGTGACAGATGCACGCCATGCTGATCAGAATAAAGAAGGCTTTCATTTTAAAGTTCGTTTCGGCTCGTTTCCTGTATCCAACTGGTAGCCACAAGTACCTTATAATTATATAGAATATTGATTGATGATATTTCATAGTCTGCATGTCTGCATATGATCCAATATAGGCCTACTCCTTCTCACTGAAAGAAGTGGGAGCAGTTATTGTTACTGCAGCTGCCATCATCAACACCCTGCTATTAATTCTACTGCTGCTACCACTGCTACTGCTACTTCTACTACCACCACCACCACCACTACTAGGCCTACTACTACTACCACCACCACCACCACCACCACCACCACCACCACCACCACCACCACCACCACCACCACCACCACCACCATAACCACTACTACTACCACTACTACTATAATAATAATTATAATCATCGAATTGTTTAATCTAGCACTATGTAGGCCTAATAATGGGCTAACAAGCGCTCTTAGCCGTCACTACTCTGTTGAGTAAGATAACTTAACATAACTTTTTCGCGACCAACTCAGTACAAGTCGTAATTGCATGTTGGCAAACGCAGGAAACCCAAAAGGGATCGAAGATCGTGCTAGCCAGGGCCACCTGAGAGCATTGGGTTGGAACAATGCATCACGGCCGACTGTGTGACGTGGCAACAGAATAATAAACACTCAACTAGCATATAAAGACACAAATAAGCAAATTAAGAGGGCAGTTACTGAGTAAATATATTGCGTGACTAGGCCTATTATAATAAACGAACACAAGTGCACACTCCCAGATTGGGATAAATTTGTATCAGTTCCCCAGGATGCTTGGTTTGTCCTTTTTGCTGGGTGTAGATCAATTCATAGGTCCTTAAATACCAAGGAAGTTAGCAGTGTTATTCCCTCATTCATCGCTATTGATCAACGAAATCCTATGAAAGGAATTCCATCGCTGAGATAAGCTTAAGTAAAAATATCAAAGTTGAGAGTCATAAATATTTAGCCTAAGCTAAAAAGAGCCTCATGTTCGAAACATTGCGTTGAAAGAATTGCATACTAACCCCTTTGCAGAACTTTTGATAGACCTGCAATCCTGCATAGGCGAATGTCTGTGTTAACAAGCACTCATTTGTTGGCCTGTAGCGTCGTTTCAAGTATGCTTAAGCATTCAAAATTAATTGTGAAAACAAAATTTGATCAGAGTCAAAAGACTGACTTCAAGAAATCATAAGTTTCCTATTTAAATTCTAAGTGCAGTAACACATCACTACAACACCAACAGTACTGAGTTCATCTCCTAGAGTCAGCATTAAAACACACATAATTACATGTACATGTATAATGGTTAGTAAAAGCCGTCATGTGTCTCAAATCAGGAAGAATAGTCTCCATTTAGACCCTGTGACTTCATGGTTGCAGATTTATGTTGGTAGGTATAAGAGAGGCATACACATATAGTTCATTGTATTGTATTGTATTGCATTTGACCATTTGACCATTTGATGCAAGCGCTTCACTTGGCAAGAACTTTCCCGAAGGCTACCAGTGCATACGAGCCCTAAAAAAGGCACGAATTTAGGTGGTAGAAAGGTTAGGAATTAAAGGCCGAGGTTTGGTCCCAGTATTCTCTCGGTGCATCACTTTGAAAGGTCATACGGTACTTTCCAAATGCAAAATTACAAAAATATTAAGTTCCTGCGATTTCAATCAATTCATAAACTGCTAGCTCGAGTTAATCAATGTGATGACTGTGACGAGACTTCGTATTTATTATTGCTGCAGAAATCTCGCTAAGAAATGCCATCATTTCCGAAACTGCGGGCCCCTCAAAAGTACGGACCCGGATGCTTATTAGCATTCTCTAGGCGATTTCGTAAGCCGGCTATAGAGGAATACAATGATTACATTGTGGAAGACGCGAAGACCATATAGGGGGGAGAAGGTTGTGGAGTACAATTTCTCACCATCCCTTTCTAAACTGTCAACAACACGTGCGCGTCGGCAGGCTCTCACGATTTTACACGAATTGCAATGTAAAACGTTTCAAATTTCTTACAAATAATTACCCTACGTATGGAGGAACATTTGGACAGGTAATTATTATGTGTCACTTTACGGCTCTTTATAGGTAAATTTAAGCATGGTGTCGTTCGCGTATAGGGTAAGGTTTCGCGTCGTGAGGGTCGGTTAGGGTTAGTGTTAGGGTTAGTGTCGTCATTAGATTCTTCAGATTTTTGCGTCGTCAGGGTCGGTTAGGCTTAGTATTAGGGTTAGTGTCGTCATTAGATTCTTAAGATTTTTCCGTTGGTTCTTTAGCAGTTGTTGGTGAAGCTAATAGCCTACAGCTTCACCAGTAACTGCTAAAATCAACTACCTTCTCCCCCCCTATGGTCTTCGCTTCTTCCACAATGTAATCATTCTATTCCTCTAACCGGCTTACGAAATCGCCTAGAGAATGCTAATATGCGGCCCGGATGCTGCAGCACCCTTAGCACCTAGGTTAATGCGGGCTTGGTTTCGAGAGTTACCAAGATATAATGCTGTTTGACATTAAAGTTTTATCGGTTACAAAACTTCAAATTGTTTTCTGACAACTTTTATTATTTGTTCGCATTGATGTCATGTGCTTAGACGCAAGCCTCGTGGAAGATACTAAGTCACAGAACAATAACTTTTAGCTGGTCATTTTATCATTACCAGATGTGAAAGTGTCATAAATCAATTCGATTTATGTAATTGCAACTGAGTCGTAAACATATGATTGGTGAAAGTTCTGCAACCTAATCCGCTTACTCATCATGCTTGGAACAGTAGGGTGCTCCAAAAAAATAAAAGTTGAAAATTCTTAGCTCCCCGGTTATTTTCCCATGCGTCTCATAGAGATGAGTCTAAAAAACCAAATTTTAAAATTCTATATTAAGGCTAAGCCTTGCCACCAGCACGATGAAGTTTAACAATAACGGCTATTTTTCGGTTGAAAATACAAATTGCAGGTATGTAAGTATATATGATAAAACCAGTGTGTGTTTATGATTTATTGGTCAGAACATGACCCTAATATCAACAGACAAATGTAACTCTCTCCACAAACTGCTACTGCAATTCCACTCCCACTCTCACAGACCTACAGATCTTACATTGTTATATGTATACTTTCAAGAGTTTGCTCAGTGCTTAAAATCTCGGAATCTCTGTCGATGAGATTTAACCATCTGTAGAGTAAGCTATAATCACTGATATTCATCCTTTATGACTGTATTTATAAAGTATATTATTAGTTTCATGGCTTTTTCCATTCATGAACAAACTTTAATAGGCATATAGTAGCCTTGCCTGCTGGAAATTGTCGACAGCTTTCCACTGTGCTGGTGGTATAGCCTAAGCTGAGCCAATAACTTTCAATATTAAGTAGGTTGAACAATGATTTATGAACAATGAACAATGATGACGGACCAAATGAATCAGTTTTTGAGGATGCATTCAACTGCGGAACTAGCCTACTGAAATCGTATCGTATCGTATCTGACCATTTGTAAAGCGCTTCTTGCAGCAAGAGCCTTTCAGAAGCGCTCCCAGTGCGTGCAACTCCGAGAGAAAAGGCAGGTCTTTAGACAAGAGAAAGATGACGAAAGACTACCAGAGAGGATGGCAGAGCGAACGGATGGGAGAAGACCATTCCATAGGGAGGGACCTATGGGGGTTTCCAGTGGTTCTGTTTGTATCACTGTCAGAAGTTGGCGAGCGATTTGTGGGTTTCCGATTCAGGAACCAAATTCAAGCTCAATGCGAATGACACAATTTCTTCTGCAAGATTATCTTAAATGTTAAGGACAGTAGGGGCCTAACTGCAGCTCCTGCAACATCTGAATCAGTCGTTTTGAGATCAGTCCAGAACTGCAGACCATCTAAAGGTGCATCCGCAGTAGACACCGCGAAGAGCCAAGCCTTGACAAAAAACAAGGCATTGAACGTGCAAACACGACTCTATAAAAATTTTATCGTAGAGATCCATAATCTTGGCCTTGATGTTCTTCTTTCGTTGTTCGAATCGACAACCCCAAACTTATTTAATTGCTTTTCACTGCTTCTGAAATCGTTATAGTAACATGAACATTATTTTGGATCGTTTTCAGATAGCCTAAACGAACAAACGCAGAACATCTCCATTTAAAGAAATTTCGTTGTCTGCCAATGGGATAGTTGCCCCCTCCCAACAAGCCTATAGCCTGTAATCACTTATGAAAAATAGTTTATCCGTGTTCACTGAGCAATCTAAGACACACCCAGTCAGTGCTAGAATTTCCTGGTTTGGGATTCGGCACCCTAGTCTTTCTTAAGATCCGCAGTATAGTCTTCATTGCACAACCAACTCCACATAATTCAACGTCTGACTCCCATGCATCTATTTTTCTACAATTCTCATACTGCACCCAGTGCATCTAAGATTTATCATAATAAATATCGTCAGCCATATACAAAAGCTTGTAAAACAAGCTAATCATCATGAAATAATTAAGTTTTCCCACCAATTTCCATCATGGTTTCCAAATTGCCGATTTTAAAGAAAATTCCCATGTATTTTCGCATTGTAAAGTTTTTATGCCGGTGGCAAGGCTTAACCTTTTTCAATTGGTCTGAAAATTGGTACAGTTTATCAAAATGATAAATGGAATGGGAAAATTGCCAGGGAGCAGTATTTTAAGACACTTTTTGAAAATGCATCATAATCTGGAGCACCCTATTGGAACAGCCTGCATGCAGACCTAAAAATTATTAGACGGATATGCAGGCAAGTGTACTCAATGTACTTATTGAAACTTCTAACCATCATATGGGTGGAAAATAGACCAATAGTCAGTTTTCTTGATAGCCAAGTCACATGGCCACCAGGACATAATATATTATATTATATATTGTATACTATATATTAAGCCCTATATATTACATATTATATATTATATATATATTCTGATACTACTTTTCATCTATTGCTTTGATGACAATTGAGCTATTTAATGCACATCATCTGCACACTGTCGATGAGGAGATCAGTCTTCAATTTGAAAGATTGGAAACCCATTATCAAATGCCGATGATAAGGAAATGAGAGCCACTGACGCTACGTATCGTATCTCCCTTACACCATAACCTTGAATACTATTGTGACGAGGTCTTCAGCTCTCTCTCATCCCTCTTCAGTGTTAAGATCACATTATTTTACCTTTCAATCGAGTGCAGTATGATCGTCATTATGTTATTACAGAATCCATATGCTACAATCTGAAGAGCAATAATCTAAAGTGATCGGAAGTGTTTATTGCTAATGAACATTATAAGCATTAACTGTCATGATTAACACAATTAAAGAGTTTTACAATAATTATATGAAACCAATTAAAGTTCTGAACATTAGCTACATTATGTTATTATTTGGGATGCAATTACTCCATGGCATATTATGACTGTTTAGTACGAGAACGAGAGAGAGAGAGAGACAGACAGACAGAAAGACAGAGAAAGACAGACAAATAGAGAGACATCTGCAGACGGAGAGAGAGACAGGCAGATAGAGAGAATATCGATGAAATTACTATTAGAATTCATAATGCAAAACTTTAGTTTCGAGTGTCAAGTTCTCTTCTAATAATGAGGGCACTTTCGTTGGAGGAATAGCCGCAAGAAACTCGGTTGACCACCTGCCGCCATTACGACGAGGTTGGAAATGAAGTAGGTATCTGTTCATGCACACAACTCCCTGCTACGAGGCGAACTTAAGGTAATGTTTCTTCAAAATGCAATTTTAAATTTAGAAATGATTAAATTTTAACCAAAGCTGAACGCCGAAAGGGAAAGTGGGAAATGATGTGGGCCTTAAGAAGCATTTTCTCAGATAAGCCAAGCGATATTTGACTACCGAGGGATAGACAAACGGCAATAATTATTGCTTAGCGAGACTAAACAACAGATTGTATAACCGGGTCTCTGCCTTGGTGCGGCAGCGCCTCCTCGGATCAAGGTGCTGCACCAGTATATTTGCAATAGCTCTGTCAATCTACTCTGGGTATGCCGAGGCGTCGTTTTCTATGTCCCTCAACTCAGGGTGAAGTCTTAATTTCCGAGCAGGAACTGCTCCCAGATCGGCATCGTGCATTCTGTTATTGGCTCTATGGTATGGAATGGGCTTCCACTGTCTATACGCCGTATGCCTAAGTTTTGCTCAGATGCATTTTATGACAGCTTCTAAACCGTATTTTCAGCCTATTTCAATTTGGGAGCGCTCCTGAGTAAGTTACCTTGACATTGCTCTATGTAAATATCCATAATTTCAAGGATGCATGTCGAACCTTAATTAGTAGGCCTATAAGACCTGCGTTAATGAAAGCCAATTAGAAATTTCATATTGCTATACAATTTCAGTCACATGGCGATCAATGACATGCATAATGTTTAGTTCTTGAGAACGACATTTCCTGTTTTTATGTAACTTGGTATGTGCTAGTGGAGAAACACGGTTTGGTGTTGATGCTGAGTTTGGGTTCGGTGCCAGACTTCTAACTCACCTATCTACATAAAGTATCAACGTCTTCAAATTCAGTCCCGTGCACCTTTCCGGACCCAAGTTTGGTGACCGCGAAAAGCAAGACTTAGTTAGTCCTAATATTTCGATTTATGACAATGGTTACCAGGTCTTTTAGGACCTTCCGTTCACATTGGTTTATTCGTAACTTAACTTGCAATCAAATACAGCATATCTGTCGTTTTAACGGAATAATAATAGATTTTTTTAGCCAGAACACATTCATAATTTAATCAAAAGCTCAGTTAGCTAATCATTACTAACTAAAAATTCTACCGTTTTGTTGTATAGAAGTGCACAAATCAAAGTCAAGTAGAAATCCATATAATAGCCTTTGAAGTGTTAGATAGCATCCGAATAATGAAAAGAAACACGACTGTTTTGTTCCTGAAAATGACAGGCTTCCTTGTGTAAGCTTGTAAATGCTGGTGGAGAGGCGGGATCTGGAGTCACTGACAAGTTAGAATCCAGCAAAGAATTTATCTGACCCATATATAATTTGGTATTCACTTGTTAGGATCCGGATACGAGTTTAGATTGACTTCTTTCAATTATTGCATGTTCTAATGGGAACCATTTCTGAAGGCCCCATATCGCTGCTTGAATTTACTTCCTTCGGACCGATATCTATGTTTTGGTTTATCTCGTTTCTGTTCACCTCTTTCAAACTCAGATCCAAGTCTTGGTTCACCTCCTTTGGATCCAGATCCATGTTTTGGTTCACATTTTTTTGATCCAAATCAGTGGATTCGTTCTCTTCTTTCATACTCAGATACATATTTTCTCTCACTTCTTTTGGACTAAGAATCACGTTTTGGCTCGCCACTTTTGTACCCTGATTCATCTGTTGGTTCCAATCTTTCGGCTCCAAATATTCGTTCATTTCTTTCAAACCTACATGTAGATCTACGTGTGATATCACTTCTTTTGAGTTTGACTTTGATTTTTCCAGACCCAAGTTGTGAGTCACTTCGGCTGATTCCTCATTAGCCTTGGGAAATATTTCAGGCTCCCCGCTGAGTGCTTCATAGCTGTGGTCTTGATGTTGGTTTTCAATGTAACCTTGACCTATAGGTTCATACATGCTGCCTCCTCTTGTCAGAGATCCTCGCGTGTTTCTTGCTGATTCCTCTAACTCAAACCCGATTGAATCATATCCTATATCTTCATAAATACTAGGGAGATTAGGCAGTCTCCTGTTTTTCTGTCGTCTCTTGTCGCCTGAAATAGAAGTCATAGAATAAAAGATCAGTAGCCTGACGCATCTCAATTAGGAGTCGCTTTGGAAACTGCAACTCTGAGCATGTTTTAGAAAGAAGGAGGAGTGTAATTGTCGACAAGTGAAAAGTAGATGACAAGGCCACCTAGGAAGCGATGTAAGGATGTAGTCAAATATGGGTATGGATGGCAGTACGATTAACAATTCACGGAAGAATGACAGGCTGCGAGCGGGATCACTGATTTTACACGGTAGGTGACTTCCCAAGGTGACTGTTGAAGTTCACGTTCATCTGGGAAAATTCCAGTTGGCTGAAGCTCAGACAGATGAATCTCCCTTAACATGGCCATGTTAGCTGGATGAAAATATGGAAGGCTGATAGATATGATCAGGTGCCAGGAGACAGAGGCAAAGACAGACAGAGAAAAGACAGAGAAAGAGATAGATACAGACAGACAGACAGACAGATATATAGAGACAGTGACGGAGACAAAGAGAGGGAGAGAGTCAGAGAGACAGAGACAGAGAGAGTGGGAGAGACAGAGAGACAGAGACAGAGAGAGGGAGAGAGACAGAGAGACAGAGAGAGGGAGGAATAGACAGAGAGACAGAGACAGAGAGTGAGAGAGACAGAGAGAGACAGAGATAGATAAGAGGAGAGGAGTCCAGAGTGAGTAGAAAAGGCAGCCTGAAGAATTAATCAGAGAGAGAGAGAGACAGAGAGAGGAACCATCAGGCTGACGAATTGACGATGATCGCTGGCTTTTACATCTTGAGATGGTTTTTTGGGTATAATTATTCGATTATAAGAACAGCTAGGCACTCTTGATGTTAAGTTCTTGTAGAGTGTTTAATATTTTTGTCTACTACGTATTTTGATGGATGACCCTAATATTGTTCGAAGATAAGAGAACTCTCCAACAGTAATATTATGTTCATGCGCTATACGTTTTCAACTCAAATAATAATAGTAGGCCTAGTTCTTAAATATCAAATAACCCATCCATAAAATATTTTACGATTGATTGACAAATGGCCCAAGAGATGTGACTAAGTTCTTATAAAAGACATGGGATTGGCAACTTACAAAAGGAACTTTTCTTCAAGCATAACCTCATAAAAATTCCGACAAGCAACAGAACGATGCAAATAGTTCCGAGAATTAGAATTATCTTCCATACAGCCCACGGTTCTTCGTTGTGCATAGGTGATTCTGCAAAAAACATACAGCTTATAGTAAACTAATAAAAGTCTTTGGTGGTATTCAGACATGTCCTATTGTCTCATCTTGTTTTCTGCGACCATTTGTTATATATTGCTAACCATTAATAGTTCAAGATTCGCAATAGCTTTAAGATACTCTCAATTGCAAAAGCAACACAAACTGCTTATTATGTTCTTATGAATGCATGTATTCGAACGTCATTAATCAACTTTAATTATTTGTTTTGTATGTGCACGTCCCATTCAACCTCACTACTTAGAGGCGCTCCGGACTTTAGCGCGGACACTGCATAGGAGTTTTACGCCGAAGCGCTGAGCAATTTCGAGTGAAGAACTTGTCCAAGGTCTCTACGCGGCGATCTGAGATGAATTCGAACCTGCAACCCTCCGGCTGCAAGGCAACAAACATACCCACTACACCTCCGCGCCCCACAATGATCCTTGAAATGAGAGGATTGCATTTGGAATTTTTAAAGACATGGACATCTACATGTAAATGTGCTAACCTGTTGGGGGCTGGTAAATAAGCGTTATCGTGTTATTGTCTCGACTATATCCGTTGTCCCCAACGCATCTGTATTCTCCGAGGTATTTTGAACAATGAGCAGAGCATCTCGGATCAATCAATATAATCAAGGAGTCGTTCGTCACTCTGACGTAAGGTGGTTCGTCACGAACTAAGTAATCAAGCGGTTCCGTTTTGTACCAACGCACAGTTGCAGGTTGATCGGGATTAGAAATTACATGGCACTGAAAGATGAACTGCTTTTCCTTCAGGAAATCAATGTACACTAATTTTGGAGCTATAATCGTCACTTTTGCCTTGACTGAGAAACAAAAATCAACAGAATAGATAGATCTATCTTTAATACTTAAACCCATAGCGACAGCGATGATTATCTATTATCTATAATGGAGAATGTGGCTATGTATGTATGAATGTATGTATGAGTGCATATATGTATCTTTGTCCAGAATGCAAGCTCACAGTTTTGCAGCTACTGAGCTGAAACATTGTATACAAACAGACGTTCACCTGGAATATCCAGCAGAGTTATTTTCAGCACTATTCGCTTTAAATCCCGAGATATATACATTTTAAATTTCGCCGTGTTACTTACGCTATCGCCTCAATTATACGACGCCATATTGCAATCATTTTGCAATATAACGACCACGTTGCCATTGACGTCATTTGTTACGTCATTTTGACGTTATTTTTCGTCAAAGCATGGCATGAAACTCAGGCGCTCTTAGTACAACAACCATTGGAAAAGATAAATTCCGTCCGCCAAGGAATATATACGAAGAGGAGACCCAGACATGAGCTTAACTAGCGGAATTGGGGAAGGCTATTCCAAGCATAAATTAGCCTTTTTATTGTGCGATACGGCAAGGGGCGGAACGAAAGTGCAGAGAAAAAGATAGGTGGGAAGGAAGGGCAGTGAAGGGATGGTTGTTAGAACGGAACAGCAGTGGGGAGGGAAGGAGCATTGGAGGACAGAGATACTGTGGGGTATCAGTGGAGAGGGATAGGAAGGGAAGGTGACAGGAAAAAAATATGAAAATGGAAATTTCCGAACTTTAAATGCTTCTCCATTTTTCTAAGAATGACATTGTCTTTTCGATTACAACATTGTGCCATAATTATATTGCAATGTTATCAACGAACTGCATTGTGCCTTTGAAACTCTGGATTCAATGGACAAAGATAACCCTGCCTTGATCACAATGATCAGCCACCGCGGCTTCCGTCTTACTAAAATTTATAATGAATTTACAAAAGAGACTACCTTAATTTTCACCACTTGTCTAGGCCTATATGACTCGTAAGTGCTTCAATGCAGTTGCTTTTGTTACACCCTTCGTTCCGTCTGTTTTTATACAATGCTTCAGGTCAGTAGCTCCATCTGCATGGACTAGTCACCCCAGAAGAACGCTCCCTAATTTGAGTATTCCCGATAATTTCTATGAACCATGGGTTAAATTGTAATTATCGTTATCGTTAATTAGCTGTATTATGCTAAGAAATTTTCTGTCGAGGGCAACGGCTTCTGTTGTCATAAGCCCTTGTCAAATCTGGATCCATCCATCCATTATGAACTCATCATCAGCATAAAAAGACAGTAATTGGAATATTTAAAACAGTTATGCAATAGGTAAGCTTATTCAATGGAGAAATCAAATTTGTTCGGCTCCGGTTAGTTAACCGTAAATGGCGATTAGTTTAATTGTAGCTTGCGCAGTTCTTTTGTGTCTTTAAAACCTGGTTAATAATTATTGGTAGGCCTATATGAATTGGCAGGTGGAACAGGTAAAGGTATTTTCCGTCACAAATGTCAGCTAATGCTTTTAGCTCCATGAGGACGGCGGAATAGAAGTTCTTGCAATTACCCATTAATATCAATAAGCTCCGTCAACAAGTTGCTCCTTATGTGTTAGGCCTAACTATTAACATAGGTCTTTAAGTTAGCATACAGCATTGACTTACTAAGAACGTTCAGGTATCCTTGAGCATATGCGTATCCATGGACGTTGCTTGCATTGCATAGGATGACCATCAGATCCGTTTTACTCTCTCGGTCGACGCAGTCTCGACAAACGTTTCTAATCGTCAGACTTTTCAGGTCGTTGCTGAACGAAAATCTTGTTGGAGGATTATCAGCTGAAAAAACCAAACTCATTTTTCGATTTAATTTTGAATTGTATAAAGGGTACTTTCGGAAACCCCTAGAGATTCGTTGAACACTAAGCGCAAACTCGGACAGAACTATTGCATAATCAACAGAATCGGTCAAGTCAAAATAACATGCCATATAAGCTTAATCAGTAACAACTCCTTCGATAAATGACGTTTTATTTATTAGGTTGTGTGTTTATTACTGAAAATGCAGCAACAGAGCCGCTGCGTGGCTCCTAAACGGTAATGATACAGAGTTAGTCAAGTAAGACCAAATTCGCTGCGCAAGCCTAAATCTTAGTATTTTATCGTGGTTTCAGTTTTCGGTCATCTTTTTGGAGACAATAATAATATTATTGCTCCTGGAAACTCATCCAATCATTCGCATTCATTTCAAAAGGACTTCTCAGCAATCGAGGTCAAACTAAGCTAATCGCATTAAATCATGAATGAAAAGAAAGAAGACTCAGGCCAAACGAACCGATTCAAGACTATGAAATGGAAGTTTAAATGAAAACTCACTGTCTATTGGATGTCCATTCTGGAGCCAGAGAATATGAGCCTGAGGTTTGGCTGTGGCATTGCAGTTGAAGACGACCGATTCTCCTTCAGTCACGTTGATATCACGTGGCCAATCCTTCGTGTCCTGGAACTTCGGCCAATCTGTATTTTAATTTAACGGTAACATCACGCTCTTAAAATCGATTGATATACCGTAGCAGAAGAGGCTGTGCAAATGCCTCTCGTCTTTAACATTGACCGACTGTTAATCGTCAAGTCCAAGACAAGTCAAGCTGTTTCAATAAAACAGCTAGGTTCAAAGACAACGAGCGAGAGAGAGAGAGAGAGAGAGAGAGAGAGAGAGAGAGAGAGAGAGAGAGAGAGAGAGAGAGGGAGAGAGAGAGAGACAGGCAGACAAACAGACAGACAGAGACAGAGAGGCAGAGGGACAGAGAGATAGAGAGAAATACAGACAGAGAGACAGACAGCCAAACAGACAGACAGAGACAGTGACAGAGATACAGAGACATGGAGACAGATAGACAGAGACAGCGAGAAGTTAGAGAGAGACAGAGACAGAGGGAGACTGAGACAGACTGAGACAGAGAGATTGAGAGAGATACAAAGACAGAGACTATGACTAACGACCGAAGTTCAAGACTGAAGAAATAGGTTTGTGCGAGGATTTAACTTAACTTTAATCTTGCTGCACAATACCTGTTAATACGTTAGGGTGATTTCAGATAAAGTGAACCAATTTTCACGTTTAACCACTTTGCTGCCTTCAGAAGCGTCGTACCAAAAATGTAAAAACATCATTATTTTGAAAGAGCAGAGATTGCTCTAAAAGACTATGTAGTTAAACTGGACCGGTGTTGAGGTTGAGTGGGTCATATACCAATTCAAAGTTTTAATGTCCAGTGGTTCTCTTTACCTGAATGTTAAGATATAGTGAATCAGTTTTTTTGATAAAGTGAACCAGATCTTACCTGTGTAAAACTAAAATGTCTAAGGTGACCAAATGCAAAAAGCCCAAATACTCTATATAAATCACAGCAGAATGTGAACATTTGCACCAATTTTAATATGTGACAACCCAAATTGAACTTAGAAGTTGATCATGAGATCATGCACATGCTTTGAGACTAGATCAATATTATTATGGATCACCCTGGTAATGTTGAGATTGCTCAAGAGATGGCCACATCTAGTATTCATTGACCAATGACTTAGACCAGTGACTTAGTCATAGCTAAGCAACTTTCAAATCAGTACCCTTTACAGATCTTTGCAGTATTCAATGATGGTTAAGAGTAGATTCTCTGCAATTTATGATACTGTGAGAGGCCTTATGTTAGTTCTGTGAGTCAAAAGTTCTTGCATCTTATTGTAGATTGCATAATATATTTTTGCTGAACATACATGTAGGAACTAAGATAGAAACCTTTACTCACAAAACTAACATAACAGTAGCTAACATGACTAACATAAACTCACAGTACGCCTATCATAAATTGTAGAGAATCAACCCTTAACCATCACTGAATAGCATACTTGTTATATGCTTGACTGCATTCTTCGATGATCTTGAATCCTCAAATTCCATTGTGGCTGCATTGGTCATCTCAAACTTTGGAGGTTTGCTGTATATGCTTTTTGCCTATTGTCACTCTCTGTGTGGCACCAAAATAAGATCTGCAACGAATAGCCCTGACATGAAAGTCGCATTCTGCATAGCCATGAACAAGTCACTGGTCAAGTCAATGGTCAAATGAATGCTAGATGTGGCCAGCTCCTGAGCAAAATCAGCATTACCAGGGTGACCCATATAATAGTTGATCTAGTCTCAATGATGATACATGAACGAGACCAAGAACTAAGGCATGGTCAAAGTTGCTTGATAGAGTTGGATTAGGCAGTTTTGCATGAATCTCAGCACCACTATTTAAACTTGAGTCAGACACTTTTTACAGTCTCACAACTGGATGCCATATTTAAGTAATAGGCCTACAATATTTCAATGTTGCTTGGTGCACTGAAACAGACACTGGCTAAGTCTCAACATAGTTGGCTGCCCCGCCTAACTGATGAAACGTTTAGGTCTGTTTTGCAAAAGCATGAAGTCCTTCAAAGTTTCAATGTCTTTTCCATACAACCTGGGTCCCACGTAGGCCTATTAATTTTTCTTTATTTCTCGGTTACCATCAACTCACAGAAAGAGTCAAATTTTGCTGGTCTTTCATTCTCCTTCTTTTCCTATGTCTTGTTCCGTGATGGTAGAGTCTTCCCATTGTGGTGCAAATAAATGCATAACTTAAACTTCAAAAACCAAATTTCATTAAATTTCAAAAAAATTATTAGGCCCTACTAGCATTAATTTGCTTACAATGTGGGCTTATTTTCTATTGCTGTCATAAGTTATATCTAATTTAGGCCTATCTGTATTCATTAAACAGGCTATCAGATAAAGTGAACCGCTGGTTCACTTTAGTTGGACTTTTGTGGTTCACTTTACCAATGCGTGCAAGCAAAGTGGACCGCATGATTAAACTCGCACAAACGGCTCGCGGAATCGTTCAATCAGACATTTAACTGCTTTTTTTTATTCAATCCCATGCCCAAATTCATACTGAGAAAAATTCCCTGCATAGGTCAATGTATTTAGCCGTCAAACCGACTTTTGCTATACCCCCTTTAAAAAGTTGTACACTTCAATTTTGGGAAGTTTCGTCGGCACCCGACATTTCTCTGTCGACCATAACATTAAGTTGCTAGGTATGCTTCAAATAACCCGCTGACTTTGTAGCCAAGAGACAGTATAATCTAAAAATAGCCTCCGCGGGAATTTGACGTTAATAGTTTGGTGCACAGACAATTTCTAGCAGAATTGGTTCACTCAACCTGATGGTTCACTTTATCTGAAATCACCCTATACCAGCTGTAGTAGGCCTAACCTATTTAGCTTCAGAAAATGGCACGTTTTATTTGAGAGCGTCTGACCTTCTACACGTATCTGAAAAGTATGTGTGGTATTTCCTTGGGTATTTGAACCGGTGCAGAAGCAATTTCCTTCGTCGGAGGCAGCTAGGCCTATATGGCGAATGGTGAGTTCTGTTTCAAGATCATTCCAATGGATTCGTCCAGATTGAAGTGTACTCCTTAGAAATTTCCACCCAACCGAAGGCTCTGGACTAAAATAATATACAGGGAATTATGCGACACACCGTAATATTTATGGTTAATGGTTATGGCAGTCAGTGAATTCTTGACGATCCCTCAACAAATTTCGCCCATGTAAACCAGCTTCATTAAAGCATATCATCTGTTTTGATCTAATTCCCTATGCGGAAGCGTCTATTTAAATTGCAGATAAATCTCGTTGTACATGTAGGTCATGAGGCTCATAATGCGCAGTTTTAACAGGACGGCCATCAGGCACTTGAGAATAACTTCCTGAATCCTGTTATCCGATAGGCCTATGTATCCTGTATCTAGTTGTCTGAAAACGTTAAAAGGCGCTGTAGGGCTAAATTACTTACCCATTTCCAATTCACCATTAGGCCTAATTAAAAATGACTAAACGTTGGTCCACACCCTTACGCTAATTGATGGGCATTGCATATTATAATAGGCCTACTACTGTGCTCGAGTGTATTACAAACAGAAACTTTCGACATTGCAATAATTCAACTTGCATTATCTCAAAGTAGCACTTGAGTGCTCCCTCATGCTTAAAGCGCACAATGTCATGTTTAACCTGACCCGCTCTTCTTTTTCAACTGAGGCGGCTCAGATCCACCATACTATTACGCTCTTCTTCTGTCCTTACTAGCATGGTTCATGGGCCTGTCTATTCCCGACCAGACTACTCCACTAACTTCTCATGGGCCTCCCCAAAACGACGTATTTCTCCCCTTCAATAAAACTTAAATGCTTCGGATAGTAGGAGCTACCAATCAATTAGAACAATCGCCCTACTCAAAATCCTCTGGATTATTCGAACCGACTTACTTAGGTCACAGGGATGGGTACGAATGCAAGTACTTAGGCTTCAAGTGCACGCACTAGCTCAATACCTAGAAACTGCTCACGAATTACACTCGAGTAGGAGTACAAATACCACGTACTACGTCATTGCCTGGAGGACGGAGATGCTTTTCTTTTATAAAACGTTATAACTCATGCTGGGAACGTGTTGACATAATATATGCATACCTACCTGGGTATACGCCTGCAATACGTACATTAGCACATGGGCATAATAACGGAACACCTGTACTATATTTCTGAAAGTTTGTCATTCCATGTGTGTATGTCTGTCCCAAGAAAGGCTCTGAAACCGCATGCTTTTGAATGACTGTAACTAACCATTTAGTACAATCTTTTTACGCGAAATTGTAGGTTAGCGCGACTCTTTTAGCTCTCAATTCACTTTAAATTCCGAGTTATGGACATTTTAAATTTCGATGTGGTAATTGAAGCGAAATTAAGACGACATTAACGGGCGTGTGCATTATTAGTCCCATGGGACTGAGGCCTTTCTCACTTACTTTGAATGACGTCAATTTTCGACGCTATTTCTGTCTATGGGCGTGGCCAAAGTAATTAAACACCGCACATGTTCAGCCGATTAGCAAAAAATAATAATTATTATTAAAGTAACAATATTACGAACTGATGACCGCAAGGTAAGAAAAAAATATTCGCTATAATGACAAATAAATAATTAATGTCACGTCTCAAAAATAATTGATTACCGTAGTTTAAAATTAATATAGATAAAGCAACTCTTGAACAATGTAGGCTACAAACATTTTTTAAAACTATTTTTCTGTTCATCTTGTATCTGTGTTGTGACTTGTCAACCTGATTTCTGATTAAACGAATATATATATATATATATATAGTTCACGCTGGACATCGTCATTTAATAAATATTATTGCCATTATCGGCTTCCTATGTGATTATCGACATTGACCACTTAACACGTCTACGGATAGAAATGGCGTCAGAATGACGTCCACAGAAGATATTGAATATCGGCAAAAATAATGCAGCCTACTATCGTTGCAGCGTGCATGGCTGCAGCCAACGGTTGCAGTCTATACGACCATTAATGGCGCCTAAAATGTCGCGTAAGTATCCACATCGAAACTTAAGATGTCCATTACTGGGTTAGTCGGGTTTTTAAAGTGAATTGAGAGCTGAAAATAGTCGCGCTGATCTACATTTCACATAAGAAGCTTTTAAAAAAATGTTTAGTCATTCAAATGCATGCGGTTTCTGAGGCTTTCTTGGGACAGACATAAATACACACAGATACACAAACATTCTGCATTATATATTTCTTCGGATCTGACTAAGGATAATTACGTCGAAGCCTGCTCACTCTCGCCTTGATTTTGATAATGCGATTTTTGTTGACATTTGAGACTATGCGCTAGCGTACATAGGCTGCAACGCATCCAAAATTTCTTAGCTCGGGTTGTGCTGCGTGTCCCACTATGATCAAGTTCTTCAGTCTTACTTCATCAGCAACATTGTCTTCCTGTCGAGTTGAGAAATTTTTTTAAATTGGCCTGTTTAACCTACAAATCCCTCTCCACCAGAACACCCCCCTACCTTCTGTCACTGCTTACTCCTTACATTCCTTCTCGTTGCCTGCGATCATCAAGCATGGGTCTTTTAGCTGAGCCTCGATGCAGAACTGTTATGGGCTCGCGTGCATTCCATGCCTCTGCTTCGAAAGAATGGAATCTACTTCCACTCTCTCTTCGTTGCTCAAATTCACTCCCTACCTTCAAAAAACGGCTCAAAACTCACTATTTCTCTTTGGCTTTCAAGCACATGGACCTCTAACTGCATCTTCCTCTGGCGGCCGACTGTCAGCTTCAGAGTTGCATGGACAACTTTGATATTTCACTTGGACTTACTATCCGTAGAAGAAGCATGTGAATGTTACGTTTTCTCCAATAAGAGCAACAATTGTTTGTGCTGGTGAAGAAAATGCCAAAGTTGGAGCACGTTCACTGATATTCTCTGCTGGATCTGTAACATTCCAAGAGCATCATAGACCATGAGTGAAATGTTGCAAATAAAACTAAAATTTAGTTTTACTACTAGTATGAATTATTAGCGTATACCAGCTTCATTTAATGAAGCTGGTATACGCTAGGGTGACCATTTTTCGCCATCAAAAACCGGGACACTTTTTGGGAAATGAACGACATGCCTAATATTGTAATTCCTTAACTACGGCCACGGATCCATATTATAATGGCTAGGTAGAGCGGACAAACTTCACAAAAGGCAGAGGAAGACAGGCAAAGACCTGTATGACGAACGTGATGGAAGATCTAAAGACAAAGCACAATCAGGACACGAGAGAAGCCGTGGATAAAATCAGAAACAGAACCATTTAGAGACGTCTTGTTAAAGCCACGAAAATCAGAATGGCGAAATCAAAATGCCGCAATCAAGATGGCGAAAATGAATAAAGCGATTGTTCAATAAGGCACAACAGAAGAGATTATTCTACTCGCCTACTTTCATCTTAAAGCCTGCCAATAATTATGCTCAAGTAGCCCACGAGAACAAGTGCAAGCTTTGTGCTGCAGTGTGATTTAATGTGTAGATCGCAAGCGACACAAAATATTTATTGCACTATAATTGGAATAGAAGCTTAGGGGGGTCAGGATTATTTCCCCATTTTCCGGATGTCTTATTTAGACAGTCTTTAAATCGTATGCTAGATTAGATTGCTAAAGTAGGCTGTCCCCTGTTAGGGTAGATCGTTAGAGTTTGCATCGGCAGGCCGGAGCAATTTTTATAACTGAATCAGTGGGTCGCAGCAGTCGCAGCAGTAGCGTACGTACTATTTATGTAGGCCCACAGTATCTACACTACAGTAGCTTAGCCTTACAGCCTTTAACATTTCATATAGGCCTAAACATAAATTGACAGCCTGACATTCATTACAGTTCTGTTTAAAATTGTAAACAATATTTTATCCCGTCGCTGCCATGAACCGACGCTTCCAGGATCCAAGTTGACAATTTCTTTCCCTTCTTGTCAGAAACCGGGACAATTTTGCCCTTTTGCCTAAGTCGTCGGGACACCGGGACACACCACAAAAACCGGGACATGTCCCGGAAAACCGGGACGTATGGTCACCCTAGTATACGCTAATAATTCATACTAGTAGTTTGCTACGGATGGTTAAATTAAAACGAACATAAATATTAGTCATTAATTTTTTAACCGTTTCATTGGCATTTGAAAATAATCTTACTTCTTGTGACCGTTAGTTGCGTTGTCCCTCCCCACTCTGAAACGCCAAGGAAAGAATTGTGAGTATAGCTCCTGTAAATTGTTTCGTCATCAGCATCCTCTGGAAGAGCATAGGCAAAGTAAAGATCTCCTGTAATAACAAGAGAGCTTTGAAACCTGGCTGCCAGTGTTGAACAAAATGAACTCCAATCTCGAAACTATGTGGCGTCTTTTGTAAATGCTCCCAACAGCTTTAAACTTCCCTTAAAGCCCATGCGCAACTCCCAATCCATTTTTGATAGAGTGGACTGATGGAATAATAATAAGACGATTTATATAGCGCCGTATCACAGCCGAGGCCGTAGGAAAGGGCGCTGAAAGGAAGAGCAATGCATTACATCCGCATAACAATGATACCTATAGCAAAGCTATAGGTATCATACCAGCTATTATAACAAACAATAGAACACTATCGTTATACAGGTGAATTGACGATCCTTTTCGGTCCTCAATGCCAAAGACACTGTTATGTTATTGTTCACATTATATTTTTTCCTCTGTTCAGTGTGTTTTGATGTGTAAAGGTGTGTCACCAATATTTGTCTCATTTTTATTAAACGAAAACTATTATTATTTATTATTATCTAGCATTATTTGTCTCAAAGCTACTTGGAACTGATTACCACACGGTTTTGACGACGGGTCATTTCAAGTACGAATACGAAACCAAGTTCAATGTTTACCATTGTCGTCGAAACGTATCCTGTCCGAAGGCAATAATTTTATATCTGTTTCGTTTGCGCCAATTCCAGTTGTTTTAATCCAGTGATTCGAAGATTCTGGATAACTTCCCTGTCGATGGGCATGTATTCGAAATGGCATTCCCTCGACAACGGTTTGCTGAAGAACAATAGGTGGGTATGTCGAAGGGTCAATAAATGCCATCCAAAGGTCTATCATATCTGATATAGCAGTGCCATATTGATTATTCGCAAAACATTGATAGTGACCGTCATCATTTTCTGTTGCTTCTCTTATGGTTATTGTACCATCTGATTCTTTAAGGACATTATTGGAAAGAGTTGTGTTTAGTTGTAAACCGTTCTTTTTCCATTCATATCTGGAAATAAATCGAGAAATCTCAAGATTAAAGAAAGATGGTTGATGAAAGTTGTGAGAATAAAGTCTAATCGATCTACCAGAACAATATTGAAAGAGAGAGATAGAGAGCGAGAGCGAGAGTGTAAGAGAGAGACATGCAGATAGACAGACAGACAGAGACAGAAACATAGGCAGAAACAGAGACACAGACACACAGACAGACAGAAAGACAGAGATAGACAGTCAGACAGAGAGAAACATTCAATAGTTTTTGTTTAGAAGGTCTACAAATTAAAAGCGTTGGTGTTCCTTAAAATAATATTTCAATGTTGATGCTTGATGCGGTAATACAAGATAATATTATTAAAAAGATCGAGTAGGATAATCTCTAGGCAACAGTTACTATACATGTAGGCCTACTGTCAGATGAGAGCCAATAAAGACTCAATATGACGATAAATTTAATGGCCACCACCAAATGAATGTTAGTTGTACGTGCCTTACAGCTGGCGTTCCATCAGCTCCGCACTCCAGTGTTATATTATCGTACATTTTGAAGATGATGACGTTACTTTCAGGGTTTTTATTTATAGTTGGTGGCAGTCGCACTGAAAATAACACAGCATTCTAAATGAGGAAGATATTATTAGTCAAATCTTTTGACGCAATGCTCATCGCCGAATCGCATGCAGGCCCGGCCTTAGGGCAAGGCGAGCGAGGCAGCCGTATTGGGCCCCGCGCTTCCAGGGGCCCCGCGCTGTTGGCTATAATTTTTTCTTTGTCGAGAATGACAATGGTTTCGTTGCGTATCAACTGTGCACTTGCAGTGAATTTGCTACGTGAATGTTATAGGGTGATTTTGAAAGAACGAAACTTTCTCACAGCTAGAAACGCAGTTAACAGCTAGAAATCTGCTATAAACCTCTAGAAACTTCCTCACAGCTATACTTCTAGAAACTTCCTCACAGCTAGAAACAGCTCACAGCTAGAAACAGCTAGAAACCTCACAGCTAGAAACCTGTTTCCATAATTGTTTCTACTTCTTTAGTCTAGGTCTGCATGCAGAATTCTCCCAGAAAACACTAATTAACTCATTTCACTTCAAATGTGCAAATGAACGTCCGCATACATTTTTGCAAGAGAGGGCAAAACACAATGATGGGGGTGACATTTTTAGCGAGAGCTTAGAAAATGCAAAACAGGAAATTTAGAACATGGACATTTTCAGAGAGGTGTATAAAATAATGTAGATTTACTTCGAGAATAATTAGCATCGTTAGTGTTCTGGCGCAAAGAAATTGGTCAAAAAACAAAACGTTGGCCTCAGTTGTTACAAAATACTCAAATCTCTTCCCCTAAGTGCGGGCGCTGATGATTTTGCATTACTTAGATAGGCCTAGGCCTACATAAGGTAGTAGGGAAAGCCACCTAAAATGGGACGCTTCATATTTGTTCTGCCCCGTGATTCTATGGTAACTCGACCCGGACCAAAACGGACTTCCCTTACGGACAGCTCTTTTGACTCAACGCAGGGCTCGTGAATAAGCTGGTGCCTCTCGGTTGGCTTTCGAGTAGGTAGCGCTTTAGAAATTTGGAGATTACGATTATGATTATGAAGATGGGACACACCTACTGCTACCGCTATACGCAGAGGAAGCCACTGTCAAGAGTTGCAAATAACATTATCACGTACACTCTACCCAGCAACTGTTAATGTGCCAATAGCCTAATTATGGTGCTGCTGTCTTGATTTGGTTGATAATTGAAAATTTCCATGTTCGGTGATGCTATTTCACATTATTAAATTTCCCAATCGGACATTATGGAAATTATTATCCTATCTTATGGATATGGTTGCTTAAGTTGGTACATATTAGTAATTGTTATAATGACAATAATATCGTTTTTTTTAAATTGCTATTCATTTACACGCATCATTTGAAAGTCAAACATGTAGGTCTATAGACCACATCAGTGTGGCTTATTATAAAATAGTGCTATTAGCTCTAAATAATTTTGGAATACAACGATAAGTGTCCCATCTTAGGTGACTCCCCTTCACCAGTGCCGTATTGACAGGAAACCAACATATGTAAATTTATGCTTGAGAACCCGATGCTGCCTTGGGCCCCGCAAATCCTAGGGCCGGGCCTGATCGCATGAGGTGGGGACAACACTCCCCTCGCCACACTCGCCACTCCCGTGGTTGGAAGAACTTGAATCGTGAGGCATTTCGCGCAGGACTGCTCAACAGCCCGCTCTGCGTTGACTTGTCCTCACGTGCTGAGGACTCCACTGAAGAGCTTTTTGCTCTCTACGATGCGACGATTCTGCCGCTCATCGATTCTCTACTTCCCGTTCGCCCTCATCGGATCCGTCATCAACCACTAAGACCATGGTTCGACTCTCACTGCCGCGCCATCCGTCGGGATGTCAGACGTCTGGAGCGTCGGTATCGCCGCACCCGTGACCCGGCAGACCGCCTCATCTGGATCCAACACCTCAGGACGATGCACGGTGAACTTCGTTCCAGGGAAACGCAATACTGGGAGGACCTAGTCGCCAAGGATGCACATAGCCCTCGCCGTCTTTGGACGGCTCTCGCTGGGATCCTCGGACGCTCCGCCGCTCCTCACTCTCCTTCGCAACCATCGTTCACAGCCAACGATTACCTGGACTTTATGACGGAGAAGATCGCCGTGACCCGTCGATCAACGGAAGGTTCTCCGCCTCCATCCTTCCCTTCTTCAGCATCTGCAGCTACCCTCAACGAATGGCAGCCGATCCAGTCCGATGCTCTCAGATGCCTCATCCAAGGCTCCACATCGAAGTCCTGCGAGCTGGACATTATTCCTCCATTCATTGTTAAAGAGTTTATAGATGAATTTTTGCCATTTTTACTATTATTATGCAATTCTTCGCTGGCCCAGAGTGTGGTTCCAGTTCAACACAAAAGAGCTCTGATTTTTCCCTCTCTCAAGCGCCAGGGTCTAGACCAAAGTGTTCCCTCCAGTTATCGACCCATTTCCAATCTCTCTTTTCTCTCTAAACTCCTGGAAAAATGTATTTCGCTCCAGCTAGTTGACTATCTTGAAACCAACTCACTAATGCCCCCTCTTCAATCTGGCTTTAGGAAATACCATTCTACTGAATCTCTTATTACTCGCTTACTTACTGACATCTTTGCCGCTGTTGATCAATCCCACATCACCTTACTTGCCCTGTTTGACGTCAGTGCGGCGTTCGACACTGTTGACCATACTATTCTACTCGAGCGTCTGTCCAAATCTTTTGGCATTGGTGACTCTGCCCTCCTCTGGCTTAGTTCTTTCCTCTCTGATCGCTCTGTATCTGTGATCTTTGGACCCACACGCTCCTCCTGGACCTTTGTTCCCTACGGCCTGCCTCAAGGCTCTGTCCTGGCGCCGCTTCTATACATCCTATATACTGCTGATCTATTGAACCTATTATCCCGCAAGGGTGCCTCTGCTCATCAATACGCTGATGATACACAAGCATTTGTCCACGGTTCTCCCAGTGCTGCCTCTTCACTGGTTGCAACTATCCTTGACGCCACTATGGAACTGAACCAATGGATGTCTTCTAACCGTCTTCGTCTTAACTCTGATAAAACCCAATTCATCTGGCTTGGTGGTAGAGTCCAGCTCGCCAAGATTGATATGGAGCTCCTCAGCACGTTGTACCCAGATATCCAATTTTCTCCAACTGTTCGTGATCTGGGTTTTACTCTGGATCCAATTCTTTCTCTTACTGATCATGTTAACCGAATCTCTCGAACATGTTTCTATCACTTGCGACAATTGCGTACTATCCGCCACTCACTCTCCCTTCAAGCGGTCAAGGCGCTTGTCCATGCTTTGATTTGCTCTAGAGTCGACTTTGGAAACTCTGCCTATGCTGGTCTCTCCTCTCTTAACCTCTCTAAGCTTCAGTCTATTCTTAATGCTGCTGCCCGCTTAATTGCTGGTCTTCCCAAATTCTCTCACATATCTGATTTTATTCGGGACACTCTTCATTGGCTTCCTGTACCTCAGCGCATTGAGTTCAAGATCCTGACTCTTATGCGCAACTTTCTTCTCGGGGTAGCCCCCTCTTATCTTCGGGCACTGTGTAACTTGGTCTCCACTCTTCCTGGCCGCTCTGCCCTTCGATCTGCTGCCAATGGCCTTCTAGTTGTCCCGCGCATGCGTGGAGCTACGGCCCAGTCCAGAAGCTTCGCATATCTTGGTCCTACTTGTTGGAACCGCCTTCCTCACAAGCTCCGTTCTGAGCTTCTTGGCCTTTCTCTTCCCCTGTTCCGTAAACGTCTGAAAACTATACTATTTGTTAGGGGTGAGCACTAGCTTGGGTCGGGAGCGCCACTGAATCTGTGAGCGGCGCTATATAAATGTTCAATTACAATTACAATTACAACAGACAGTTACCAAAAAATCTAGACAGTCTTTGGTAGACAGAGACTTACTGTGCTTAAGAGAATAGACTAACAGCTATAACATCCAGTTAATAAGCCCAGCAGACAACGACTTTTAGGAGGTGTCTTTCAAACCAAAATGTGCAGACCGCGTAAACGCCATAAAACTTAGTTCCAGCGAAATAACGGCACGTTGCAGCATGTATTGCAGGCTATTGTATCCATAAATTTATATAGTTCCATTTATTACCTCTTGAGATATTGCATAATAGGCCTATAATACATCTCAGTACATTGTTATAGAAAGAAAATTTCAGATTATTTAAAATATTGAATTACCTCTCAATATATTTTGAGATATATAATAATATACTACATCTCAAGATATTTATAGAGGAGGAAATTTTCAGATATAATAGTTTAGGTGTGCGAAGTCATATTTATTGTGTGAGGAGACTTGCCATCATTTTGAGTAGAGGCATTGGGAAAGAAGCAAGTGAAGATTATCAGAATTGCGAAGACCTTCATTTCTCGGCTTCTCATCTTCGCGATCAGATCAGGGTTTCTGTAAACACATTGAAGACAGCAAATACATAATAATTTACAAAGCGCGTTGATGGCATTCTTTTTCGGTAAACGAGAATGAGATCTATTTAAAACAAAATCGTTGAAGAAATCAGCAAAAGAGTTGAGAAAATCTATATGAAGAGAGACGTAGCCTATGCGACAAGGATAATTGCCTTGAGAGGATATACAGGGTGGACCAAAAAGTAATCCCTACGATTGTTTGCCAATATCTTGACCAAAAATAAGAATTTTTCAAATAGCACTTTACGTGCTAAGGCCTAAAGGTAATTCATGCTTACGTACAATAACCAAATTTCATCGAAATATTTTAAACATAGCAAAGGTAAAATCACTTTTAGTGAGCCAATACACTTTTTGCGAGCTAAAAACGTAACGCAACAAAAAGTATAAAAAAAACCGATTTTATCAAAATTAATCATATCTCAAATAATATTATTGTTATCAAATGAACTTGATATTGCTTCACAACTTATGTTCAATGTGTTTACTGTCCACCACCAGTGCTCACAGTTTTTCAGAAGTTGTTCTCAGTATCTTTGTCAAGTTCTTGGTGGCCTTGTTGATGTATTCGTGAGGTAAGTCTTTCCATATCAATTCCAATTCGACCATCAATAATAATTATTATCTTATCACTTATGGCTTTGGACGCAGATTATAGTATTTCTCCAGCATAGCTTTCCATACTTGATAACTTATCGGGTAAAAATCCGGTGATTAGGGTTCGATTGGTTTTTCTCAATGAAACCAGAATAATAATATTGATGTTGAGCCGATCTCCTTTCATCAACGGCATATTTCTTAAGTCAATCTAACTCGTATTTCTCCGCTCTCGCTGTTTATCAGAGTTAGTATTGATTATAGGCTAGCTTGAGCTCAAAGACTCTGTCTCATGAAGTATCTGAATGCACATTTTGTCTGTCATGAAGCATTGGCTATTTCAATATCTCATAAATTTCAATTTTACAGTTTTAATAACAAAATTTGAATCTGAAAATTTCTTTATTCACAACTTCATAGTCATCTTGCCAAACGATGTCACGGTGAATTGCTACGCTAGTACATGTTTCTTTTCTAAGTAGTAATAATAACAATTATTAGACCTATGTGGCTGTTGTGGCTGTGGCAGTATCAAGTTCATTTGATAACAATTATTTGACATGACTGTGACCTAATAAAATCTTTTAAAAACTTTTTGTTGCGTTACGTTTTTGGATTGTCAAAAACACTGGGTGGCTCACTAAAAGTGATATTACTTTTGCTCTGTTCCACATACTTTAATGAAATTTGGCTGCTGTACGTAGATATGAATGACCTTTAAGCCAGAAAAACTTGATTTAAAATTTTCGTATTTTTGGCCAAGATATTGGCAAAAAGCTGAAATAATTAATTTCTTTACCAAACCTGTAGAATATAAACCAGTCAGATTGAACTGTTGGCACACAGGCAAATAGAGTTGTCTGTAAAACTTTCAGTCTCACCATGTCACATCAACTGATAACATATGCGATAATAAAAGCTAGAGACAAATAACGAGATTAAGCTTAACAGTAGGCCTAGATGCATGCCTGATGTTTCCAATACTGACGCTATCGCAAGTGACGTGAGGACAATGATAATTATTAGACTACAATCACGATAATGGTAGCCTAGTGCTCCGATTCATTTTTTTGGACGGCATCATAACCACAACAATTTCAGATAAATCATAATTATTGTAAGCTTATTTAAATTCAGGCAGCATAATTATCCTGATCTATATTTGGATGGCTGAGTGTTTGTATAATAAGTAGGCAGGGGCGGATCCAGGGGGGGGGCCAATCCGGCCATGCCCCCCCCCCCCCCCATTTAGAAATTTCTTTATTTTTGACCAGCTATTTTGCTCGGAAAGTAGACGTGGCCCCCCCCCATGAGTGGTTCCGTAGGACCTTGGCCCCCCCTTCGAAAATTTCTGTATCCGATCTTGTAAGTAGGCTACATTTGTGTTGCGTTCGCCTCGTCGCCTCGACAGACATCGCCATCTCACAGACTATCTAGGGCGATGGGCGATGAAATAACGCTGCGCTGAAACCAGTCTCCGGGGTTATTATTATGCAGAAATAGAGGTTATTGCCATCTAACCTATTTCTAGCAGATCATGACTCTTGGGCTTGGCGCTTAACAGGATACTACGCGCTACATCGGACAGTATCAGGGTGTCCCGAGTCATAAGGCCAATAGACATTTTCGATGAACTAGCGACCACCCTGACTGCAGCAAGGACGTGACGGTTAAAATCATGCTCTGCAGCAGCTTGATTCACGAGAGCGGATTCCAGACATGATATCCTTGACATTGCTTTTCAATGACTCTGTATTCTGTAATTGAACAATGCCCATCTTCTCCTGAGCAAAGTTGATTTTATCTTGAGTCGCGATCAATTGTGTAGCAGTCTGCATTTCGTCCATCTTGTCTCGGCAGCGGCTGGATCTCAGAGTCAGCTACAGATGAGTGTGAAGAGGCCGTACTTCTGTGGGCCGACATCGCCTCTCATGGCGCTATTTAAATTAGCTAGCAATAGCCTACTCTGTCGAGGCCATCCATCCTCACACAAAGATGAATCGTATAGCAAAGACGAGTTACATGTAGGCCTACGAATGAATAATTTCAATTTTCTCGCGCCAGTGCCTTGTGCCTTAGAGATGTTCCATCTAAAAGTTATTAATTAGCATTTTATTGGCGTCTGACTCTAATATAGGGAACTAAACTGGTGAATTTGATCTTACTGTACGCTTGATTGCTTCCAAATACAACCTGTGTCGAAAATTGTATTTTATGACTGCAACTGAGTTGAAAGTCAGCACATACATGCTATTTTCAATCAGACATTCAGGTTCTAATGTCTGAACAGTTTTCCTTCTGCTATCTTTCAATCTCATAGTCTTAATATCTTCAAGAAATACCTACATGTACGTTCTTATATAATCGATCAAATTGATTGAATGTTTATTGTGTTACATTGGGTGTGTTAGTTAGGTATTAGTTAAGTGTTGATTTAAGTGTTAGTTAAGTTGTTTATTATTAAGTTCATTCACTGATTATATTTGTCTCAACTGACTGTCATGTGCTTATGTGCTTTGTACTTCAATGATTACTAGGTGGCCTAATAGCGGAATTATTATTATTATTATTATTAATATTATTATTATTATTATTGTTATTGTTATTATTATTATTATTATTGTTAGCGTGATCATCATCATCATCATCATCTTCATCATCATCATCATCATCATCACCATCATCATCATCATCATCATCATCATCATCACCACCACCACCACCACCACCACCACCACCACCACCACCACCATCATCATCATCATCATCATCATCATCATCATCATCATCATCATCATCATCATCATCATCATCATCATCACCACCACCACCACCACCACCACCACCATCATCATCATCATCATCATCATCATCATCATCGTCATCATCATCATCATCATCATCATCATCATTGCCGTCGTAGTCGTCGTCGTCGTCATCATCATCATCATCATCATCATAATCATAATCATCATAATCATCATCAACAACAATAATACACAAATGCAACAACACCAAAATTTCTGTTATTACCACCACCATTACCATTATACTCCGAGGCGTGCCGTATAGACGGCGCCATAGCAATCATCGCCGTAGGCTATTTAACGGTCTCAAATGGGATGAAATTTAATTCCCACGACTTTCTCTACGAAAGATAATATGCCAGCCCCTCTGCTTCTTTGAGACCATAATTATCAAAATAGTGTCCCTGCGAATACAGAATAAAGATAATAAAGATTTAGACTAGATGTCTAATTCTCCACAAACCATTCAAAGTATGGATAGAGCTCCGTGACAAAATATACGTAGAGACCATAACATCCGCTGATAAAAATGACAAGCACAAATCTTTTACTCTGAACTTTCGATACACAACCGAACACCTTCCTACATTAGTAGATACTTGTAGACGGCTAACAGCGTCGTAGGAATTCAATCTGAACCTTACGATGTCATGGGAATTATATCCAAGTAAATAGAAAGTAAAAGCATTTCGACAGCTTTTACCAATGTACTTTTTTCCATTTAGGTCATTAACAAGGGATGACACTATTTAAAATAAATAAATGCCGAGCGTTATCGCCTGTCCGTTGATAACCTAGCTGATTACAGCCTATAGTCATCATCGCAGCCGGAACAATTATAGCAAATTATCATGACTCAGACCACAGTGACTGCTATTATAGCCTACTTGTCTAGAAGCAGGAATAACATCCTCGAGCTTATACCATAAGGTCACCAGAAATATAATTATTGTAGGCAAGTAATGAAGAAATACTTAATTATTGCATACACAGGGTTATCATGTATTTTTGTATAATTATGTGTGTTCTATGGCTGGGTTGTATGCACGTCTGTGTGTATACGTACATGTAGATGTAGACATGTGTATAGCCTACGCATACGTATCTGTATCCATAATTAGAGGTATAATAGACCTCTACGAATGCATGTGGCTTAGGTTTCGGTAAAGTGTGTGTGTGTGTGCGTGTGTGTGTGTGTGCGTGTGTGTGTGTGTGTGTGTGTGTGTGTGTGTGTGAGACAGAGGTCGCAGTATTTTCTACTAGTAGACTGTGGAAGCGATAGTAGCGAGAGACTTCCTGATTCAGGTTTCGTTGTTCAAGATCTCTGAACAGCGTGTCTCCAATGAGCTCTGAATATTATGGAAATCCGTCGTCTGGGTTCTGCGTGTCTGCGGAATTTCGCCAGTCGTCCGTTTCCTAGTTTTATGACCATTTTTTGTCCGTCTATTTTTTTCCCCACAGTAACTCTGTGATCAGTTAGGTTGGCATTGGAGAATTAATAAATTTAAAGGCGTGATATCAGTTTCCACGGCCAATGCATTGGCTTAGTCCCATACATAATATTATGTAATATATAAATGTATGTAGGCTAACCTATATAATATATATATATAATTATATAATATATATTGTAGGTAAATACAATTTATATGGTATCTATTTGTATATACATAATTATGCAATATGCATCTGTACATTAATATACATCAGATAATACTTACACGGATACCTTCAATACTGCGCTAAATAATTTGCTGCTTCTCTACAGGCTATTATATATACAGGGTGGGCCAAAAAAGACCTCCCTAGGTTTTTTGCCAATATCTTGACCAGAAATAAGAATTTCGAAATGCAATTTAAAATGCCTAAAGACAATTCATATTTACACGTGATAGCCAGATTTCACTAAAATTTTCCAAACAGAACAAAAGTTATACCACTTTTAGTGAAGCCACTCACCGGTTTTTGTTTTGTTTTTTGTTCACAGGCTAACACGTGTAAAGTGTTCAGTTGAAATCGCGAGTCTATTCAATGACACTCACTTTTAGAAAAGAAACATATACCCGGATACGGAAATACTGAATGTAGGCTGGTAAGTTATATTGTGCGCCAAGTCTCTGGGGTGGAGGTTCAAATATCTGCTGACTAAATTAGCTTTGAGATAATTATGGGCTATAATTGAGTCAGCAACCAACTCTAATGATCCGTCGCCATGGTATTTGATTGACAACGCCACATGCTGAGGTTATGCAAAATGAGTCAGCCAATGTGCATAATCTCTAATATTATATAAACCATATTGGACTGTCAGGCTGGGGGACGGCCCATGCATTTGTCCCCCACCCCCAATCGTTGAGCGTCAAGACGAAAAAAAGTCATCAACTTTTTTGGTGGCGAAAATAGAACTTTTTTGAGATTTCCAAAAGATGGAAATTTTTCTGAAACACTCAGCCATTCGTCCATCAAAAAATCTCGCGTCTTTCCGTCCCCCCCAAGTCTCCGCCCAGGTCTCCGCCTATGCTGTCAGCTTAACACATTATGACTGCGTATTGTCTCTAAATCTACACTTCTTCGTGTAATTGAATTGTCAATACAGTACTGATCAAATTATATTCTTAAGCTAAACATCAGGCAATAGCCTGATTACGAGAACATTCCAAGTAGAAGATGACGAAAAATAACTGTTATAAAGTCATAAGCCAAACGAGATTGTACGGTTGGAGAAAGATAAATATTTGCCTTGAACTAGGGTGATTATCGTTAACAAAGTCAGTGCTTCTCTTTTATAGGCCTAGTGTTTCATTCTTGTTTTAAATTTTGGTTCAGTGTTCAGTAGCTGAATACATTTTAACTAGAACGCACTAATGTTTTAATCAGCATACGACAAATCAGAATGTTACAATATTATTACAGAGTGAAACTTGAGTAGCCTAACAGTTTACCGAATGATCTTCATTTCAAACATCTACTTATGTAAAATCGGCATAAAATCAGAGTGAGTAGGTTATAAAAATTGTATATTGATATACATGTATATACTTTTAATCTGGAAACGAACATGATTGTTTAGTTCTTGCGAACGATAAAGCTTACATCTTATTTGTTCGTATATGCTGATACAATCTGGAGTCAATGGGAAGATTGGACTCAACGACAGACTTTGTTGGCTTATTCTCTCTGACGCCGTTGTAATAGGGGATTTACTTTTTCAAGCACGGACATATGAGTGCATCCGCTTCCTTTGAACCTAAACTATTCGTTCATTTCTCTGGGCTCCGTTTCCATTCATTGGTTTACTGCATTCTGATCATATTCGACATTTTGGGTCAAATCCTTGATGCCAAGATTCACATACTGGTTCATTTCTTTCGGAACCAAATACAGGTCTTGGATCACTTCTGTTGCTGCCGGAACCATGTATTCGTTGTCTTCACGTTTTGCAGTGTTAACATCAGTGTATTGATTTTCCTCCCTTCGACCCAGGTCTTCGTATTGGTTAATTTCTTCTGACAACAATCCTGATCGGCAATTCGCTTCTTTTCGGATCCAGTCCGCTTTTCCCAGATCCAAGTTTGGGCTAACTTCTTCCCCATTCAGCAATGAGTAAGTATTAAATGGCTTTGCTTGGTCATTCGATTTTGGAACTTGTTCAGATTCGCTTTCATGTATTGAATCATAATAGTTAAATTGATGTTGATCTTTTTCACCCTTAATAGCGATAACCTCCAAAGGCATTAAATAGCCACCTTCGTCACACGTGATATCCTTGCCCAGCGTTGGTTTTTCCCGTCCCATCGCCTCTCTTTGCGCCGCATCCTTTGAGTCATAATATATGTTTTGCCCTTGTACATCAGTCGGGTTGGTCATTGCATCTTCTCTCTTGCCGATTTCTTCCAATACCTGATCAATTGAATCGTAACCTATATGTTCATACTCGCCACTTTCTCTTCTCATCGACCTTCCGTTGCATCCTGAAGACTCATCCAAATGGAGACCAATTGTATCGTATCCTTCATCGTCGCACATATAGACAGCGTCAGGCAATCTCTTCTCTTTCTTAATATGTCTGTTTACATCTGAAAATAATGTAAATTGTTTACTTTATTGAACTTATTGCATTCCTCGGTACAAAAAGGGCGCGTTTAATTAGTGGTTAGCTAAGTGGTCATATTTCATTTAGATGGGTTCAAATTTCCTTCAACGTTATGAGTAGATCTATGTTGTTCGACTATTATACCCACGAGTGAATTTGATTATAAAGATATGTACCTTCACCAGGTACTACAGATTGTTAGAGTCGGAAGGTAAGGGAAGGAATTGGCAACTTTATCCCATGGTAACTCGACCCGGACCAGGACCACCATAGTCTACTCTTGCGGACAACCCTTTTGACTCAATGCAGCGCTCGTGAATAAGCCGGTGCTCCGCGCGTGACTTTCGAGTGGCGTTTTAGAAATTTGGAGATTACGATTACGAACTTTTTTTTATCTAGGCATTATGCTAATCTATTTATGCTAAATAACGTAATACTTGACTGTGACTTAGGGTCTGATTATGTGGGGCAGAGGGATAAGGCGAACGGCAAGATTCGTAATTTTGTAGACCAGTAAAATGAATTCTGAAAAAAGACATTAAGTGAAGATTAAACTAGTTACAGATAATAATTTAAAGCTCAGTACACATCGACATCCGTAACGAATAACCCAATTGCCATCTGCACTTTGTCAAACTAGATAGGCCTAATAAATGCAAATGGCTGCTTACCACCAAAACGGCGCTTCCAGCGAAAGTGAAGGAAAACTCCCGTAAGAAGCAGAACGATACCAAGTACTGCGACGATTAAGATTATCTTCCACGTTTCCAATGGCTCGTTGTTCTTCGTGGCACCAAACAGAAACATCCTGATGCTCAAAATCTTGCCAAATACCGAATTTCACGAGCCACAGCCAGACGAACCATCCGTTCCTCGAAACGTATAAGCTGGAGAAGCTATGTGTCCAAACTCAATCACCATACTCCAATGAAAAAGATTTGGAATATGGTTAGAAAAATTGATGGGAAGGCTAAGTCATCACCAATAAAGCACCTTCATACTGATGGAAATACTGTCACTGAAATCCAGGATATTGCAAACACATTAGGTGAAGCTTTTGCAGAGAACTCATCATCTGCACACTATAACGAATCTTTTAATGTGTATAAAACTAAAATGGAAAAGATTCCATTAAAGTTTTCTTCTAATAACAATGAAATATATAATGAATCCTTCACCATTGCTGAGCTTCAAGATTCATTAAACAAGGCACATGACTCCTCTCCTGGCCCAGATAACATCCATTATCAATTACTTAAACACCTCCCTGAGTCCAGCCTGATGACACTGCTCAACATTTTCAATAGAATTTGGGATTCTGGGGCATTCCCTTCTCTATGGAGAGATGCAACGGTGATCCCAATACCTAAACCCGGTAAAGATGACACAAACCCATCAAACTACCGACCAATAGCTCTTACTAGCTGTTTATGCAAAACCATGGAACGAATGGTCAATACGAGATTAATGTGGTATTTGGAGGCGAATAATATCTTAACTGAAGACCAGAGTGGCTTCCGTCGTCAGCGAAGTACTATAGATCAAGTTGTCCGTCTTGAATCTATAGTACGCCAGGCATTCATACGAAAACATCATGCCGTCGCTATCTTTTTCGATATCGAAAAGGCATATGATACTACGTGGAAGTATGGTATAATGAAAGACCTGCACGAGGCTGGTCTTCGTGGAAGACTGCCTGACTTTATATCTGGCTTCTTAGCCGATCGTACTTTTAAAGTACGCATCGGAAATTGTCTCTCTAGTGCATATGATCAAGAAGCTGGAGTACCACAAGGTAGCATCCTGTCTACCACATTATTTATATTAAAGATAAATAGTATTGTTAAATGTCTGGGCACAGGAGTTGACTGCTCTTTGTATGTCGACGACCTACTCATCAGCTATACCTCGTCCAGTATGGCATCTATTGAAAGACAGCTTCAAAGATGTCTGAATAAAATGGAGGTCTGGTGTAATGAAAATGGTTTTAAATTTTCAAAATCTAAAACTGTATGTATGCACTTCTGCAATAAGCGAGGAGTCCATCCAGAACCAGAACTAACGATCTCAGGATGTAGGATCCCGGTGGTCGGGGAGTATAAGTTCTTGGGAATCGTATTTGATAGAAAACTTACTTTCAAACTGCACATACAGTATCTGAAGAAAAAGGGAATAAAAGCCTTGAACCTTCTTAAGGTTGTAGCACATACTGACTGGGGAGCTGATAGAGTCATCTTACTTCGACTGTACAATGCAGTTATAAGATCAAAGCTAGAGTATGGATCAGTGGTTTATGGCAGTGCACGACCATCTTATTTGAAAGTTCTTGATCCTATTCAGAATCAGGCTCTACGCCTTTGTCTAGGTGCTTTTCGCACATCACCAGTTGCTAGTCTTGAGGTGGAGGCTGACGTCACCCCCTTATCTTTACGAAGAACAAAACTGGAGCTTCAGTATGTATCTAGACTTAAGAGTAACCCAAGGAATCCAACATACCGGTGTGTTTTTCAACCAGACAATCGGCAGCTATTTAACAACAAGCCAACTGCTATACCACCACTAGGTATTCGCCTACAACCCCATCTAGAAGATCTAGACTTTGACATGAGTTGTATAGCAGAACAGAACATTGGTGCTCTTCCGCCATGGTCTCTTTGTAGACCTCAGGTACTGCTTGAATTGCATGAACATAAGAAGTCTGACACTAGTCCAGATATATATAAATGTATGTTTCAAGAGCTACTATCAAACTATACATCATACATAAAAATATATACTGATGGTTCGAAAGCAGGTGATACAGTAGCTGCAAGTGCATTTGCAGAGGACAGTTCTTTATCAGTACGACTTCCAAATAAAACTTCTATCTACACAGCTGAACTTACAGGTCTCCTTCTAGCTCTGGATATTACAAGTAAATCCAGAAAGAAACAGTTTTTAATAATTAGTGATTCGCTGTCGTCCTTGCAAGCTGTTGCAGGTTGTAATCTAAACCACTCGCTTGTGGTAGACGTAGTCACCAAGTACCACCGAATTACAATGTCTGGCAAAATCGTTAAATTTTGTTGGGTGCCAGGTCATGTTGGCATTAGAGGTAATGAGGCTGCAGACGCAGCTGCCAAAGCAGCCCTTTCAGATGCAGTGTCGTACTGCAAAGTGCCATATTCTGATGCCAAACAATACATAGATGCTTATGTATATGATCAATGGAAGTTAAAGTGGAGTAGCATGGATCGTAATAAACTCCATACTATTAATCCCAATATAGAAAGATGGCACCATGCCTCCCAAGACAACCGTAGAGATGAAGTAGTCTTAGCACGGCTAAGAATAGGCCATACTTATCTTACGCATGTTCATTTGCTTAAGAAAGAAGATGCGCCGCAGTGTGTGGGGTGCAATTGCCCTCTCACAGTGGAACACATACTGGTGTCATGTGTTGATTTTACAACGACAAGGCAAAAATATTATATGGAACAATCCCTTTCTGATATTTTTGAACATGTTCCTCCAAAGAATATTTTGCTGTATTTGAAAGAAATACAACTGTACAACAAAGTGTAATGTTGGAAGATTTTAAATAGATATGATTTATAGTTTATGAAATGTTTAATGTTGACCTAAAGTTTAAGGTGTTTTAACCTAATTTATTACTTTTACTTGTGCGATGTTCCTATTGCTCTTTTTAAAAAAAGTTTATCCTATTTATCGATTGGAAACGTTTTTAGTATAAAGTAAACAAAGCAGTTTCAATAATCATGTTAAGGCACGAAATAGCCAATTATGTGCTGAAGTGCCGTTAAAAAAAAAAAAAAAAAAAAAAAAAAATCTTCGTGGCACCAGCTATAAAGATAAGCCTATTGCCGTCAGTTAGAAATTCCAAAAGTCATCAGAGGCAGCAAATAAAGTGAGCATTTGGTATTTTATTTTATTCTTTCATACATTTATTGCGTATCTGGCCACCAGGTAGCCTATTTCAATAAATGAATCTGAAGCATTCTGATTATGCTATTATCGATAAGAACACAGTGAGAAGTTGATTTTTTTATGAATCTCCGAAACTACGTCTATTGATTGATTCATACGTTCAAACGGTTAAACATCCAAAATGGGGCCGTCCATAAAGTACGTCACGCTCCAGGGGGGGAGGGGGTGTAAGAAAGTGTGACAGTTTGTGACAGAGGGAGGGGGGTCAGGCCATGTGTCACGTCACACATTTAAAAAAAATTCTTTTTGCTTTTTTTGGTTCTTAGTACCTAAAATCCGACCCGGCCGGTCAGGTGTGTCTAAAACCCGGCCAGGCGGGATAAAAGTTGATTTCCCGTCACTATCAAAGCGTTTAGGGACACACGTCACTATCAGAGGGATTAGGGATAGTATCCTATGGTTTAGAGGGTTAGGTAAATGGTTATGTTTTTAAATTTTTTGTTCGAAAGTGTGACGCACTTTAGGGGGTGGGTCCGAGATTTGTGACAGTTGGTGACGGGGGGGGGTCAAAAATGGTCAAAAATAGCGTGACGTACTTTATGAACGGCCCCAATGCTAAACATCGCGTTTATAACAGAACAGCTTTAACCTTGTTCTGACGGAGGTCTGTGTTGGTAGGCGATTGCTATCGTCTGATTATCTCTGCTGTATTCGTTGTCACCAACGCATCTGTATTCACCGAGGTATTTAACGCACTCAGAAGAACAGTTTGTAGAAACCATTATAATCAAGAATGCATTCTCCACAATGACGTAAGGTGGATCACTACGAACTAAGTCATTGAACGGTTCAGTTTTGTACCATCGCACAGTCGCAGGTGTGCTTGGATCGGACGTTGCGATGCACTGAAAGGTGAAGTGTTTCTGCTCCCGAAAATCAACGGTCACAGCTTTTTCACCTATGATCGTCACTTTCGTTTTTGCTGCCGAACAGAGTTCAACACAACACACGTTATTAATCTTGGTAGCAAATGTAGCAAAAAATCTAACAATGATGATAATTATATAATATTAAAATTATTGTCCTATCTATGACATAATTCTATGATCTATGAAATTTTCTTATTGTGGCAAAAGCAAAAACAGATAAAATAGAAACAAATAATTATCTTGAAACGGTCCAACGATTAATGATGCAACTCAGGAAAATTAATATTCACGTTGATACGTCCAATGCAGCAATTAAGTGACAAATTGATTGGCCTGAACCTTCAATTCGCTACCTGGTCCTAATCTTTCTCTCAGTTCTTTTGTCTCATTTTAGGCCTATAAAACTTACAACTCGCCTGCTCATCGTTGTCAATGACCTGTTTTCACAGATGCCTTTGAATTTGACAAAGCCAATGGCGCGAATGATTATTTTAAACCATATAACTTGAATTATGAACACGGATCGTTGGATCAGAACTTGAAAAGTTACACATTAATAGCATTCAATTTGAGCAAATTGCGTCAAATAAATACCTACTTTTTTACTAAGAAGCCTAATTATGCTGGACTTACTGAGGACGTTCAGGTATCCTTGACCAAATGCGTATCCGTGAACGTTGCTCGCATTGCATTGAATAACCATTAGATCCGTTTTACTCTCTCGGCCGACGCAGTCTCGACAAACGTTTCTGATCGTCAGACTTCTATTGTCGTTGCTGAACACAAATCTCACGGGAAGATTTCCAGCTGTAAAACGCAACTTGCTTCTACCATGCTATGTTTTGAGATGATGAGATTATTCTAGTAGGCCTAATTCTTTAAAAACTTGATACAATCAGAGAGGATATCCACATTTTCAAAAGCGCTATAATCTGCTACACAGCAGATTTCTATGAATAAATGTTATCTTTTTATTAGTTTGTTTGCGGAATTCTCAGCATTGAGGTTCGCGTCATCAATCTCTCGGAGATTTATTCGCAATAAAATAGCTCAATTTCTATTTTGTATTGTTGATAATAATACTATTCGATAGCACAGTAATTTCTGTAAAATACCAGGTACATAAGATACTGACAACAAACTTGACTGAAAGCTTTAAATATTCTCAAAAATATAGCATTGACAAGTGAAACAGATCTCGGCATTTTTTTCTAATCTGTGTATCTGTAAATTACTTGTTCAAGGAGTTTACACCATCAGCGTCATTCGCAATCGCTATCGTACTCTACAATTTTCTACAACGCCCATAAAAGCAAAGTCGAGGGAACCAGCTTATTCCCAGGCGCTTAGGCCTAATGCCCTAATCACAGAAAAATAGACAGGCAGCGAGTCAAGATCATGGGAGTGAGGCAGACATTGTACCGTTCTTGAAATGCACTGCATAAATAGCCAGTTATTTGATTAGAAATCGTGGTGTATTATAGAAGAATAATTATTTTAATTATTCTCTATAACTGGGTTCTTCGAAGAATTGGGGCGTCAAAACCTGGCTGTGGCCTATAATATTACTGTCAATTGAACCACTTCTATTCCATCTCAAGACTTCTATTGCGCCCTATAATAGTCAAGCACAGGGAGCACTTAAGAACTAACTGGAGACAACTCAGTTTAGTAAGCCTATGCATGTCCAGCATCAACTCCGCCACAGGGGAACCTGTGCCAGTCCCAAGCCTGGAAAAAGGAGGAGGGTTGATCGGTAGGGTGCAGATACTACCGATCGTAAAAACAAAACACGACAGAAATCAATCGCATGAATTCACACAAACAAGAGAAAGAGGTGCGTGAAAGAGTGGGAAGCAATAAAAGCATCGAACAAGTGATAATGGAGAGGAAGCTCAACTTTTTTGGACATGTGTGCCGAATGGACAGCAGCAGACTGGTGAAGCAAACTATGTTTGGGGTAATTGAAGGCACTGGGGTCAGAGGGAGGCCAAGCAGGGAATGGCTGGACGATGTCAGAGACTGGTGTGGAATGGACATACAAAAACTGAGCTGGCTGGCGCAAGAACGCGACAAAATTAATGGAGTATGATGGTGAAACATGCGATCGACACCAACGGGCATTGTGCCTATGGACTGAGATGATGATGATGATGCATGTGGCCTATAATAAGAATGGAATTGAAATGATCCCGGATATTCAGAGCAGATGATTGGAATATATTAAGGTTGTTGGGGTGCACCAATCTTATATCTTATATGCTAGAGTTGAGTGTTTATTCGTGACTGTGTGCGCGTGTGCACTGTGCATGCGTGCTTTGTGTGCATGTGCCTAGGTGTGTACGTGCGTGTGTATGTGTGTGCTTGGGTGTGCGTTAGTGTGTGTGCATAAACAAAAGTCTAAAAGAAATATTGAACTATTTCGGGGTTGCAAAAGACTAGATTACCACTCACCGTCTATTGGCTGTCCGTTTCGAAGCCAGGCAATATTAGCCTCAGGTTCGGCGGTGGCATTGCAGTTGAAATTGACCGACTCCCCTTCAGTTATGTTCACATTGTATGGACCGTCCATCTTGCTGTTAAAGTTCGGTTTCGCTATTTCGATAAGTAAATTTCATATAAACTATTATTATAACCTAAGGGCACCACTACCTGAGATCGTTTAAATGCTATATAATTATATAGCCTAGGCCTTGTAGCAGTATAATAAGTTAGCTTTTCAATCGTTTTTTCTTCGACTGCGCACAAAGAGAGAGTATCCGCCTATGTCATAACTATACGAATACAACCCTTAAATCATTTGCTATGACATTGTAGTTTTCTAAAGGCTGCAATCGATATATGAATGTTACATGTACGACTATATTTAAAATGTCAGACCTTCAACGCGAATCTGGAAAGTATGTGTATAGTTTCCTTCGATGTTTGAACCCGTGCAGCTGTAGTTTCCTTCATCAGACTCAGTTAATCGACTTCCGATGAGTGTTGAATTAAACTTGCGCAGTATGTATCTGTCATTGGGAAGTAGATTCGTGGACGCTGTCCAAGAAATTTTAGGCTGTGGACTGAATAAATGGACAACGCTCTTAAAAGTGAATCTCTTAAATTGAGCAAGTAAATGAAAATTTACAGTATATCAGTTACTTTACCGCAACTTTTCATAACCCATTCGATACCTAGGACGCCGGATATATCCGGCGGAGGAAATAAATCGTATTCCCTCAGTGCCGGATATATCCGGCGGTACTACGCTGTCTGTTTAATTGTGAGTGGCATGCCTCGGAAAGCCCCTATAGAATAAGGGCCAGCCCTAGCCCATATGGCAAAGCTTACATTTGGCGCCCCTGGTAAAGTATACATTTGGCGCCCCTGCCAAAGCATACATTTGGTGACCCAGGCAAAGCATACATTTAGCGCCTCTGGTAAAGCATTCATTTTGCGCTCCAGGCAAAGCATACATTTGGCGCCTCTGGTAAAGCATTCATTTTGCGCTCCAGGCAAAGCATACATTTGGCGCCCCTGGCAAAGCATGCATTTGGCGCCCCTGGCAAAGCATACACTTGGAGCCCCTGGCAAAGCATACATTTGGTGCCCCAGGCAAAGCATGATTTGGCGCCCCAGGCAAAGCATGCATTTGGCGCCCGTGGCAGAGCATATATTTGGCGCTCCAGGCAAATCATGATTTGGCGCCCCAGGCAAAGCATGCATTTGGCGCCCTTGGCAAAGCATACATTTGGCGCCCCAGGCAAAGCATGATTTGGCGCCCCAGGCAAATTATGCATTAGGCGCCCATGGCAAAGCACACATTTAGCGCCCCAGGCAAAGCATGATTTGGACGCTCCATGCAAAGCATGCATTTGGCGCCCTTGGCAAAGCTTACATTTGGCGCTCCTGGCAAACCATACATTTGGCGCCCCATGCAAAGCATGCATTTGGCGCCCCAGGCAAAGCATGCATTTGGCGCCCCTGGCAAAGCTTACATTTGACGACCCTGACAAAGCTTACATTTAGGCATCTGCATTGTGGACACGTAATGCAAACTTGAACTATTGCCATAACATCGTATGGTTCTATTATTTTAAGTTGAATAGTTGTCTTTGAAGAGGCGCTATATAAATGAAAAATACGACTAACTTTTGCTTTTACATAACCTTTATGATCATCAGTAAAAATTCAGCATACGAACAGCTCATTATAATCACTACCGTCAAAAAAGATAAAAGTCGACTTTTCAAATATTTCTCCGGTCACAGGAATTTTTTAGTAGCGTAAGGGCATAATTATAGCCACAGTTTATCTAAGGCTCTAAGCGCTGATATTATAAATTACCTGACCTGTACAGATAATATACTTGCATGCATGCATTTGTTTATACAGACAGACAGAATATGCAATGTACCATTGTAAATACCGTTGCGAAAATAATTCTAAAACTATCCTCGAAATAACTCTGAACATGCCATGTAACCTATAAGTTTAATGAACTTACAATCCATAAAAGAAACATCTCAGTCTTATTACGCTTCCAACAAGAGCCGTAATTTGTGACACGTAAATGATGTCTGCTGAACCATCGTATGCTGCTGAAGAGAATGCCAAAGTTGGAGCTGACTGACTGATGTTACCAGTTGAACCTGTAATACAATAACAGAATCAGGAGTAAGAGAAGATTTCCAATGTCACCACTTAGTCTAAGCCTAACCGTTATACTAAAAGCCTGTTAGCGGGGCTTTTTGCGTGCAATCTTGTACAAAATGAGTAGGCATAGTTGCAAATCAATTGTGCTATTTTGTTGAATCACTTCTGTGCAGTAAAAAGTAGTAAAAAGGTCATTGTCCTCCGATTTGGAGTAGTTTAACCAGGGGGATGGGAAGGGGTAGAGGGGGTCGCCCAGTTATAAACATCCCTTCAAAGAATCCCTGCGGTTTGTTGTTAGGCCTATATGGTTACAGACGACTGAAAAATCAAAAACGAAGATATAGGCGGTCTTAAAAGTAAATAGTAAGTAACATCCGTAATAGTAGGCCTATTATCGTTGGAGCCGATGTAGACCTACGACAAGTTAAATTGTTTAACAGAAAATAAGGGGCAGTCTAAATTTGATTTCGTTATATTATGGAGAGGAAACATGTGTCGAGAAGACTGAAGATAAACAGGAAAAACAAGACGACCGTGTCAATAGTTATTATTGGTTGTACGGTAGAACAAATTACGTTGCTGTAGAAAGCAGAATTGGTCAAGAAATCAAAGTGGGTCATATTTTACAGAAATACGTTGTTTAATTATAATTATTTATAAATCAAATCGCTTAGATCTATTAGGTAGTTTATGAACTGATACGATGATGATGAGTTCTCTGCCCGAAGGCAGGTTCAGTGGTTTTACGCCAAATGGGTATGAGATGAGTGAGGCGGTTTCCCGTTGCCTTCCTCACAGACAATTGTGGGTGAGCAACTTGTCAATGTCGCTTGTCCAAGTGGCTTGAGGTAGAATCGAAGCTGCGACCCTGCGACGAACTTACCGCTGCACCACCGCGTCCCACTTAGTTTATGAAGTGACATAGCCTAGTAGTTCACAATCTTCTCACTTCTTATCACTGTTAGCAGTGTTCTAGTGTGCCCTGACAAGTAGCCATATGTAGAGGTGCATTTGTACGTTCTTCCATCTTCTGGGAGAACGTAAGCAAAGTGAAGATCTTCTGAAATAACGGACGACAATCACGAAGATTAACTTTCTCCCTTTTTCTTCAGATACCCCCAAATCTAGTCTCTATTGCGAGTCACTTGCAGTCTAAAAGTCTCAAACCCACCATGACCCGACAGAAATAATCGGGCAATGAGAAGAAGAAGAAATAGAAGAAGAAAAAGAAGATGATGATGAAGAAGAATAAAAGAAAAAGGAGAAGGAAGAAGAGGGAAAGAGGAGGAAAAGGGAGAAGAAGTTGAAGAAGACGAATGTGATGAAGAAGCAGAAGAAGAGGAGGAGAAGAAGAAGAAGAAGAAGAAAAAGAAGAAGAAGAAGAGGAGGAGACATCCATGGGTTCGAAATGTTAACAATTTAATTTTTCTTATACACGGCAAAGGAGGGCGCCTCTTCTTCGCACCGTAGGTGCAGGCTACGGTCGCTGCACGCACGCCATAGTTGAGTTGAGTTGGCTAGATGTACGAAGCAATAAACTGAATATCAAACTTTTTAAAACTTAAGAAACAGACATCAATACGCTGTTCTCGTTCTTTAAATAAACCAAGTTGAATACCGGTCCTAGCAAAGCAATTTGTCAGGAATTATACTGCAAAGAAAATACAAAAAGGTCAGTCATACCATTCTCAGCTATTTGTATTCTTTGTGATGGTTGTAAGGCAGTATATCGGGTGTTACGATCATCTGACCTGAGCCATGAGTAATAAGGCTGCGGGTAACTTCTGTGTTGGTGAACCTGAATGTGAAATGGCATTCCCTCGTCAACTGTTATCCGGAAGACAGTTGAAGGACCGGGTTGATTGAATTTCATCCGGATAGAAGTCATGTCTGAGAGAGCTGTGCCATACAGATTACTAGCAAAACACTGATAGTATCCTTGATCCGTCTCTGTCGTTCTGCTTATCGTTAGTGTACCATCTGATCCACAACTGATATTGGAAAGATTTGTGTTCAAATGCAAACCGTTCATCTTCCATTCATATCTGAAAAATAATGAAACGGAAGGACAGATGATCTATATTTTCATGTATAGGTCTAATTTTATCTCTTCCAAGAAGAGTTACAATCACTATTACTCAGTCACTTGAAGTTGACATTATCATTGTTTGCTGGGCCTGAATATACATGCGATTCGTCAAGACGAAATACCTGATGACTATCACAAATGCAAGCAAAAATAATTGAACTGACCTTACAGCTGGCGTTCCCTCAGCGCCGCACTTCAATGTAAGTTTATCTCCAATAGTGTACCAGGTTTCCTTTCTTTGCGGCCATCTCGTTAAAGTTGGTGGTAGTCGCACTAAAACATTGTGACGATCAGAATAAATGTGACCACTCACGACGATATGAGTCGCTACGAACGTTTTACGTATTTTGAGTTATACATGCCACATTATTCTCTGCTAACTTACCTACAAAATGAGCTTTTACTTATCAAAATCGACATTGTGCTTGTGAAGTTATAGAATTTTTAATCGTTCTACCCATGCGACACAAAATGTTGGGAAAACACGATTTTATGAATTGCCCGATGGAAATGACGTTGGCCTTAGCGACGACCGGTTTCACTCAACAAAATTCAATTTTAGCAACTTGCGCAACCAAATCCTAAAATCTCTGACGAAGTGCAATTAATTACTGAAGCAAATTGGTAAATAAATATAAAAACTATGCAGGATTTGATATTTATTTACGACTTCGTTTAGTTCAGGTTTGTGTTGTGGTCTGCCGTCTCGAATCCTTATTGCAACAGATTTTCCATGTGCGCATGCGCAAGATTTAAATTATCCAATAGCCTCGCGCCATTCAATCACGTGATCGCCGTTGCGCTGTTAGCGACTTAATGTATTCACCCTGATCCAGTTTTAGGCTCTTGGATAAAGCATTTCACTGGCTTATTATTAGGTCAGGTCGAATGAATAATTCATTAGCACGACAGAGCTCTGTCTAAGCTTTCCAACGATATATAACAACCACAATGTCTTTCGCTAGGTGGACACCGTCGATGAGTTTGAAATAGCTTACAAAACGGTTTCCTAGAGCGGTTTTATATCTTATGGGTCGTTATTTTGTACAAATAACGAACTAAAAACACCAAAATAAATTAAGTTTTAATATCTAATTGATACATTATATAATGTAGATTCAAAAAATGTAAAAATCGGAAAATCAATAATTTGAAGGTTTGACACCTTTACAAACGATTTGCAGCTTTCCGCATAGTGCGACTTCCGACTCATAGCGTCGTGAGCGGTCACAAATGTTTTCTTAATTTGAGTAATCTCATTTCAGCGCACGGTAGGCTACCACAGCAAAAATGCGTGACGCTCAAGAACAATTTTCGTAAGCGTCATTTGATATCTCATCAATAACCTAATAGCAATCTATGAGTGATTATGCATCGGAATAGGCTACTACATAAAGTCTTATCGTATAAGAACCTATCTATTGGTTAGGTTACTGCTACAAGTTTTTTGCACACTGCGGCAGCAAAAAAGCTACCTGAGCAATAGCAAAGATTTGTTTGAAGTCCTGTTCGCATGAGTAGTATGTCTCTTTTGAGTACCAATACCTGGAAGTTGTAATGTAGGCCTACCGTGAGCAACAGATCCTGTTGAGAAAACTGTTTTGCATTACGCTCACTGCCAAACATATATGCGAACAGGATCATGCACATGAACTGAGCACCATTAGCTTAGCTGCTCAGAGATGCAATTTGCTACGGTCCTCCAATTAGATTGAAAAGTCTGAAATACAAGCTTTAACTTGATCATTATTGCGCTTCGAAGGAGTTGAGACGTCGATTGTGATTAGTTTTAAACTTATGTGAATGCCAAGTGATCAGAATACAATTTTAGTAACTGTATCATGTTACTTCTAATATAAAGAACAACTTAGAACACCGCTAACAGATGTTAACTGTTTTTCCAAGCGAAATATGCTACAATTTGACTTACAGCAGTGAGTCGATGAGAGGCAGAGTGACGTAACCCTTCTCATGGGTTAGGCCACTCCATCGCTCAGCGCCTCAAGTATTGTCGTTATGTGATAAAATTTCTGGTATTTCGAATGACTCACCGTCACTTTGAGCAGAAATGATGTGACAAAGGCAAGCTACGTTAATCAGAAAAAAGAAAGTTTTCATTTTCCAGAGTTACTTTTCGACACGTTCAGATAAGATTTCCTGTACACACATTTAAAAAACAAGTAGTCCATATAAGTAGCATTAATAGACGATATTCCTCATAATGCTAAGAATTTCAAGCGTAGCAGAGCGAAGGAATCTACTACCTGAAATGGATAGCACAGGTAGGCCTACACAGAGTTCCATAAGATAGGTCGGAGCTTGGCCTGCTAAGCAATTGCGTATGAACACTAGAATCTTAAATTCAATACGTTTTTGCATAGGCAACCAGTGCAGTTCTTCCCGTATGAAACTTGATAGTCTATGCCCAAACTTTGGTATGCCGCCAATCAGGCGAGCCGCAGCATAAAGGACAGATTATAACTTATTAATGCGTGAAAGGGTTAAGCCCGCATAGATGGCACTTCCATAGTCAACTCTCGTGCATACAAATGCATGCATCAGAGTTGTGGCGGCTTTGGTTGTAAGTGAGCGAATTGCACCGAGCTAATCTGACGAAGATGGTAGAAGCAGGTGCGACATACATTCCTCACGTGATCAGAAACGGTCAATTCCTGGTCCAAGGTCACACCCAAATCACGCACAGTGGTAGAACAGTCATGCCAGGAAAGCAATGTTGCAGATGACATGAAGATAACTCGTCGACATCGATAACGTGTTTGCGAACGCCGCCACGTCCTGTTGTCGATCCACCCTGTCGACCCAACTTGGCCTAGTAGCTCTGAACATCCATCCATGTCGTCTGTTAGCTGTCCATGAAATCCGTTGGTTGACTCCACCTGTGTGAGTGTGTGCAGGGGCGCAACCAGAACATTTTCCTGGGGGGGGTGCTCAGAATTATTATTGTAAACGCCGAAGGTGCGAAGCAGCGAGTGCCGAAGGCACGAAGCCAGTGCCAACTAGGGGATATCTGGGGAGCGTCGAAGCTCCCGCAGCGGGGTCTGGGGCCCCAGAAAGCAACGCATATATAATTTACTTTTGACATCAGCCAGAGCATGTTTTGAGGCTCTTGTTTGCCAGCTGTATTTCTGAGTGATAAAGTCATTAAAACGTCTGAAAAACATGGCTTAGGACTTCAAAATTGTCCTTTCCATTTTGTTTAGATAAGACACAGGGTCTCAGGCTTATAGCTCGCGAGTGGCAGAATTAATAACCAGTGTTTGATCTAGCCCTCCTCCAATATATAGTGTTTTATCTATAGTACCTTCTCTGGGAATCAGGTTTCTGGGGAAAAGCGAGCATCCGATGGAAAATCTCAAAAGCACGTGGCACCGAGAGGGCATGGACTTTGGGAGGGGATGTGCCCCTCCACATCAGAAATTTTCTAATTTCCACACTGCACTGGCAGCATTTTAAGCTGCCATCCAAAGCAAAATATACTATTTTAGTGCTAATAAGAGTGGTCTAAACTTCAATGAATATACTCACAATACCGGTACTATAAGAAATTCTGAGTTTCCACGTTTTTTATGGTACCATTTTAAGATGTCAACTTAGCAAAAATAATTCTATTACTTCAGTGCCGAAAAAAGGTAATTTCAGATTTCAACATAGGCCTACATGTAGGCCTAGCAGAGGAAGAGGTTTTGGCAGGGAGATGTGCCTCGTCCCAACATAGAATTTTTTATTTCCACACTGCAGTGGTATCATTTTAGGCGGTCATTGTAACGAAATTTATCATGATTTCATTGCTGAAAGACATGATGTAAGACTTCAATGCTTCTCCCCATTGTTTAATATGTTAATTCCCATACTGTAGCCTACGCAATGTTAAGCTTTTAAGCTGTCATCTTAGTAAAATTGCTCATTTTCAATGCTGATAGTCATAGATTTTAGTTTAAAATTTCAGATTGTTGCCTCACAATTAAACTAAAAAAAATGGATTTGCATAGTACACTGAGACTTTTAAAGCTGTCATTTTTGCAAAATAACTCATGATTTTAGTGCTCAGAGACGTGATATCAGATTTCAATAAACGCCCTCCCATTGTTCAAGAATCAAAAAAATTACACACAATGTAATGACAGCATTTTAGGCTGTCGTCTGAACAACATTGTTCATTATGGATAAACAGTGGATAACACAGCATAAATATATGATAATATTTATGAAATATTTATGACCTATTGGGGATATAAACATCTCCGTCCCTTAACACAAATCTTGGGGGTTTAAAACTTCAGACTGTTGCCTCACAATTACTTACGTCTCCCCTATATCGCTCTATATATCCGCCCATGACAGTAAGTTATGCACATTATAATATCATATAAGAGTACCATAATTATATTGTAAAAATAAATAAAATTATAATGATATAGTACGGCAGTAAATAAGATCATGGGATAATACTTTTTATGGCAATTTATGCAATGCAATAAAATAAACAGCAACTAAAACTACTATCATTTTGTGAAATTTTCTAGGGAAATTTTTTTTCATTTCTGGGCACTTTCTCCGCTGGAAATGTCTAGAACAAACAAAGCTGAATAACTATATAATATTATAATACTAATTTGAAGGAAAACAATTCTTAACTAGGCCTTAATAAAATAGCACACACGTCACTATCAATTAAGTCGTAACATATTATCAATAAATTGGTGAGACACTGTAATGTAAAGGCTCATGCATAGGCCTATCGCTGACGCTTTTAATGAGAATTATTCATCATTTGGCAAATTCTCGAGACCCAGACAAACTCAGGTAGACCAGCTAAACACTTAAATCTGGTGCTTTATGAACCATGAATTTGACTAAGATTATAATACAGAAGAATGAAGGAACTTCCTTGATTGTGTAGGCTAATCTGAAAGACCCCCTACCCCCCCCCCCCCACACCCCCACAAAAAACTAATCGGATTTGGAAAAATTGCGTGGGCCACCTTTTTAGCCCTGGGGGATGCTCAAGCACCCCCCTGGTTGCGCCACTGAGTGTGTGCGTGTGTGCATCTGCCAATGGTGACCCTTCCAGCTTACTGCGCACTGTTTGATAACTTGTCTAATATTTTCTGCTCTTAATGACACTTAACACCAAACAGGCTAGCGTAGAGAGCGCCTCTGATTAGCTTTCTCGAAGAGGCGCTATATAAATGCTCGGAATGGATGAATTGTAAATTATCGTAAGCTTCGGATATTAATCAACAAACGCCAATGACAAGAATCCTATCTTTCAGACCCTGGAGCTACCATTAAAACCGATAACGTGGATGAGACGAAAATTTAATTTCGAAGGAATGTCATAATTAAGCTTATACGAGAAAACATTGCGTTGAAAGAACAGTAACAAACCCGTTCGTCTGAACTTTGATACTCGGGCGTTAGCAAGCACCCATTGAGTGGCTAGTTGCGTCGTCTCAAGAAAATTTTAACAGTTTTAGACGGAATATTAGCCTAAACGTAAAATTCGAACAGGGTCAAAGCGACCGACTTTTGCAATTCACTCTTTCCTACGTTTATCACAAATGAAGATACATTCATGACAACAGATCGCACGTATTATACCCATCATAATTTATCATTTATAGCAGTGAGTGAAACCATCATGTGCACAAAGTCACGAGTAGCAGCTTCTAGTTGCACTATTATGACCTTATAGTTGCAGACCTATGCTGGTATGTAAACAGACATGTATAATACGTAGGCTATTATTATATAACATAGGCCTACAATATATATATACGATGGTGGGGCGCGGAGGTGTAGTGGTGTGTTTGGTGCTTTGAAACAAGAGAGAGGGTTCCAGGTTCGAATCCACCTCAAGCCGCCGCATTTAGGGACCTTGGCAAATCCTCCACTCGCAATTGCTCGTGCGCTTCGGCGTGAAAATCCTATGCAGTGTCCGTGCTGTAGTCAGGAGCGCTTCTGAGTAGCAAGCTTGAAGGTGCGCTACACAAATGTGAGAAAAAATTATATATAAATAAGCAAACTGAATATGTAGCCTACAATAAGGAATTTAGAAATAAATTATGTTGGACGTATTCGGAAATGATAGCTGATGACTTAATTTTTTCTTGTTATAATTTGTCGATGTGAGTTTGAGTTCTCTGCCACTGTTCATTACTTAAGCCTACACTGTGTATTTGTATTTTTACTAATGTATCTAGGCCTATGTGCTATAACTTTACAGGGCCTACGTTACATTTTGCTATCTACTGAAGGCGTAAGTCATTATCATAATTACAATCATGCATAGCCGAAGTGATTTTCGACTATTAGCCTATAAATAGCTATCTTAAAATTTCTGCCGTCCATACAAGAATGGGAGCAAACATTCACACAATCACCCATGTTGACACGTGTGACCAACATTCTTATTCATCCATGCGACACGTTTTGGAATAGGATGCCCGCCAGCTAAGAGAATTTCTGCATTCTTCTAAGCAGATTTTTTGCGGTACATATTTCTGACCCCTGCCAAAACATTTTGCAGACGTCCTTCTCCGAGCACTAGTAATTTCTGCTGCAAACGTCCCATGTAGCACGGCACATTATGCTAAACTCATAAGCATCCTTGTACTCGGAAGAACCCACACAAACGCACAAGCACTAGGCTATGATCTGTTGTTACCGGATTTAATTTAACAAATAGCCTCATACCTAAACGCATTAATCTCTGTTAATCGGTCATTTGATTTCTTTCAGATGAAATCGGAATACACACGTGGATTCTGTAAATGCAATTGCACCGAATGGACTGCAAATGATAGATGAAAGTTTTTTTAAATTCATTCCTTTAACTCATGACCCGCAACAACCCACGATAGTCTACTCAGAAAACCAGGCCAGCCAAGAGGAGAGATGGCAAATGCCCAGGACCAGGGGACTTTTAGGAGGCCCCGCATACACTGATTATTATTATTATTTATTTATTTATTTTATTTTTTGCCCCGAGGTATTTAGGATCCCTAACTACTGCTATAAAACCAGTCCGGAATTGCCCTATTCGTCTGCTTCCAGGCTTGCGAAAGTGCCTCTGAAAGCAACTGCGTTAAACCTCTGTATTGTCAGCGAGAGGCGTTGGGGAAAAAAACGTAGTTTTATTATTATTATTATTATTATTATTATTATTATTATTATTATCATCATCATCATCATTATTTTTTTTATTATTATTGAGCGCAGAACCACAACTTCACGAAAGCTATGCTGTTTCGTATCAAGGAAGGTGCACAATATCCGTGTGCGGCTGCTAGAGACCAGAGAGAAGAGACAGTGCAGCTGAAAGGACGGGTTTGTTGAAGACGAGTTAATTTTAAAGGCGTTGCGGTATGACCGATTCAGGTACGAAAATAATTAAAGAGATAAGGCTACAATTTCTATTTTCGAGTAGAAAGTTCCCTGCTACCGAACTCTGTGATAGTTAGTACACTTCAATGTTTGATCGGTCCCCAATGGCATCTGTCGTCTGTCATCTGTCGTCACATGATGTAGTTTTGAAAAGCGAGGTGGCCATTTCTTCACAATCTCTGAGTTCTAATGGGTTAACTGAAGGCACTTCATTGCTTTCACTGCAAAGCTTTACGTTGGAATGACTAAATTTTGCCCAAAGCAAATTGTCAAAGGGGACGGACAGAAATGATGGACAGAAGCATTTTTCTAAAACAAACCCACCGACAATATTCAATTGCTGAGAGAAACAAACACCAATCGTGACCCATGGCAATGATCTTAATAAACCCCAAGAGCCCTGCAGAGTGATAATTGCCTGGGTAGTGGTTCCAATCCCCAGTCTTTCTTAGAGCCCCATGGTAAGGTCTGTTTTTCACACTTCAATTCCAAGTGGATAATAGTTCAACCCCAGTTTCTTTTCGCAATCCTCACACTAGATCACTGCTTTAACTCTTTGGGGGCGGTTGTCGACAAAAGTAGACACTAGGGCCTGAGGGCGGTTGTCGACAAAAGTTGACATCAACAGGGATGGGCTATAACATATATTTATGGATATATAAATATGTGTATATGTTATTACGAGCGGCGCCCCTATGTTAAGGTCCCTAATAAGTTCAGCTCGATTTAATAACACTCGTGTCTAGTTTAAAGGTATAATTCAACATAGAAAGCGAACTGATACAGTTACCACACTGTAGTCCAGTGGAAAGTCGTCGACGGCATTGTTCTTCAGCGACGAACGTACGAACAACATCTTGACACAGCAACAGGCTGGCGAAGAACGACTTAACTAAAGACACCAAGGTGAGGTGTAAATAACGAAAGCTTAACTACACTTAATCTACACGAGACATCTGACAAGAAGACTGCCATGCAGCCACCTTGCAGCCGAGAACATCAGAGCCTCAACCAGAGAGACACCACCACCACCACCACCACCAGAGAGCAAGCTCCAAAGAGAGAGACGCCCCCTGAAGTCAGACCTTATATTGAACCAGTCTGTCACCAGGTGTCACCCTCCAGGCAACCAAAGTCAACCGTCCGTGGCAAAAGCCCATCCCAAGAACCAGTCGTAGAGAGTGAGTCGTGGGACCTAACATACCCCCGAACGACCACGAAAGGCAGAAACCAGAAGGGTTTCTGACTTAACTAGCATGCACACGAAAGAAGGTTACACGACTCAAGGAAAAGAATCGCATAACTAATCAGAAATCACGACAAGTACAAATACATTCCAAGAGAACAATGGTAGTTAACTATACAAGCGAAACGTTCAAGTACATGTACGTTCCCCCTAAAACATTCTACTCAAGATTTCGAGAAAAATAGTTCGAAACAAAATCAAACATGAAGTTTCCATAAATATTTTACATGGTTTAGGAAACTCAAAAAAATCATGACAATTTTTCACATCAATCGCCAAACGAAAATCTGCACACAAGATCAATCAACGAAAACGATCTAAACGTTCGAAGCCGCATGTTCCAAGAACACATTCTCGAAACAATCCAAGGCGAAAGTTCCAACTCATCATTCGCAAAATTTCTTTTCAGTGACTGACAGAAACTGAAGAAACCACCGACGAACCATGGCACACAGCCAAACCACAGTGTGAAACAACACACCATAGCGAACATCGAAGACGCCGACTCGCAAAGAGCCAAGAGCGAAGATACTGTCTCGCTCGACAGCATGGACGCAAGCGACAAGCCATCGTACTCGTCACTCGCGAAGGACAAACGCGAAGTCGTCCCAGCCACCGTCAAAGCCAAGATGGCGGTCACCATCCATTGCATCATGAAGGCGCTCACGTTCCTTCTTCGAAGCCTCGCACAGTCGTAGCGCAGACTCCCGCCATTGAAGACCACCGATTCCACGCCGTCAATCTGCAAGGAACCGCTCTCACAAGACAAAACAAAAGAATTAGCGTCATGGCAATTCACATCAACTACTGGCAACGAAATACCAGCGAACAAATCACTGCTCTCACGCACAACAGACCAGAACGCATCTGCAAAACCTTCATGCACAGAAGATACACTCACACTCACTGAAGAGTCCATCACACCAACCGGCTGAAACATAACTCTCGAAGCAGTCGAGTAAACGCAACACAACTGACATGCAGATAACTCTGCCGAAACATCATGCTCATTCAGATAATCATCCAAAGAATTAGTCACAGTATTTCTCACTGCACTAACCAGAAACATGTGAAAACGGACAATGCCATCCAAAAATAATTTCCCCGTTCCTGCAGAATTCACATCCTTATCAACCTGAACCATAACATCAGTCAACACAAGTTCATTCGACCCATGTTCACAGACGAAACAATGCGTAGACAACACACACTTGTTCACCTTAGTCATGCGTCCACACAACTCAACATTCATTGACAACAGTGCAACCGTAGACACCGTACAACACCAACCCCTCATACATCTTTCCTCGTAGACAACAGTCGTTATCATAGACTGCACAACCAAATTCTCACTTGCACAATCATGCAACGAGACAACAGACAACAATGACGTGTCACACACAACAGTTGTCCCACTCAACTGCAACACCAAAGAATCATGCACGCTACCATGCGACGAATCAACCACCGAAACCGGCGAATGCACAACACAATTCATTCCTGATTCAAACTCAACAGTCTCTGCAAAATCACCAAGTGAATCCGAATTCTCTTTCGCTCGAGACCAGTTCATCGACTCATATTTACTGCGCACAAACAATTTCGCACCATCTTCACCATCCAAGTCATTATACCGACATGCAATCACATTGCGAACGAAGTCATTCATGCGCAAGAGACCTATTTCATTCAACAATCTGTCAGACACATCACTTGTAAGCCAACTTCGATTGTCTTCACGCTCATGCAAAACATTCAAACAAGTCTGATGCAAGCTTTGAACAGGCAATCTCCTAGTCCACATGAACTTTAAACCGTGTGACACAAAGTCAAAGACAGAACAACTAGACCAACTTCCAACTTCATCACCCATAAACATATGCACAAAATCCAACACATCCTCAAACAATACGTTCACCTCATACGTACACTCATCACATACAGTCAACAACACGTTAGCCTCTGTCTGGCAGCCAACTTCAACAAAAGAATCATGCAAAGCACTTAAACTATCATGCTCATCCAACCGTGTACTCGTACACAAGTCCAGTACAGACACACCTTCCAACGAAACGCCTAAGTCAACAGACTCATCCGAAACATCCGAAACACAAATCACATCATGCACAAAATCAACATCATCCACAGTGTCATGCAACGAACCGAATACAGTATCATACTGCACGTCGTTGTCTTCAAATAAATTACACTCGGACACATCAAAAGCATCGTCGAACACGTGCATCTGTTCCTTCGGCTGCGTATCGCCACTGACATGATGGTCAGCGCGAAACACACCTTCGGACCGAATAGGCCTACTTAAATTCTTATCTACCATGCAAGCAGAATCACGCCTATAAACTGACACGCCTTCCTTCAAATTTTCCCAACATTTTCTACGCCCATTCTCCTTTAAAGTCTTCCACGGAGACATTCTCAATTTCACAACGTCCGAAAGAGAAAAAGATTTGGTTGCCACGCCCCCAAAATTCTAAACTCTCAAAATTCTCTCAAATTTCAAGAAAAACTCGAAAAACTCTAAACTCTCAACATTCCAGAAAAACTTCCGAAAAAAAAACTCCTCGGAGTGCGACGCCAAAACTTCAACCGCCAAAATGAGCAGACACGCCCCTCAAAACTCGAAAGTCAAAATTGCAAACCGGAATTCATACCGTAAACGAGAGCATACACGCCTCTCAAAATTCGAAATTCAAAAATGCACACCGGCATGAATACCGTATACGAGAGCAAACACGCCCCTCAAAATTCGAAATTCAAAAATGCAAAACGGAATAAATACCGTATACGAGAGCATACACGCCTCTCAAAACTCGAAATTCAAAAATGCAAAACGGAATAAATACCGTATACGAGAGCATACACGCCTCTCAAAATTCGCAAAACTCTCAAAACTTCCTCCGAAATAAAGAGCCATTGACCTGTCTTCACGGCCAACCCACAAATGAACCATTTCAAACGGAATGTCTACCGTATAATAGAGCTGACACGCCCCTTAAACATTCTCTAAATTTCACGAAAACGCCCACTTACGACGCAAAATTCTGAATAACGTGGGAAAAAAATATCCCGCGGGCCCCCATTTATTACGAGCGGCGCCCCTATGTTAAGGTCCCTAATAAGTTCAGCTCGATTTAATAACACTCGTGTCTAGTTTAAAGGTATAATTCAACATAGAAAGCGAACTGATACAGTTACCACACTGTAGTCCAGTGGAAAGTCGTCGACGGCATTGTTCTTCAGCGACGAACGTACGAACAACATCTTGACACAGCAACAGGCTGGCGAAGAACGACTTAACTAAAGACACCAAGGTGAGGTGTAAATAACGAAAGCTTAACTACACTTAATCTACACGAGACATCTGACAAGAAGACTGCCATGCAGCCACCTTGCAGCCGAGAACATCAGAGCCTCAACCAGAGAGACACCACCACCACCACCACCACCACCACCACCAGAGAGCAAGCTCCAAAGAGAGAGACGCCCCCTGAAGTCAGACCTTATATTGAACCAGTCTGTCACCAGGTGTCACCCTCCAGGCAACCAAAGTCAACCGTCCGTGGCAAAAGCCCATCCCAAGAACCAGTCGTAGAGAGTGAGTCGTGGGACCTAACAATGTCTATAATTATATTTTTATGTTTACGTATAATATAAATATATATCATGTATACATACATAATACAAACTTGCCATACATATATATATACATATATACACACATATATGCATGCATATGTATAATAATATATGTACATATATACGTATATGCATATGAACAGTGGTATATATGTATATACATTATACACATATGTATATATGTATATATATATATATATATATATATGTATATACTATATACATGTATACATGTATATATTTCCATATATATACACATATATAATGAATTCTTATGTATATACATAATTATATACATGAATATATATATATGTATGTATATATACATGTCCACATACATACGTATCATAAGTATATATATATATATGCACATATAAGTATATACACTTATATATGCATATATATATTTATATATACATATATGTATATGTGCATGTATATGTTTATAGATATACATATGCAATATTACATGTATACATATATATACATACATATACATAAATATATATGTATATATACATACACATATATATACACATATATACATATATATTTATACATACATATATACTTATATATATATACACGTATATACAGATGTAAGCATTTATATGTGTAAATACATATATGTATGTATATATACATATATATGTGTATTAGGGTTGTCCAGAAAAATAAAAAGTTTCAGAAAACACCCAAAGTGAAGTTTCTCCCATGATTTTATTCATGTGTGGCCTACAGATATTTTTTGCAGAATTTTAAAATGTCATCCTGAGGTCCCTCATGGCCCCTGAACTTAAGGACCGATTTTGGTAGAATTCGCACTGTATTTTCAATACGAACAACTTATAGCGAAGCAGATAGGACTCACAGTTGCACTATTAGACACCAAACTGATATAATTTTCATTACTCTTGACTAATCAGCAATAAAACAAGTTAAAATGTACTATATGAGCAATGTAAGGGGCCGTCCATAAATGACGTCACGCAATTTAGGACGATTTTTGACCCCGAATCCCTTCGTTACACGTCGTCACAAAATTCATACGATATCTAGTAAGGAACTGTCACAAATAGTCACAGATGTGTGACCCGGCCCCCCCCCCTGGGGTGCGTGACGTCATTTATGGATGGTCCCCAATGAAATACCAATACGCACCCACCGCAGGCATCACATCATATGGTTCACATCTCTATTTTTCACATAATGGTAGTAATGCGACTATTGTGAATGCCTTGACATAGTGCCTATATTCTTAAAGATGTCGACTCTGCAACAGCACCCAGATTTATTCGTAGTGTCTTGCTTAATGTATTCTTGTCAAAAGCTTGGTATGGCTTCATGTGCTCTTCGACATCCTGTAAAGGCCATGAAGGTTCTTTGTTCAGGAGCGGTCGTAATAATGGTTGCGAAGTCTGATAATAAGCTTCAGTCCACGCTCTGCTGTGTCGTTTGCTGATGCTCCAGCAAGATGATCTCCCGCTTTGTCCATGACATGATTGATTTTAGTGAAGTTGATAATGCCAGTTGCCAATACTGAAATTGATTAACTTGGCAACCACCGATGGTACCCAGGTCAAGAATCTCCAAGGTGGTTGGGGGTTTCAACCCTCCAGTCTTTCATACAGACCCATAGTAGAGTATGTTTTTCACACACCAATTCCTGGTGGATCATAGGCCAACCCACCCCGCTATTTGTACACAATTTTCACACTGGTGGTAGCCTACCTCATGAAAGAAATTGTTCCAAATTTTGTACTTTTGAGCAAAAACCCGATGATAACAAGAATTAGCGACTCGATTGTCAGTAACACCATTGCATGCCTGAGACCATCTACAAGTTTCGATAGGTCCTGCCTTCAAACAAGTTGCTCGCGATACAACCTTAACGAACTTAACTGACCCAGAAACAAACACTCTGTTCTGACTGTTGGATATCAGCAATGACTGGCTAGTTAAGCCAGCCAATCAATGGTCATGTGACCAAACATACGTCTCAGCTGAGAAATTGTTTCGTGCTGTCAAAGTTGCAAAGGACACAGCTGAGCGTGAACTGAAGCTTATTTTCAGACTTCGCAACCATTATTACGACCGCTCCTGAACAAAGATCCACCATGACCTTTACAGGATGTCGAAGAGCACAATCATGAAGCTACACCAAGCTTTTGACAAGAAGACTGTTAAGCAAGGCACTACGAATAGTGTCCTGTGATCATAGTCTGGGTGCTGTTGCAGAGTCGACATCTTTAAGCATATAGGCTTTATGTCAAGGCATTCACAACAGTCGCATTACTAACATTATGTGAAAAATAGGAATGTGAACCATATGATGCGATGCCTGCGGCGGGTGCGTATTGGTATTTCATTGGGACCGTCCATAAATGACGTCACGCACCCCAGGGGGGGGGCCGGGTCACACATCTGTGACTATTTGTGACAGTTTCTTACTAGATATCGTATGAATTTTCTGACGACGTGTAACGAAGGGATTCGGGGTCAAAAATCGTCCTAAATTGCGTGACGTCATTTATGGACGGCCCCTTATATTGCTCATAATTATACATTTCAACTTATTTTATTGCTGATTAGTCAAGAGTAATGAAAATTATATCAGTTTGGTGTCTAATATTGCAACTGTGAGTCCTATAAATAATTATGCTTCGCTATAAGTTGTTCGTATTGAAAATACAGTGCGATTTCTATCAAAATCGGTCCCTAAGTTCAGGGGCAGTGAGGGACCTCAGGATGACATTTTAAAATTCTGCAAAAAATATCTGTAGGCCACACATGAATAAAATCATGGGAAAAACTTCACTTTGGGTGTTTTCTGAAACTTTTTAGTTTTCTGGACAACCCTAATGTGTATATATATGCAAATTTATATATACATACATATATATACATATATAGTATTATATACACCTATTTATATATACATATATAAATATACACATATAATATTCAAATACATAAATATATATATATAAATTTAGGGGATATATGGAAATATATTCAGCCTATAGAACATAATCTTAAAAAATTATTTAGCCTCCAAAGAGTTAATTGTTTATTTCGTGATTAGCATTCAACCCAATACAGAGTAACTTTTGCTTCGACATAATATTTATTGTTTAATCTAGAACACACAAATGCTACAGGTCTGCAGTCAAATGTCACAAAATAATAGAATGATACTCGAGTAGATAAAATAATTATTATCTGTATAATCTTTATTACGATGCATTTCAAAAATTTAACTAATAAAAATTTGCGTTGAAATTTTATATCGCTAAACGTCTTAAGTTGGGAGACAATCAGTGAAAGGGATAGGCCTATAATATGTTTAATTCTTGAGAACGACGTTTTATGTGACTTGGTATAGGCCTAGGCCTAATTATGTTAGTGAATAAACGCGGTTGGGAGTCAATCGAAATTTGGTTCCAATGTCAGTCTTCCTTCTAGTCTGAATACAATCAGAGATCCAATCCTCAGATCCACGTCCAGGTTTGATTCACATGATCCGACATAGCCGAGACAGGCAAGTGAGCCGTAACTTCGATCCATGCAACGATTACCATGGCACTTTCCAGTCTTTTTTCTGGTGTATAATTCGTAATTTAACTTTCAAAAAAAACTGCATGGCAGTCGCCTGAACGTAGCATAATTTATTTGAGCTAGAACATAATATTATTAAATATTAGATTAACATCAATTTGTCATGATGGTACAGCTACAGAATTAGACTTGAGTAAATATTTTAATTATGATTAATCCGTACTAATAGACATTTTTACCGCTTGCGTAATATTTGCATAAATCAAAGTCAAGTAAAAGTCATTATATTGGGTTACAAATCTTTTGATGACATCCGAATAATGAAAAGAAGCACGACTGCCCTTGTTCTTGAGAACGACATGGCATTCTCTATGTGAGTTTGTAAATGCTGGTGGAGAGACGAGATCTGGAGTGATTGACGAGTTGGAGTTCTGCAGTTCTCTCTCCTATCCACGTGCAATCATTTACTCACTTTTCCGGAAGGCAAGCTCAAGTGGCGGTCTTTTTCTTTCGGTCCCAGGTAGAATCTTTGCTTGACTTCTTTTGGACCCAAACCAATGCCCTGGTTCAATTCTTTCGCACAGGGATCCCTGCTTTGGTTCACTTCCTTTGGATCTAGATTCACTTTGTTTTGAATCACTTCTTTCGGACCAAGATCAATGCTTTGATTCACCTCTGTTGGACTCAGATCCAGGTTTTTTGGACTCAGACCCTTGTATTCTCTTGTTTCCTTTGGACTAAGATCTACGTTTTGACTCGCTTCTTTTGAAACCTCATCTATGTATTGTTTCAAATCCCTTGGCTCCAAATATTCGTTCATTTCTTTCGAATTTGCACGTAGATCTACACGCGAAATCACTTCTTTTGGGTCCGACTTAGATTTTTCAAGATCCAAGTTGTGATTCACTTCTTTTCGAATGAGATTCGTGCAAGCATTAGCTGACGAGGATTCCACGTTATGTTTGGTAAATATGCCAGGCTCCACTCTCGTTGCTTCATAGGTGTGGACTTGATGTTGGGTTTCAATGGAATCTTGATCTATGTGTTCATACATGCTGTCTACTCTTGTCAGGGATCTTTCTTTGTCTGCTGCTAATTCTTCTAAGTGAAACCCGATTGAATCATGCCCTCCAGCATCATGAATACTAGGCAGGCTCCTCTTTTTCAGTCGTCTGTTGGCGCCTGAAATGTTAAGTCATAGAATAAAAATATCAGAAGCTTGACTCATCTGAAACAGGATACGCTTTCGAATATACAACTGTAGGCATGTAGGCCTATTGGAAAGAAAATGGCTATTGGGAACAAGTGAAAAAGTAGAGGTTGCCTGTGAAGCTTTTCAAATATGCAGTCAAAGAGGAGTATGGATAGCGATCCGATTCACAAGGCACGGTGACAAACCGCGAATGGAATTGCTGATTCTACTCGGCAGGTGGTTTCCCAAGGTGACAAAAACACATAGCTCTTGGTCATAATGGTGCTGTACGGCAGAGGTTTTCAACCTTTTTCGCGCGCGACACACCTAAACCTGAAATCAAATTTGGCGACACACCACGCAATCGTCATGTAAATATTGTCTAAGAAAATTGAAATTAAGCCAGCTAACATTTGTGAAATTGTTAAAAATATTAATACACATAAGAAATGTTGACACTGAATGTTTTCTAGTTTATAATTGTTCTAAAATTCTTAATTCCACTGATCTAAATTTACGATTCTTCATCGATTTATGACTCTTAGTTAATTCTTAGACCTAACCGTTAATGGGAATTTTTTCTCCTGGATTTTCTTTGGACCATAATAAGATGCGGATTCACAGGCTTTGTGAATGCAACATGTAGGCTACAGTTGCCTAGCAACCTAGACAGATATTCCTGAAGACTTTAAGCTTGGGTCCTTACCCGCTAACGAGATTAGCAAATGAAAGTGGCCTAATAGGAGTTAGCCTATATGAAACTGTTTTAGGTAATAAAAAGAGCATGAAATATTATAAATTATCCATAGTTCAACCTCTCTAATTATCTCAGCCAGTGCAGCGTGTCACGTGTAAGCTTATATCTTGATATAATTATGCGAGAATTTTGGTAAGTTAGCGACGACTCAGGCAGCGCAGTTGAGGACAGATTGAAACTGGATTATGCAGAACTTTAGGACAGCGGCGCCCGCAGGATTTTTTTTTTGTACGCACAGAAATTTTCGATGGAAGGGCGAACAGGGAAAAATTTTCGTCGCCGAAATTTTCGTCGCCGAAAAAGCTGATGACTTTTTTTTTTTTTTTTTTAGTCGTCAACCTAGAATTCTCCAAAAAACATACCTTTTCTATCCGCCAAAAAAACTGATGACCTTTTTTTTTTTAGTCATCAACCCTAGAATTTCCCAAAAAACATACCTTTTGAGTCATCGCGCTGTACGCACTTACCCATGTGCGTACGTCTGCGGGCGCCGCTGCTTTAGGAGGACAGCATAGACAGCATTGCATAAGTCTAGTCGGATCAGCACAACGGAGCGGACAAGAGAGATGACGGCTTCATGCGATAAATTACGCCGAATGACTCCTATCTGGCACAATTGGTAGAAGCAAGATCTGCAATAGCACTTTATGCACGCCAGTCTTTGAAGACAATGAGACACCAACAAGGCATTCCGATAGATTATCCAGATGTTTAGAGTCTTTTTCCTCATAGCCGTCAAACACTTAGAATCGATAATTTCCCATTGTAAGTTTACTTCTCCACTAATGTAATTTTGTTATGAAAGACGCTAAGGGTATAATTATCTAACAGTCGATCTATTTTTTAAAATTCAGTGGAGACCAAGACCCTAGAGAAGTGACCGCACTGCCTAATGTTTAATGCTCTAACAAAGGAAAGTGGAATGAATGGGCTGCATACCATCGGCAGTTCTCTTCAAATACAGGAACAGACATATTCCGATAAGCCACAGGGCAAGAGCAACAGCTCCGACAACTAAGGTTATCTTCCACGCTGCCCATGTCTCGCCGTTCTTCTTGCCATCCTCTGTAAAGTACAGACAATTTAAATTAAGAATGTAAAAGTCTCAAAAGACATTTTAAACCAAAAAACATTTTCGATGTTGCTTTCCTGTACGATGTTTTTTTTTATAGGTTTAGAGTCTGACCAATAAATGTGTATTAATTAAATAACAGAGATATATAATTCACTCCAGCATAAATTTACTGACTTGAATTAGTCTATAATTATTCGCTACGACGTGTTAAAATGATGACATCGCCTTTAGAATAAAATGCATTGACTTGTGAATTGCCGTGTTGCCGACCTGTATTGGTAAGAGTCTTGTCCTGGTAAGAGAGTGTAATTGTACCGCTTCCTCGGCTGTATCCGTTGTCAGCATCACATCTGTATTCTCCCAGGTATTTAGCGCAATTAACGGAACACGTTGGTTCAGTCCTTATTATCAAAGTCTCTGTCGCCACATAGACGTAAGGCGGCTCGTTACGAACTAAGTCATTGAGCGGTTCAGTCTTATACCATCGACCAATCGAAAGAGTACTTGGATCGGAAGTTACATCGCACTGAAAGATGAATTGCTTTTGTTCCAGAAAATCAACGGACACGTTTCTTGAACCGCTTATCGTCACTTTTGTCTTCACTTAAAAGCAGAAATAAATTAAAAGGATGCCATATTAATAAAGATATTCTATCATGAAAATTATAGATTTATAGATGTTAGAGTCTGACCAATAAAATATGTAATAATGAATGAAAATGATGTTTTTTATTTTGCTCATTTGTTATTGCGCTCCTTCAAGCTCTCCACTTAGAGGCACTCTCGACCACAGCGCGGACACTGCACCGGAGTTTTCGCGCCGAATCGTACGATGAACCTACATTACACAAAGGCTATCAGGCTGCTATCAATCTTACAAGTGGGCCGACGGGAACCTCCTAAGCCCAGCCAGTTGGTATATCCGATAACCCGGATAACCCGAGTGGCTGAAAGGTTGGCTCTATGTGGATCTGTGAAACGTTTTGTTCTTGTATGAATTCAAAACAATCATTGTTCCGATCAACGAGTCCGAAGCATGACTAGGTTAAACTCTGCAATTCCTGAATTCGTTATTTTGATCTGTTCATTTTTGTCAACTCGCTGATTGCAGAAAAGGTCTAGATTCTTAAAAGTCACTTCTTTATCACCTAGGTCTACTCTTATTATTTTGTCCGATGAAAACGATCTTCTGTCTGTCTCATTGTACGAATAGGCCTACTACTTTTGAAGCGCTATAGCCTACAACTTGAAGCAGTCAACTTCTGATGCATTGAACCTCATGGCTAAAGCGTGATGAAAGAAACTGAGATATTATCAAGCAACTGTATTGAGTTCCCAGCTTTTAAGCCATAGAACGTATGCAACTACTAACGCGTAATAGTGTAAATTGAAACTTATAGGCCTACTGCGCGGCTCATAGTATTGACCATTAGCTAACGCTTCCAGCGCGAGCACCCCGAGAGAAGAAATCGTCATATTAGGTCTTAAGGAGAGACAGAAACGAAGGAATGGAACAGAATGGAAACGCGTAAAGCTGATGGAACGGCCTTCTAGAGAACACGCCAGAGGTGGAAAAGGCTCATGGGCCTAAGCGGTCCTTCATCTCAAGAGAAGGAGATCATTCCCGTTCGACGACCAGAGAGGTCGGAGAGATGCTGTAGAATGAGGAGTAAAAATGAGATCTCTAAAATATTTCTGAGGAAAATCCAGTTAACTCTTGGGTGCCAAAACAAGGATTCTGAACTGATATCGGGCTGTAAGAGTTGTAGTTCATTGACGATGTAGAAAGAGATGTGGAAGAATTTAGGATAACATAAACTGAAGTAAGTGGTGAGTAAGTTAGCACACAGTTTAGACTTACTGAGGACGTTGAGATATCCTTGAGCAAATGCGTATCCATGAACGTTGCTTGCATTGCATTGAATAACCATCAGATCCGTTTTACTCTCTCGGTCGACGCAGTCTCGACAAACGTCTCTGATCGTCAGACTTTCATTGTCATTGCTCAACGAAAATCGCCTGGGAGGATTGTTAACTATAATAAAATGCATGACGTGCCTTTATGCTAAATGTAATTGGTCATTTTAATAGGCCTACATCTGAAAGATTCTAAAAATACTGAATTCAAAATCAAACAGAAATTTCCCTCGTCTTCACAATGGACAATATTGGCTTATCGCCACAAGAGTTTTATTTCCATTTGTATTCAAGTGTTCGTAGCATGCACTGCGAGATTCTTTCAAAATGTAATTATATATATGCGTGTGTGTGTGCGTGTGTGCGCGTGCGTGTGTGTGTGTGGGGAGAGACACACAGAGAGATATACACACAGACAAAGAGATAGAAAGAGACAGACAGAGAGGCAGAGGCAGACAGAGAGAGACAGACAGACAGAGACTCCAATTCTCATTTTCGCATTTTTAGTTAGCTCTATGACAATAATTATAGCTCTCTGCTCTTTATTTTTTATATTTGACCGCAGATAAGAAGAATTGGTCACGTGACAACTTTCTAACAAACTTTAACGATAAAGCTTATGTAGATCTAATCTAATCTGATCCAATCGAATCAGTTACTTTGATTGCATAGTTTTCCATAATACTCAATGCTTCAATCGATGATGCCTCAAAAAATGTGTGTAGGAATTCGAATTCAAATAGGCGATTCAATATAAAACTAGGCCTCTACCGTTTCCTAGCTGTCAATTTTGCGCCATTTCAGGCAACTTTTCGCATAATATGCGATAATAAGTATATTATACAATAAGTATATTATACTTATTGACCCATGAGATTTGACTTAATCAAGCCATGAATTCTGCCACAACATTTTAATGATGGTCCATGTTAATTAACACCATTAAGAAAAATAGCTCCAACTCGCTTTAGCGAAGCTGAAGCTGTTTGGTAAAAGGTCTGATCATTGAGTTAAAATGTTGGAAGAAATGTAAAACCAGTTTCACAGAAATGAAAGCATTTGTAATAACAGTACTAACTGTCTATTGGCTGTCCATTCTGGAACCATTTGATATTTGCTTGAGGTTTTGCGAAGGGGATACATTTGAATGTAACCGATTCTCCTTCAGTTACGTTGACATTGTATGGCGAATCCTTCGTGTTCTGGAACTTCGGGGCAGCTGTGTTCAAATTTCAAAGTTATATTGCGCGCTTAGAATTGACTGCAAGAATGAGAAGCTATAAAGAAGCTTCGAGGAGTTGCTGCTCATTTGAAGCACATTAAGTCGGGTTTTAGAGTAAAAAATCCCAAGCGAAGAGTACAAATTTCATACCTCCAATGAATGTAGGCTTGATTCTAACTTCAATAGAATTAATGCATATAACATCTTCGCTAGTCTTTAAGTTGAAAGACGTTGCGCTCTAAACGCACACACCCACACAAACCAGCACCCTCACCAACCAACCAACCCACACATACTAGACCTGGGAGTCGACCCCAATAAGTCGACCCCAGTCGACTTGGTCATCCCAAGTCGGGTCGGGTCGTTTCTGCTCACCGCAACTGACCCCAAGTCGAATTTTCTAGATAGAAGTCACTTGAAGTTGTTTTTACCTCAAGTCGACTTAAACCGACTTGAGACACAAACATAGCTAAAATTTGTCACTTCAAACCAATGATTGTGACAACATTTAATCAGCTTTTGTTGCCTAGTGCGTTTACAAGAATGAATGAGGCCTTTGCTAAACAGAGACTTAGGCTAGGCTACTGATTTTTACCGGTAGGCTATCGTGCAGACTGCCGTCTGCCGTCTATACATACATGTATAATTGCAATTTTATGCTTAAACGTCACGCTTAGGCATGCGCTTATTTAAAATGGTGAAACAAAATGTTTCTAAAATATTAGCACGTGTGCTTATCAAGCAATCAGTGAACTTCTAGTGGTCAGTGAATTCGGCGCCAAGAAAGCTGGATGTACAAGGCCTATAATAAATCGATAGCTTGGGGCTACTTTGGAGCTCTGCACCTGGAGTTGTCTGCAGATGGAAAAACTATTGTACAATGAAAGACTTTACTGTCAGTGAGTAGGCCTAGTAGCTGTAGTAGCCTACTGTAGGATGATGCGCTTGCAATGCTATAATTGCTACATGTAAGTTGCGAAATGATGTTAGTGGCCAAATAATTATGAAAAGTATTACAAATTAGGCTTATCATAACACGCCATTCAGGTCAACCATGCAGTTCGCGCTGTCCGCTATTTTATCTTAGACCTTGCGCTTTTTACAAATTTATTTAATATTAATATTAAAAAAATAATAGTAATGAGTGTAATCTGAATAATCACAGACAATGGACAAGCTAAAGTTCATAGGCCTAATAATTTGCCGTCGCATTGTCTAGGTTACTAGATGGATTCTAGGACGTTTCATCCCAGGACGATTCATCCCCGGACGGTTCATCCCGGACGATTCATCCAGTGGACGTTTCATCCCCGGACGTTTCATCCCCGGACGGTTCATCCAACGGACGGTTCATCCAGTGGACGGTTCATCCCCGGACGATTCATCCAGCGGACGGTTCATCCCCGGACGGTTCATCCAGCGGACGGTTCATCCCCGGACGGTTCATCCAGTGGACGGTTCATCCCCGGACAATAATATGGGTTGTACATTAGTCGGGCAGGCATAGGCGTTTATAACGGGCTAAGGGGGCTAAGCCACCCCCAAAGAAGGTCCAGATTCAGCTTTGTTACCATGAAAAGCTGGAGTCCAAGAAAACGGTGTCAAGAAATATCGTGACTTGGTCGGAAGAGTGAGACGTGCTGTTGCCGGATACGGAAGGGCAAATGTCCTTATATATCTTCGGGCGATTGCCCATTTATCGCACACTTAAGTTTGAACACCTATTTAATTGCATGTTTTATGGACTTATGTGTTCTTTTATGATATTTAAATGCATGTTTTTTAGGATTATGTGTTCTTAAATCATATCTATTTATTCCAAGTAGTTTGTACTTTTTATATATATTTCATTGATTGCATGTTTTATAGGATTATGTGTTCTTAAATCATACCTACTTATTAGGTGTTCTTATTTGATATCTATTTTATTCCAAGTTTTTTTGACTTTTATATCTATTAGTTTGCATATAAATTAATGAAACCGCACACTGGATGAGTCGTCCGGGGATGAAACGTCCACTGGATGAATCGTCCGGGGATGAACCGTCCACTGGATGAACCGTCCGGGGATGAACCGTCCGCTGGATGAATCGTCCGGGGATGAACCGTCCACGGGATGAACCGTCCGCTGGATGAACCGTCCGGGGATGAACCGTCCGGGGATGAAACGTCCACTGGATGAATCGTCCGGGATGAACCGTCCGGGGATGAATCGTCCTGGGATGAAACGTCCGCATACCACTAGATGGCCCAAAGCATCACAAAACTATTCAAACTGAAACACAAACAGCTTGAAATGGGCTAAATAACACTTTAACAAATTCAAGCATCAATTAAGCGTTGAGGCCTCATTACTCATTTGTAGGCCTAAATGAAATTAATGCTTGCAGGAAAATTGGCTTGACTTCTTGTATTAGTAGCCGTACGTAGACCTATAGGCTAATGGCTGGTAGGCTACCATGTCGGAAGTCGACTTCAAGTCGGAAGTCGGTTGTTTTTCTGTCAAGTCGGGTTAAGTCGTTTTAACGCCGAGAAGTCGACTTCAAGTCGACCTCAAGTCACTTTAGGGTCAAGTGGGGTCAGATTATCAGACCAAAGTCACTCCCAGGTCTAACACATACACACAAATACGCGCGCGCGCTTTAACAACTCCTAAATTAGATGGCGTCTCAATGTATGCGCTGGCTGGAGACCTCACGCTGGCTTTCTGTACGACAGTGAACTGAATACAAGATCGCTGCGTTATATTAACGGTGTCAGTTGGGTCTCTGCGAGAGCTCGTTTACTCGCCTGTATTCAATGTAACTGCCCCTCGCTCTGCTGAGAAAGAACTGCTTTTCTGTTCCATTTGCACGAACTGCAGCCATTCTGAATCGAGCTGTTTTCTAGTTTGTGCCAGTAGTGACTGAGTAGTCTGGAGGAACTCCCCGTGGGCTACGTCTTTCCATAGGACTCTTACTGAAGTATTTATATAGTAGGCTAAACTGAAAACTGTACATTTTGGCCTTGCAGAAATCGGGAGCGCGTCCAAACGACTCTAGAAGAGACTCTATAATTATGGATTCATGAATGAATGAATAAATTAATCTGCCATTTAGGCAGCGACAATAAATTTGCTAAGGGAACACTTGGAGTCTGTTGATATATTACAATAAGACTAATTCGATACTGAAACTCTTCTAACAGTTTTCTTCAAGTGTGCATTTGAGCAAATGTTAGGTCTACTTAGGACCTAACATTTCTGCCAGAATATGCGGCTGGTAAATTTTGGAATGATCAGGATTCAGTCGCAAGTTTTTAGTTGGTCCGGTTGGCAGCACAGCATGCGCATATTCGAATATACCTTCTAACAAAATACGTAGCATATACTGTACCTTCCAGCAAACTACAAAGGAGTTAGCTTCAATTCTAATAGAGACTCCAGTTCATAAAATGCCAAATATGCCATCTTTACTTGAAAACGTCTGACCTTCGACACGTATCCAAAAATCATGTGTGCTGTTTCCTTGGTTATTTGTACCCGTGCATATATATCTTCCTTCGTCGGATGCATTTATATTATGGATGGTGCATTCTGTATAAAATTCATCCCGTTTGATTCTTTCAGATCGAGCTCTACTCGAAGGAAATCTCCATTCAATCGTAGGCTCTGGACTGAATATACAGACAAAATGTAAGATTACGTTTATGCTTCTAACATTCCTCGCACACTAAATTTATCAACGCAATCATGTGGGGTCCGTGGTGCATTGGTGGTGGGTTCCAGGTTCTAATCCACCTCAAGCCGTGCGTGTTCATCTGCTCGTGCGCTTTGGCTTGAAACTCCGATGTAGTGTCCGCGCTGTAGTCTGGACTCTCGGAGTGCCTGGGAGTTGAGAGCTTGAAGGGGCGCTAAAACAAATGCGAGATATACATAAATATATCAATTACAATTTTTTAATATTAGGCACTATGCAGAAGCGCCTAGATATCCTACGGATAAATCCCGCTGTTTCTAGGCTATAATGCACACTGAACAGTCTAAAGCAGGACTGTCGTCAGACATTTTTAGAACAAAACGAATTATATTATCCCGATAATATTTCTTGTACCAAGTTACGTGGGGGAAACGGTGAAAATTAACCTGATGCCCATTCGCAAGTTGCTGTAATTAAAGATTGCCAAAAGTCGGTCAATGTCCATTTGTAAATTATATACAAGCTTATCTTTGATTTAATTAAAACCTGAGTGACAAGCCGCAATCATTAAATAATTGACAAGTATTAGCATATTCTAAGCCTAGTAAAGTACTTTATGCAAATGTTGGCATAATTGCAAACAAAAAATTGCGGTATCGCAATAGTTCCATTTTACTTACAGAGGCCCACATCAATTAAACTGGGTCCACAGTTTTAGGGGCCCGCAGTTATAGGCCTATAATTATCGGCGTGGTGGATAGGTCGATTGTCAGAGGGAATTCTGGGTGAGGACGTTGTGGGGGACAGGGTGAACCAAAATTTGACACGTCAACCAATATTTTCCGGGCAACGACGGTTACCCAGAGTGGTGGAGGGAGATGGATGGGCTGCAAGGTAGGTGACTAGGTGGGTGCGTGTGGGCGTGGGCATTTAACGGTCGACGTTTGGAATCCCAGAGGTGTCGTGGACTGGTTGAGGCTGAGACGAGCAAGGAGGAGAGGATTGGGTAAGGTGGGAATGGGTTTGGGTTGGGGCAGTGGGTTGGTGAGAAGGTTGGTGGGGTTGACCGAAGTGGGCGCCGTGTGCGGAGTACTGCAACAGTGGTGGGTTTAAGCTTTTATCCGAAGATGGGGGAGGGCGAAGAGGGAAGGGTCGAGTAGGAGTAAGGCGAAGCGTGGCGGGACGATAAACCGAAATTCTCGCTTGGCTAAGTTTACGAAGTTTTAACAGTAAAAAAAATAATAAACAGCTTAAAACTTCGTAAACATATGCTTCGCTTGTTGCGTGTTTATAATTCTGGTAGACTCGGCAAATTTAAGATATCTATGGCAGGATTGACTCGACTGACTGCGCATGCACACACGACATTCATTCATTCATTCATTCGTTCATTCGTTCATTCATTCATTCATTAGATGCAATTATATAGCGCCTCTTCAAGGGAACTACTCAGAGGCGCTCCCAACCCAGCGCGGCCAAATAAAAACTGTCTTAAGATGAGATAGGAAAGCCTGAGAAGGAATTTTACAAAGAGAGCGGAGGATCAGAGGAAGACCATTCCAGGTTAAGGGTCCTACCACCGAGAAAGCACGGTTCTGCATGGTGGAATTTTGAGCAAAAGGGACTGAGAGCAGACTTTGTTCAGTCGAACGAAGGGAGCGGAAATGGTGAGAACTAGGAGTAGGGCTACAGAGCTCAAAAAGGTAGGCAGGAGCAAGGCCTAGCAAGCAGCGCGAGACTAGAGTAGAGATCCTATACTCAATTCGCTGCTTGAGTAAGAGCCAGTGGAGAATGTCACGCATATAGCTGGAGATGTGGCTGAATTTAGGTATGCGGCCAGTAAGGCGGGCTGCAGAGCGCAGGACGCGATCAGGGTAGCTCAGACGAGCATTTGGTAGGCCAGTAGGCCTATAGAGAGAGCAGCTGCAGTAGTCAAGTCTGGTGGTAACAAAAGAATGGAGAAGGGTTGCAGCAGCAGTAGGAGTAAGCGAGTTAGCAACAGTGCGTAGTTGACGCATTTGATAATAAGAGGTACGACTGAGTCAGTGAATTATAGACTGAGTTTCCCTGGAATGCGAATCAGCGAAATGAAAACTTAAGCAAGCATGATTCGTTTCGTGTAGGCCTACTCAGCTTTATGCGAATTTGTAGGTCAGTGCAGCTATTTTCAGATCATTCACTTTAAATCCCGATTATATGAACATTTTAAATTTCGATGCGGCAATTAACGCTGCAATAAAGACGTCATTAATTTTCAACGTTGCACAATGATGACTCCATAGCTCTTTACAAATTATTTCATGTTTGACGTCACTTCTTGGAGTCATCTCTCGCAAATTAAGCGGTTTCACAAATATAACAAAAACCTTGATGGAATGAACGGATGAGAGCAAGCTGGGAAACGGTAATGACAACAATAATCATAGATAGTTAATGTCGTATCGTATCTGGACAATCATAGTTGCTCTCGAGTGGGGCGGGAGATATGGTGCAAGCGGGTGCGGGAGGGGTTAAAACCGAAACTTTTGCTACCAACTTTGGGTGCCTCAGAGTGCCGGTGCTAGGTGATGCGGGCCGATTTGGGTAGGAGGTGGAGACGGAGTGAGTTTGTGGCGGTGGTGGTAGACCTCGATAGGAAGGGCGGAGTTGGGCAAAAAACTAAATTTTCCGGGCAACGCCGGGTCTCCCAGTTATTAGGCTATATTAATGAAAAAGAATAGTCCTGAAGAGTTTGGGCAAATTTGTTTAAAGTTTGATATTTCACACGCACTTACTATCCGTAGAAGAAACATCTGAATGTTAGGTTTTCTCCAATAAGAGCAACAGCGATTTGTGCCGGTGAAGAAAATGCTAAAGTTGGAGTAAATTCACTGATGTTTCCTGCTGGATCTGTAACAATCCGACCGCACAAGACTCACTGAGTAAATAAAACTAGTAAATAAAACTATTTGAAGTTGGCAGACCCTTTACTGCATAGCTTGCTAAGAGTGGCTCATTTAAATCTGAAATAGGTCTATTAGTTTGAATCAATTCACTTATATTAAAATATAGATCTTAGCCTACTTCTTGTCACGGTTAGTTGCGTATAAGACTCTCCCCACGCTGACACATCCAGGAAAGGATTGTTCGCATAGCTCCAGTAAATTCTTTCACCATCAGCATCCTCTGGAAGAGCGTAGGCAAAGTGAAGATCTCCTAAAATACCAGGAGAACTTTGGTATGGCAGACTATCAGATTTAAATCAATGAACTCCAATCACAAACTCATGATCTTTATTTAAAATGCTCAATAGCCTACAACCACCTATGAGTTCCATTTGAAACCCACTAGCATGCACGGATTATCCGTGTTTGCTCGTGACCCGGGGAAATAGCCAACAGAGGAAAACAGCAGGGCTATTATAAACGAATGGGTATATTAAAGAGACAGGCGCATATAGGCTACTATTCCATAAAGGTCGCCGGACAGATAGATCGACCATTTTTTATTCTCACGAGAAAGCTACTGAATGTGGCACCGTGATGTTACGAAAATAACTATCATCGTTTTTTAACGGTGAACCACTTCAAGTGCAGAATACGAGACCACGTTCAACTCTACCATTGTCAGCTAAATGCATCCTTTCGGATCGGAATATTTTTGTGGAAGTTTCGTATATTTGAGATCCTTTAACCCATGCATTCGATGGGTGCGGAAAACTTCTCTGTCGATTAGCCGGAATTACAAATGGCATTCCCTCGACAACGGTTTGCTGAAGAGCAGTTGCAGATGTTGGCGAAGGGTCAATAAAAGCCATCCGAATAACTATCATGTCTGAGAGAGCTATTCCGTATTGATTCTGAACAAAACATTGATAGTAGCCTTCATCATTCTCTGTTGCACGTTTAATCGTTATTGTACCATCCGATCCATTGTGGATATTTAGCAGACTCGCGTCTAATCGAGAGCCGCTCTTCTTCCATTCATATCTGTAAATAAAGCAAGCAAGTTTAAGATTCGAAGAAAGCAGACTCTTGAACAAGTTCAAGCAAACGCCTTATCACTCTTTCCAAATAATGATATCAAACGATATTAACGATCGAGTATCATATTAACGATCGAGTATCATATAATAATAAACATTAAAGCACTTGTGAGCAGTGATGGGGAAAATACTTTTTAAAAGTATTTTGAGTATAAATAAAAATACTTGGTCACAAAAGTATTTAAAATACAAGTAAAAATACTTTTTTACAAAAGTATTTAAAATACAAGTATAAAATACTTGACTTGGAAAAGTATTTTAAATACTAAGTACAAATACTCACTGCCAAACTATATAATATAATTTATTATTATAAGGAAGTCATATTAAATTGCGACAAAATACATAACGTAGAATTTTGAACACAAACATACATTCTCTTCAATTCAGCATTCTTTGTGTCCATCAGGTTGAGAATTGCCTGGGGGCTGGGGGGTTTCAACCCCCGTCTTTTTTAGAGCCCCATAGTAAAATCTGTTTTTCACACCCAAATTTCAAGTGGATAATGGTTATTTTTCCACAATTCTTACACTGGTGTCCATGTCTAATGTGTCTCATGGAATTAATTAGCCCATACCATCAGTGGGGAAAAAAGCCCCCGGACATTATTCTCCGGGGTAGGACAATATCCTCCCGGTCTATGATACCATCACCTAAAACTGATGCAAAAATATAAGAATAGGCTTCTGTTAAGGTGGATATACATCAATATCCACAGAAACACTCTGTGATTTAATGGCATTAAAAAAAATTCGGTAGTCTGTACTACTCTGTAGTACTATATGCAGAAAGAATGGTCACTGTAATTTATCCAAATTGAACTTTACAAGCACTAAATTAGATAAAGTTTTGTTCAGTAATCTGACGCAATGAGAGGCATGATAAAAGCAGGTTCAGCGTACATACCTTATAAAATCAATGTTGAGACGTCCTGTCACAATTCTGCCCATCCACAAAACCCTCTATACATGTATATGCTACTTTTTTTAAATTGTTCGAAATCTGTGATAACAATATATTACACCAGCACAGGTCAACTAAGTGCTATAGGTGTCTTCCTGTATGCTGTAATTCGTCAAGTGTGTTACAGTAGTCTGTGGAGATCCATGTAATGAAACTCTGCGCCCCATTCCAAGGTCAGAGAAATTCCACCAGCCAATAGACACGTCTAATGCCACCCTCATTTGTCCTATTCATAAACATCTAGATAGTTAACATCTAGCCTATGTCCTATTCTATCAGCATAGCATTGTGGTGTCAGACATCAAACTGATTTCAAACATAATTATAATAATATTATGCGTGTCATTGATGCCTCATAGGATGTATCAAGATCAATCCACACGAACCCTATGCATTGTACATGTCTCAATTGTGATCCGTATACTTTTACCATACACCATACATCAAATACACCTGTAATTAACATTCCTCACCCTGGGGTCAGCGGTGCCCAGCCACCGGTAACAACGACTAATCAATGTCAGCCCGTTTAACTGTATTGTGTGTCTTAAACCTCCTGATCAAGGATTCCTTTGTTTGAGTAATGAAGCAGCCTAGTGCATGAGCATGCAATATTGCATGGTTAATTGCAGCTGGTGAGATTTAAAAGTATTTTGAAAAAAGTATTTTGACATCATCATAATTTTAAGTACAAAATACTACCCAAAAAGTATTTTAAGTAAAAGTCTAAATACTTGATCACAAAAGTATTTAAAATACAAGTACAAAATACTTAGATTGTATTTAAAATACTATTTTAAATACTAGTATTTTAAATACTTCCCATCACTGGACGGGAGTCGATATATGTTTGATGGATACTCCAACTATGAGCAATATTCAAAGGACAATTCTCGAATTTACCTGACAGCTGGCATACCCTGGGCTCTGCACGCCAGCGCCACATTTTCGTTCCTACGGTAGATGGTGATGTTTATACCCGGACTTTTCATTATAGTCGGTGGCAATCGTACTGTAAACATTACAACATTCTAAATACATGTGATCTTTTAACCAAATCTGTCGATGCTATGTATGTCACCGAATCGTTTGAGATGGTGACGAAAAACGAGTCACGGAAGTAGAAACATTCATCGACATAAGCTTACAGATTACAGAGATCTACTTAAGAGAACAGCAACTCTAGACCAGGGGTCTCAAACACGCGGCTTGCGGGCCGCATGCGGGCCGTGGACCCGATAAATGCGGCCCGCGACAGCCACCTGGATTTTGTCTTGGAAGGAAAGAATTCGGTTAAAAACCGATTTTGCAGTTGTTTGCGATTTGAACCAGAGTTTAAACTAGCTTCTACCCCTTTTGCTGTGTACATGTACATTGAATCTGCAGCAGCAGATATTGAGAGGATGTTAGTGAACCTTCAATGGATAATGGATATCATGCTGTACAAGAAGTAGCCTATATGATAGGCTAAAACCGACTTGTTGTTATTCCGGAATTCCGCACCTTTCTACCACAAGACAAATTTTCAAATCTGCGTCTGGCTGCAGCACACATAATGACAATGTTTGGCAGTAGGCTACCTACACAATTATGTGAGCAGTTTTTTCACTAATGAAGAATTATAAATTTCAAAGAATGGCACGCCTCACATGTAGCCTACAGGCGAATATTTGTAAGCTGTAAAAACCTATGCTCCGATTGGTCGCGTCTCAGAAGATAAAACCTGACATTAATGCTCTCGTAGTTGAGAAACGTCAGATGAGTAGCGCTAATACCACTTGTGCAATACCTCTGAGACTATACTTAGATCTATTATAATACCTTGGTATTACTTAGTACTTAGTCCTTCCCGTGCGGGTCTGCACATTGGTATACCTTGGTATAGGCTACTCTTACTAACTGTGCTTTCCATGCACTTCATATCATTGTGGTTCTGGTATGTAGCAACATTATAGGCCTAGTTACACTGAAAAAATTATATTATGTAAATTTCACAGGATTGTATCATTTCCGTGTATGCTGTAATGATATACTATAGGCATTCTATATAAATAGTTTCACGTGCATGACACATTTGTATGTTGCGGCCCGCTAGCCATTGTAAATTGCCAAATTTGGCCCACATGTTGACTTGAGTTTGAGACAACTGCTCTAGACTAACAACCAAAATCCAGTTTAATAAGCGCAGCAGTCAACGAATTCCTTATCAAAATGTGCAGAGGGCACACAAGTTCGTATAAACTTATAGTTCTAACAAAAGAGCCCAATGCAGTAGTATGTGTACAACTGTGAATCTGTCAGACCACAAAGTACATGCAGATCGTATTGATCCATTCAAATAGGCCTACCTTTCAATATAGGCTACATATTAGGGTGCCACTGAAATTTGAAGTTTGTATTTTGCAATGTCCCGCCCCCAAAAATTTGTTACCTTGGTTACTAATAGCAAGGAAAGAAATGTTGGTGTCAATCAGAAAATATTCACTGGTAGCTCAACGTGGTTAAAGTTTTTGGCATTGGACAATGTTAATTTCCATGCTGTTTCAACGGGTAAGATACATTAATATGAAGGGTATTCACTATTGCTAAGTTAGTGATGAGCAATTGAGCACAGCACTACGGGGCCGTCCATAAAGTACGTCACGCTCCAGGGGGGAGGGGGTGTAAGAAAGTGTGACAGTTTGTGACATGGGGGAGGGGGTCAGGCCATGTGTGACGTCACACATTTATTTTTTAAATTCTTGTTTATTTTGTTTGTTCTTAGTACCTAAAATCCGACCCGGCCCGGCCAGGCGTGTCTAAAACCCGGCCTGGTGGGATAAAAGTTGATTTCCCGTCACTATCAAAGCGTTTAGGGACACACGTCACTATCAGAGGGATTAGGGATAGTATCCTAGGGTTTAGATGGTTAGGTAAATGGTTATGTTTTAAAACATTTGTTCGAAAGTGTGACGTACTTTAGGGGGGTTCCGAGATTTGTGACAGTTTGTGACAGGGGGGTCAAAAAATGGTCAAAAATAGCGTGACGTACTTTATGGACGACCCCTACTGGTGAGTAACAGTAGACGCCTTAATAGCTAGAAATGTCTTGCGGTGCCTCTCAGCAACTTATTACAGAAAGTTATTCTGTTTTTCATAGTGATCAAGGACACCATTGAATGAATCAGCGGAATTGTTGACCACCATCAGACTCTCTGCTCATATTGGAGCACTAGCATACTCATAAATGCTCTCTCAAGTACTAGAGTGAAGGTCTTAAGGACAGGAAGTCCTGTGCTATTCCATGCAATTGCCACAAGAAGCTGCTAAGTATGTTGTGACAACCATCGCTGCATTGGTATAGTAACAGTGCCATGCAGCACAACGTGTCAAGGAGTTTGACAGTTTGTCCACGGGTTTCTTTCTCAGGGCTGTGACCATTGCTTCCTTCATGCCCAGAGGAACCATTGTATAAGAGAAAGTAATACCATTTAGTGTTTCACTTAGATACTACAAAAGACTAATGGAGGAATTGATTCCAGAATCGGCAACCGTTTTTTGTTTGCCAGTATGCATCAAACTCATGCATGCAGAAGATTCAAGTCGTTGCGAGGATCATGCATGTGCGCACAGACACTTAATATACAACTTCACAACTGCTTTGAACTCTTGGAGAGCTGACAATTCACGTTTAGTGACGTTTATTGAGAGTGAAATAAGCAGCTTTTAAAACTGTGTGGCCTTGACATGCAACTCATGCTATCTAGCTCTAGGATGGGCTCCAGGGGCATGGATAGTTGGATACGCACATATTCCCACTTTCCACTCCTAAAATATCAGTGCCAGGTGAAAGAACTCATATGTGGCCCTAACAGTCTTGGCTGAATATCATTGCTAATTTTGCATCGGATCGAAACCAATGCAGTTGCTGTCACCTTTATACCATTTTCATACCGGTCTGCTTCAAATATGTATACGCGAGTCTCTAAATCTGTGAAATTATATCTTGATGTTATGCCACTGGAGTCCCATCTGGTGTTGAACGCTTTGGCATCGACTAATTCCATGATTTTAGTCTACAAACCAAGCTCATATACGTGTTTGTACAAACAAAACACAGGCGCCATCGTGAGGGCACGGAGTGCTGGAAGTTGTATGAAATGATATAGACAGTCTTTATTTAGCCTATTTTTGTTTATCCGTGTTATTATATCAACAACCAAGAATATGGGACAGATAAAAAATTACAAGGAACATTATTATTCTTAGTCAGTATGAACAATGAGTCACAGCAGAGTGTGTTCTCTGTAGATATATGCTATTTCCATAGTCGATTTCGAAGAAATGATGTGATACGCTACTATAAACTACTCACACGCTGAGCTACCTCTAAATATTCATAAATTTGACTAAACTTTGTAACACATGAGTTGCTTGTCATAGAAAACATTTTAAGGGGGTGGGCAACTGTGACGGGCGGGGTCAAAACCCGTTGACTTTTTTATTCAGTCATATTCAACAGTTATGCAGCTTCAAAATACTTTTTACAGAATAAAAATATCTTTTTTCTAACTAAAGTTATTTTTTGAATCTGCGATTTACTAAATTTTAACAATTGAGAAAATCGAACTAAACGTTTCGGAACATTTATGTCATGAAAGTCCTTAGTAACCATCACTTGATTCTTCCGAAATTTAGATGGTCACTAAATGGCAATATCCTGTATCAACTTCCTCTTCAACTTCAACTTGTTTATTGATCCCAAAAGCATAAAACAGACAATTATGCATTCATAAAAGTACACAAAGTGATTAATTGCAATTAACAAATTGCGATAGTATAGCTTAGTGTACATTACTGTGAAATGTAGGGAGCAATTATAGGCTACCCGAAGGGAGTGATCCCGCTATTGGGGCGTATTTACCAATGAAAAAAATTCTTCACTATAATATGATCAATGATACGGTAATAGATTAGGAAACAGATAGAAATGGCAGTATGCTATTTTGGGAATCAATTAAATAACAGCAGTGAGATACCTTCCCTCTGCTCAACTTAAAAAGAATGGAGGAAAACACAGAATAAATGGGTTGTTCACTTTACATTTTTTAATGTGTGTGCACGAATTTGGGATTTAAACCGAGCGAGACTCCTGGATGCACGAATATTTTCCGGTAGGCTATATTATTGCATAAAAGAGGATCGTGATACTTAATAGAAAACTTAGACAATTATTGTTCCTACTTATATATCGTACGTTGCGCTTTGAGGTGGGACAATAATGTTAAGCTATCAAAGCCAGTACTAAATAAACTTCCTGTAGAACTATAACCATGATGGGTGGATGGATAGATGGATGATGGGTGGGTGGATTGCCAGTTCAGCCCTATTATAATTGATAACGCCGTCAATGTTTACCCACGTTACACCGCCATCGTATTTATCTAAAATGCATGCAGCCTGTCTTTATCGCCATTTGAGCAGTTAATCAACTTCGCAATTTTACTTTCCATGATGTAAAATAAAGTTTATACGAATTGTTTCCGACGCTAACGCAATCAGAACGAAAGAAAATGAGCACCAAAAATAAAATATCTGCGGGCCTCGATATAGATGCGCGTAGCAGCGCATGCGCAACATGAAGGTCAGTGTCGCGAGATGTCCCGTAAACCAATGAGACTTTCCGAAAAAAGGGTCGGAGGCGTGGTTTGACCTGTAGTCAAGCGGACATCTCAGCAACAATCATAATTTGGATAAAAATGCCTCTCATTTAAACAGGTGATACAGTTTATCCGGACCATCGAGTAGTATTTTGAATGTATAATTTATTCAGTGTTACACAGGGCTACAAGAAATAGTCGGCGTGTGAAAACTCGGTCGTTCATGGCGAATTTTTGATCAATTCTTGACACCACATGCGTTAAAAGTAATTTTTTACCACAAAATATTCGAATTTACATTTTCTAATTGCAGATGTTGAAAGTAGACATATATAATATTATTCAATACAAATACGCCATAAAACGATATTTCCTATTTCTGAGCCCTCTCGCTTATTTTTCACTATAGCGTGCACAGAATATATTTCCCGACAAGCGACGGGTTTCGAGCAGTCCCGACACAATTTTAGCCTAATTATTATTATTGTCAACTGGATTAGTCAAAATTAGTTTTTGGCCATGCATTTCGTTGGCTCCCTGCAACCAGGGATGCCACTCTGGATTTTGAAAAAAGGTCAGATCCGGTCGAAAAAAAGGCTAGAAAAGGCTAGATTGACGATTTTCCTGTCAAATAATGGATTTTCCCAATTTTCCGGCTTGAAATTCCTGACGACCTTTTTTTAGTCGTCCGATGATTAAAATTTGCTCTCTTTTTTCTTCCCGAAAAAATTTCTGATGACCTACTTTTTAGTCTTTCGCTCCAAAATTTCCAATTTTTGGTCTAAATTCACAAAATTTTCGAATTTTTTCACGCCTTTTGTGCATTTTCACCCAAAAAATGATAATTTTGTATGTAAAAAGTCGAAAAAACCGCCGTGAGAAAAAAGGCTAGATCCTGACCAAAAAAACCTAGAAACCTAGACAAGGCCGAAAAAACCTAGATCTAGGTGGAAAAAGCTATGAGTGGCATCCCTGCCTGCAACATATATATGTATATATATAATACACTGTGTCTCCGATAAAGTAGAACACACAATAAAGTGTCATAACTCGGTCAAAACTTTCAGGATTTGTCTGAAATTTTAAACTGAGAAATCATCATCAACATTATAATATTATTATAATGTTGATGATGAGTTCTCTGCCCGAAGGCAGGTCCCATGGCTCAATGCCATCATGGGATGAGATGAGTGAGGGGTTCCGTTGCCTTCCTCACAGACAATTGTGAGTGACGAACTTGTCCAAGGTCGCTACACAGTGGTCACTTTAATATAATTTTGTAAACCTGTTTTTGATAAATAAACGAATATATGTATAATTATATATATGGCCTATTATATTTCTCCTATATTATATTCCAGGAAGTAGTTTACATAAAATCAAACTTTCAGAAAGACGATTTTGGTTCAGGTGGCTGAAGTCAAAACATGACTTCCGCTACCAAAACCATAATAATTATGTTTCTAACAATATGTGACCCATCGCTACAAAACCAGTCGCAAGTTCAAAATTTAATTTTTCCACTTTTTAGCAATTTCCTGTAGATGCTTCATTTCCTTTTCAAAACTGTTTGCTGTTTTTCTATATCTCGCATATAACAGGAGTTATAGAATTTTAAATCCGATGGTGTATATAAACTGCTAGATGAGAAAATCGCGTGCGAAGTTTAGCGATATAATTATTGACATTCTCCTATGAAACGGCTATTTCCATTGGACCGATTTAGATACGATTTGGCCGCCACGTAGCTTCGACAATTGCAAATATACTCTACAAATTTACAAAATATTCTCCATTTCGAAGTTATTTAAGTGAAAAGCGAAGAAAATAAACGATTCATCTCGTTTCTTGACATCATAGCAGGCGAGGCCATGCGACCGTCAATCGCTCAGCCAACCACGGCTCAAGATTTGGTCACGTGTCGGTTTTGTAGCGCAATGCAGAATTTCTTTCTGTTAGTTGATCTATTTCGGGTCACTCTCTGTACGTACAAAATAGGCTACAAGGCGGTCTTGTTTTATTAAAAGAACAAAAAAGGGGATTTCCGTCTTCAAAACGAGTCCAATCGCAATTCTCGATTCGACCTGTAACCTAATTTAATATCGCAACAAAAGTGTGTAATTTTGACTGAAATTCTAACTTCCGATCTCGATACGCAGATTTAGGGCTCTTAGTAAAAATTAATAATTTTCACGCATTTGAACAAGCATTTTATGCGTCATTTGAGCTAAATATATATTTTAAAACTTGTTTTGCATTCAAGTCAATAACGAACGGTTTGAGGTTTCCCATCGTTTTTGGTCATTTACTACCTGATGACATTCGCGGAGAGCGACTGGTTTCGTGAAAACAGGTCACATAATATTATTGTTAGAGAAGACTTGCCATCATTTTGCGTAGAGCTGATGTGATAGAAGCAAGCGATGGGTAACAGAATAACGATGCTTTTCATTTCTCAGCTTCTTGTTTTCACGCTCAGATACGATTTTCTGTAAGCACACGGAAAAAGAGCAAGTATATGCCTGCAGATGTTACATTAAGCGTTCATTCTATTCCCTACAAAGACCTGTGCGAAAGTGGAGAGATTATTTGAGCTTTCATGTTCTACATTACAGGAACAGCTCCAACCATAGGTTGTTCATATTAAATTTTAACAGTCAGTTCTGTAGGTGTTCTGCTACAGTAACTGTTACTATAGGATGGTGTGTGCGTTTCTTGACTTTGCCATCTGAGATAATCTGCAGAAATGAAGTTGGTATAGTTGAGGCGATATCTGACAAGGAAACATGAAAAACTTTGTTATAATAATATGGGAGCAGATACACCACCAGGGCTGTTTTAAGAAATTTTTTGAACTGCACAACTCCTTCTTTCCTTTCCCATCTTCCGTGGTAAAATACTTCCAATCGGAGGAAAAATGACCTTTTTGCTGGTTTTAGCTGTACATAAGTGGTTCTACAACTGCGCAAATTCTTTTAGAACTGCACATTTTGGGTACAACTGCACGTTAAATAAAGCCCTGTACACCACCACACGCTTTCGTATTGTTATTATACAGCAGGTTTATAGACTCTCCCATAGTATATTAAAAATCACAGTGGCTAGCCATTGATTACTGGATTCCGACGTTAAGACCAAAGCAGTATAGGTCTACATTAGCAGGTTATAATTTTATTTTTTGTGTACGTAAAACATAATTATAGTTCTTAAATATAGACCTAACCAGGTAATTCCACTGGCATTCAGAAATGCAAAAAAGCATCGTTGGCTTCAGATCAGATTAAAAGTCCTTCATTGAGCCACTGTTAACTGCCGTGCTAAGCAAAAAGACAGTAGGCCTAACTCAAATTTTTTCGTTTTGAGTTAGCACTTGTTTTCACATCCTGACAACGTGTTGTATCATATCTAGAAGCAAGGAATCGGTATCAGATTCTGTCTGGGAACATCGAAAAAACGTAAGCGAAATTCACAGTATCTCAACTGAGGTATCATCGTGCCATGCAAAAAAAACTTGAGTTACTGTCTTCTTGCTTTTAGTATACAATACATAGTAGCCTATACATTGAATGCTAAGCAAGAAGACAGTAACTCAGTAATTATTGACCGTCCAAATCACAGAGTTCTCGGCTTTCAGTTCACTTGGAATCGTCATTTTGGTGTCCAAAAAGCGGTATCTCATTTTTATGCAATTTGTTCACAAATTTCACTAAAAACGAGTCTAGTTCCAAAATTCAGTACCGTAGTTTATTATAACTACCTAACTGTTTGCAAAAATTCAGAAAGATGGTAGCTTTATTTCTAATAATAATAATAATAATAATAATAATAATAATAATAATAATAATAATAATAATAATAATAATAATAATCGATGTCCGGTGGAAGACTGTTCCAGCATCGTGGGACGGGGCAAATAGGTGCACTTCATACTGTGGAATTAATTTTCTTATTATCTTCGCAAGCTTCTTGTGAAGATTGCAAAGCATTCAGAACTCAATTTTCCGCATACATGTACATGCTATGAAAAAAAAAAATTAAATAAATAATAATAACGACAATTTATATGGCGCCGTAACGCGGCCATACCGCTACAAGGGCGCCTCACAAACGGCCAACTGCGGGATACGCCTTAGCAAACAGATAAGTTTTAAGCTTTGTTTTGAAAGAGTCCACTGAGGCGGCGAATCTAATGTCCGGTGGAAGACTGTTCCAGCATCTGGGACCAGCAACCGAGAATGCGCGGTCGCCGAAACGTGTCCTCATCCTCCGTACACGGAGGTCGGTCTTCCCAAGCGACCTGAGTCGCAGCCCGGAAGCGGAGGAATGGGTCTCAGAACAGTAGTCGCGGATGTATTTAGGCGCTGTCCCATGAAGCGATTTGTAGACCAGCAAACTGAGCTTGAACTCAATTCGGAACGGGACAGGCAGCCAATGCAAGACGTCGCGTAGGAGTGGTGTAACATGATCATATTTCCTCCTATTACAAATTAGCTTCGCCGCGGCATTTAGCACCGACTGAAGTTCGCCCAAAAGACACGCAGGCGCTCCGGCCAACAGACTGTTACAGCGGTCCACTTGAGAGATGACAAAAACAGTGACGGCTGCTCTAGCGGCCTCGAAAGGCAAGGATTTGATACAGCTCCTGATGAGACGGAGCTGGCGAAAACAGCTGCTGACCGTCCACATGGCGCCTCGTGGACAAGTCAGACTCCAGCACAACGCCCAGATCACGCACCGAGGTCGAAGGCGTGATCGAAGCCCCGCAGACGCTGAGCGCACCGGTGTCAAGATGAAGGCACCGTCTACTGGTTGCGCACCACAGAAAGTCTGTCTTCTGGTTGAATTGAACCGATTTCTTCTTTATCGTTTTACGCAAAATTGTCTTTTTAAGCTTTTTGCTTTGCACGGCAGTGTAGCATGGGTCGTGTTCGACAAACGGGGAAAAGCCATAAAATAATAATTATGGGAAGAGCGATATATATATATATATATATATTTGTATTTACGACAGCGATCATTAGGCCTACCTGTAGAGAATAGACGGCTATACACACCCGTTAGACAGTTAGACTGGACTTTTGATACACTGGCGAAAGATGTCACCAGTAGAAGCTTCAAGTATTACGCAAACTGTGACAAATCTCGCTGTCAAACCATCTGGCTAAAATATGCGATGATAAAAGGCCGGAGATTTATTTAGCCCGAAGTGTGAACTATGATGTCAGTCAGCGATGTTTGAAAGCAGTAGACGGGTGAAATCGTCGAAGACGCTGTTCGTAGTGGAAGCAGAATTTTTACAAAATGTTATCGTTGATCAGTACCGGTATAACAATTTTCTGATGTCGATGATTTGCGCCTTAAACAAAGCCTCACTAGAAGTTATTGACCAGCATTTTGCAGGCGTAGGCATTATCCAGTGACGTGGCCGAATCTTGGTGTGGCGCTGGGTTCAAGTTCCGATTCAAACACGTAACCTGAGTCGCCTCAAGACCCACCTAGTCTGAGTAGTCAAGATGAGAGACAGCAACTGAGTGATAGCGTAGAGTTGAGTCGCAACCACCAAATGCATATTATTATTGTCGATTCTACTGAAATTGGATAGCCAAGTCTAATTAAAATACGGCATAACGGAAGTTGCAGTGATAAATGCTTCATAAACGCGGAAGTTGGAGGAACAAACAGAAAGCATAATGTCAGCTAATAATAATTATCATGATTAGGATACGCCCGCCAATAAGCTTACTAAATTTGGTCCAATTTTTGACGGAAAGATTAGCTAATGACTTTTGAAAAAGGAAAGTCTAACTTCCTGTTTCATTATTTATGCCTAAGGCTACTTAGCCTACTAATGGTCCGCTTAACGAGAGGGGCTCCTGATGTCAATTCATAATTTTAGTGTCTATTTGATTTAAGCTTATGTAATGTCGAACGTAACACAAGGAATGGTGACGATTATTCGAAAGTCTCCAAAGACTCTGATCGTCTACACTTTATTGGTTATGAAAGTTCAAGTCTTCGATTAAACACAATTATTGTCGTCTGACATTGTCATTGCAAGGATAATTTATTTTATTTTATTTATTTCTCCATTTCCATAGCGCACCGTCAAGCTCTCACTACTCAGAGGCGCTCCCGACTGCAGTGCGGGTACTGTTTCGGAGTTTAACGCCGAAGAGCCCGAGCAATTGTGAGTGAAGGACTTACTCAAGATACCTACACGACGACTTAGAGTGGATTCGAACTTGGCACCTTCCGGCTCCAAGGCAACGACGCCAATACCACACTACCGCGCCTCAGAGTATCCTGGTAATCGAATTCGGATATCATGTGGTTAGACACACTCAGCACACATGAAAGCTACCAAGTTACAGCATACAGCTCTTGACGTAAACAAAGCAACCTCTTCTAACTGGTCATATGGTAATTTCCAGATGCCGCATGTATCCAAATTTGACTTCTCTGTGTATGTTAGCACTTGTGAGAGCGACCCTTCAAGATTACTTCTCAGAGATGCTCCAGACTAACACTGAATCGGAGTTTCACGCCGAAGCGCACGACAAATTGCGAATAGAGGACTTGCCCGCGGTCCCTACACGGCTTGAGATTGATTAAAACCCACAAGCTTCCGGCTCCTCGGCACCGAACATGCCCCTACACTACAGGCCTACGCCAACGCCCCTACAAATTGTAAATAAAACCATAATTACCACTGAGCCACAAAATTACGATTGGCGAATGCTTTTGCAATCTAATCTGCTAACTGCCTGGGAAACGCGCATGAAGATAATTTTATACAGATAATAATAATTATACAGGCTAGTGGGCTCAATGACTTATTGAAATTGCAATATTAGGCAACTTTTAGCTATTATAATTATTATGAGCCCTAGATAGTCCAACAGTTATGGTTCGCGATTCTTGACTGTCGACCCGCATATCCACTACGACAGATATGCACATAGGCGTAGAGGACATTTCAGCAGTGGGGGGCAAAAAATTTCTTTTGCCCGAAAAGATAAACCCGGAATAATTGACGTCGCGCAAACATAGGTAGGCCTATATACCTCTGTAAGATAGCCATCTCTGTTACTGCATCCACACCCGGGGACAAAGGGCAGGATGCCAACTACCCTGGACCCGGCCATTATAGGGACCAGGCTGGGTAATTTTAGGCCTATAGGTCTATGCGAATTTATGGTGTAGCCTATGTATAATATGCCTGACACTTTACTACAACCTGTTCAAACTTCCCACGAGCAACTGATTAAATTTATAATTGTATAATTAATTATTGTATTGTATTGTATCGTATTTAATCACATACAAAGCGCCTCTAGTTGAGTGAATAGTTCAGAGGCGCTTCTAGTGCGCAAGACCAGCAAGAAGAGGCAGGCTTTAAGAGGAGAGAAGGAAGAAGAGAGACTGCCAGAGAAAGTTAGAGCGAACGCAAGGAGAAAGCTCATTACAACGAGAAGGACCAAATTGAGACAAATGACCCACATACTCCATGATGTGCCATGAGGTCCCGTATGCACTTTGGTGTTGGGGGAGTTTCTCACTTCCAATCAGTCAGTGGGTCCCTGGACATGAAAAATCACCGAGGTGCTTGTCCGCCATGACGTCACGAATGGCGAAATTGCAAAATCCAACATGTCGGCCACCGGCCATATTGGAAAATTAGTCTTTATTATTTTTTACCATATATGCGCGTGTAATAACTCTAATAGTACTGATTCAAGTAAGTAGAATTCATTTCTGATGTTGATTTTGTCATCCGGGGTCATGTGAAGGTCAACTTCAAGGTCATTCTTTAAGTTTTTCTTTACTTGCAGCATATGCACGCATAATACCTCTATAACCCCTAGAGAAAAAATAGGTCTTAAGAAGAGAGAGAGAGGTGTAGATAACGATCCTGAAAGTAGAGTCCCACGCAGAGTGGAGGGAAGAGAGAAGAGAATTCCACAAAGAGGGCCCAATGATGGTGAAGGATCGAGTTTGAGCAATAGTGGTCCTAGCTCGTGGAACAAACAAGTCAGCCCTGTCCAGAGAACGGAGAGGTCGATGAGAAGATGCTGATAGAGGAGAACGAATGAGATCACTGAGATACATCGGTGCAAGACCCAGTTTGGATTTGAGTACCATTATGCTAAACTCATAAGCATCCTTATACTCGGAAGTAGGCCTACCCACACAAACGCACAAGCACTATGATCTGTTGTTCTCGGATTTAATTTAACAAATAGCCTCATACCTAAACGCATCAATCTCTGTTAACTGGTCATTTGATTTCTTTCAGATGAAGTCGAAATACACACGCGGTTTCTGTAAGTGCAATTGCACCGAATAGACTGCAAATGATAGTGGCAAGTTTTTCAAAATTCAATCATTTAACTCATGACCCACAACAACCCACGATACCCAGAAAACCAGGCCAGCCAAGAGGGAAGATGGCAAATGCCAGGGGCCCGGGAACTTTTAGGAGGTCCGAGATACACTGATTATTATTATTTTTTTGCCCCGAGGTACATATGATCCCTCAGGGACTTACACCCTATTACTATTATTATTATTATTATTATTATTATTATTATTATTATTATTATTATTATTATTATTATTGAGTGCAGAACCACAACTTCTTCCCGAAAGCTATGCTATATCGTAGGCCTATCAAGGAAGGTGTGCACAATATCCGTGTGCGGCTGCTAGAGACCAGAGAGAAGAGTCAGTGCAGCTGAAAGGACGGGTTTGTTGAAGACGAGTTAATTTTAAAGGCTTAGGACCGATTCAGGTACGAAAAGAGTTTAAAAGATAAGACTATAATTTCTAATTTCGAGTAGAAAGTTCCCTGCCTGCCACTGAACTAAGTGATAGTTAGTACACTTTTAATGTTTGATCGGTCCCCAGGGACATCTGTCGTCACATGGTGTAGTTATGAAGAAAGAAGCGGCTATGTCTTCATAATCCTTGAGTTCTAAAGGGTTAACTGAAGGCATTTCATTGTTTTCATTGCAACAATTTACGTTGGAATGACTAAATTTTTTCCAAAGCAAATTGTCAAAGGGGACGGACATAAATGAAGTAAGCTTACAGAAGCTTTTTTCTAAAACACACCATCCGACAATATTCAATTACTGAGAGAGACAAACACCAATCGTGACCCATGGCAATGATCTCAATAAGCCCAAAAGCTCTGCAGGGTGAGAGTTGCCGGGGTAGGAGTTTCAACCCCCCAGTCTTTCTTAGAGCCCCATGGTAAAGTCTGTTTTTCACACTTCAATTCCAAGTGGATCGTAGTTATTATTATTTATTATTATTATTATTATCAACCCCCAGTTACTTTTTCACAATTCTCACACTGGAGCACTGCTTTAATATTATTGTTTACTTCGTGATTAACATTCAACCCAATACAGGGTAACTTTTGTTCGACATAATATTTATAGCTTAAGCTAGAACACACAAATGCTACAGGTCTGCAGTCAAATGTTACAACATAATAGAATGATACTCGAGTAGATAAAATAATCATTATCTGTATAATCTTTATTAAGATGCATTTAAAAAATTTAACTTTAGAATAAAAATCTGCGTTGAAATTTTATATCGCTAAACATCTTAAGTTGGGAGATGATCAGTCAAAGGCATGTAATAATTATGTTTAATTCTTGAGAACGACATTTTATGTGACTTGGTATAATTATGTTAGTGGAGAAACGCGGTTTGGAGTCAATCGAAATTTGGTTCCAATGTCAGTCTTCCTTCTTGTCTGAATTCAATCAGAGATCCAATCCTCAGATCCACGTCCAGGTTTGATTCACATGATCGGAAATAGCCGAGACAGGCAAGTGAGCCGTAACTTCGATCCATGCAACGGTCACCAGTCCTTTCCAGTCTTTTATTCAGGTGTATAATTCGTAATTTAACTTTCAACAAAAACTGCATAGCAGTCGCCTGAACGTAGCATAATTTATTTGAGCTCGAACATATTAAAGATTGAATTAACATCAATTATTTGTCATCATGGTACAGCTACAGAATTAAACTTGAGTAAATATCTTAATTATGATTAATCCATACTAATAGACATTTCTACCGCTATGCTGTGTAATATTTGCATAAATCAAAGTCAAGTAAAAGTCATTATATTGGATTACGATTCTTTTGATGACATCCGAATAATGAAAAGAAGCACGACTGCTTTGTTCTTGAGAACGACATGGCATTCTCCATGTGAGTTTGTAAATGCTGGTGGAGAGACGGGATCTGGAGTGATTGACGAGTTGGAGTTCTCTCTCCTACCCACGTGCAATCATTTACTCACTTTTCCGGAAGGCAAGCTCATGTGGCGGTTATTTTCTTTCGGTCCCAGGTAGAATCTTTGCTTGACTTCCTTTGGACCCAGACCAATGCCCTGGTTCAATTCTTTCGCACAGGGATCACTGTTTTGGTCTACTTTCTTTGGATCTAGATCCACTTTGCCTTGAATCACTTCTTTCGGACCAAGATCAATGCTTTGATTCACCGCTGCTGGACTCAGATCCATGTTTTTTGGACTCAGACCCTTGTATTCTCTCGCTTCTTTTGGACTAGGATCTACGTTTTGACTCGCTTCTTTTGAAACCTGATGCATGTATAGTTTCAAATCCTTTGGCTCCAAATATTCGTTCATTTCTTTCGAATTTGCACGTAGATCTACACGCGAAATCACTTCGTTTGGATTCGACTTAGATTTGTCAAGATCCACTCCTTTTCGAGTGAGATTCGTGCAAGCATTAACTGACGTGGATTCCACGTTATGTTTGGTAAATATGCCAGGCTCCACTCTCGTTGCTTCATAGGTGTGGACTTGATGTTGGGTTTCAATGGAATCTTGATCTATGTTTTCATACATGCTGTCTACTCTTGTCAGGGATCTTTCTTTGTCTGCTGCTAATTCTTCTAAGTGAAACCCGATTGAATCATACCCTCCATCATCATGAATACTAGGCAGTCTCCTCTTTTTCAGTCGTCTGTTGGCGCCTGAAATGTTAAGTCATAGAATAAAAATATCAGAAGCTTGACTCATCTGAAACAGGAGACGCTTTCGAATATACAACTGTAGGCATGTATTAGAAAGAGAATGGCTATTGGGAACAAGTGAAAAGTAGTCGATCGAGGTTGCCTGTGAAGCTTTTTCAGGGATGCAGTCAAAGACGGGTATGGATGGCAGTCCGATTCACAAATTACGGAAGGATGACAAACTGTGAATGGAATCACTGATTCTAGTCGGCAGGTGGTTTCCCAATGTGACAAAAGACATAGCTCTTGGTCATAATGGTGCTGTACAGTATCTAGCCTGAGAGGTATTGAGCTGAAGCGAGGGACAGAGAGAGAGACAGGCAGACAGAAACAACAGGAGAGAAGGCCGGAGTGAATAGAAAAGACAGAATAGATAAGACAGTCAACCACTAATGACTACCAAGTATAATTATTGTTTTCTCTTACATTTTGAGACTAAATGGTAAACTAATATTTGATAGGTTGGGAATAATCAGTTATGAGAACAGCCATGATCTCTTGAAGTTAAGTTTTTGCAGAGTGTTTATTATGTTAGTCTGCTGGGTTCTTTAATGGATCGCCATCTTCAAAGGTAACAGAACTTTCTACAGAACAAGGTTTCAACTGAAATAATTAGATATTTCTTAAATGTCGAATAATACATCTAAAACATTTTCGGCCTAACAGTGAAATGGCCCAAGACAAGTGGCCATGCCATCACCTGTAATAATTATGTTCTAATGAAATGAAATGGGATGATTGCTTACAACAGGAATTCTGCTTCAAACGTGACCTCAGAAAAATTCCGACAAGCAGCAGAACGAGGCAAATAGTTCCGACAACTAGAATTATCTTCCATACTGCCCACGGCTCTCCTTCGAGTATATGAGACTCTGCAAAGGACGTATAATTATTGCAAATTAACAATATAAAAGTCTTTGGAGTTAATTCCACAAAATAGGCGTGCCTCATCATCCTCTCTGCTACCATTTATTTTATGTTTTTGGCCATTAAAAGTTCGACACTCACAATCCCCCCAAGGCCTAAGTTAGTCTAAAATTACAAAAAAATTATCAAGAGCTGCTCATTCTTCTCATATTGTGATCGTACATTTATTATATAGCGCCACTTCAAGAGAACTCCTCAGATGCGCTCCCGACCTGACACCAAATCACAAAAAGAGAATGATTTTCAAACGTTTGCGGAATAGAAGGTACATATAAATGTAGCCTAAGCGTTTGAACTTCATTCATTAACTTGAATGATAGGCCTACGTTAAGTGCATAAAATTATGTGAAATGAAAACATCGAATTTGCAATAAAAAATAACATGGAAAGTGCTAACCCGTGTGGGGCTGGTATGTAAGCGCTATCGTCTGACTATCTCGACTGTATCCGTTGTCACCAACGCATCTGTATTCACCGAGGTATTTAACGCATTCAGTAGAGCATCTCGGATCAATCAATATAATCAAGGAGTCGTTCGTCACTCTGACATAAGGTAGCTCGTCACGAACAAACGAATAAAGTGGTTCCGTTTTGTACCATCGCACTGCTGCAGGTCTGTCGGGATCAGAAGTTACATGGCACTGAAAGACGATCTCCTTTTCTTCCAGGAAATCAACGGACACTTTTGTGGGAGCTCGAATCCTCACTTTTGTCTTGACTGAGAAACAGAAATCAGCAGAATAGACAAACATACTTTTAGCAATAATTAATCAATGGTGATGTTGTTGATGATGATGATGATGATGATAACGACGACAATTACAACAACAACGGCGGCGGCGACGAAGATGATAATGATGATGATGATGATGACGACGACGATGGTGATGATGATGATGATAATTATTATACCACTAACTATAAAGGAACTTTCACTAAATCCGTCTGCACACCTCAGTGTATGCGTGAGGTCTTGCACTGGCTTCCTTTCCCACCACGCATCTCAATCAGAATTGCATCTTTGGCGTGGTGGGTCTTATCATGCTGGCACACTATAATCTGCGTCTCTGCTCTCCTCTCCAATTGCAAAGGCCACCGCGCACTGCGCTCACTTTTGACTTTTCACTAGGGGACTTAATGGACCCCTTTCCCCGTTCTGCGAGAATGCAGAGCGGTCCATTTTCTGTGTTTGGTCCAACATCATGGAACGGCTTCCCTTGCCGTTCTCCGCTTTACCAACTATTGAAGATTGCTTTTTTCGCTTGACCTGGGGTAGCCTCTGAGTAGGAACCCTTGATGGGGCGCTATTTTAATCAGTGGTCTCAAACTCAAGTCGTCACGTGGGTCACATTTGAAAATTTACCAGGCTCGCGGGCTGCAACATGAAAATATATCTCGCTCGACTCAAGAAACTATCATTACAGCTTATAGGCCATATTATAATGAGCGGAGTTTATCAGGGGCTAAGGGGCTAAGCCCCTCCAAGAGGGCCTAGATTCATCTTTCATACCGTGAAAAGGGTATCTTTTCCCGGACTTACCCACCCCCACGAAGAAGGCCCAGTCTCAGACTCATAATTTTTCGGAACAATGGCTTTTTCACGAACGTAGCCTAACTTCGATCGATTGACTAAAAAAGTTCATCATCTTTTTTGGCCCGAGAAAATATTGTCGGCGCCGCTCGCCCTGGACCAAGTCTCCGCCCCCAACAAAGACAAAGTTTAAGTTTTTTTAGCCCCAAGATCGGAAACCAAACTCCGCCCATGCTAATTATACTGTAGCCTAATGTTTTCCTGTAAGATTTACGTGGGCCTAATATTATATTTTCCGTAGCAGGGTCTACTATTAATTATTTCATGGTATACTACATACAAAATATAAACTCACAGTCATAATGATATGAAGTGCATCAATAGCACATTATTAGTTATATCTAAGTCTAATCTTGTAGAAACCTCAAGCTTTAAGGTTTTACAGTTAGCAGTCTGAGAGGTAGGCCTAATGCTCTAGTGTGGGTAGCGCTACTCATCTGACAACGTTTCCCAGCTACGATCGAGAGCATCAATGGATGTTAGGTTTATCTTCTGTGATGCGACCAATCGGAGTACGGCTTCCAAATGGTTATCTGTAAGGCGTGTCTATCTTTGAGATGAAAACGCTGCTCACATACATGTAATTATGTGCATGTAAGTAGGCGTGTACAGTAACTATCAAACATTGCCATTATGCGCGTGCAGCCATGTGCAGATTTGGGATTTTTGTCTTGTGGTAGAAATGTGAAGAATACCGGAGTAATAACTTCGTTGTAAAATGTATATAGGCTAAGCTGCTTCAACATGGTATAATATTGTATTGATGTTCACTAACTGCATCCATATAATTATCTGCTGTTGCAGATTCAATGCCCAGAGCAAAAAAAGTGTAAAACAATTTGAACCTTGGTTCAGATCGAAAAAGAACTGCAGAATCGGTTTTCGCGATATTTTTTCTTTCAAAAATAAAACACCAGTTGGCTATCCTAGATAATGATCAGCTTTAACTTCGCACGTTTGTAGGCCTTGAATTCGCAATCAAGTCATTCCCAGTCTTGCTTGGCTTTTTTGTCTGGTTTCTTTTAATTGGTTGATCGCACATAATATTATGGTGATTTTCCCACGAATAAACTCAACATAACTGCAGATGAAGCATTGAACGCTTAGATTAGCCTAGTAGTAGCTCCAACACTAATTTGCCGCTTAAAATATAACTGCATGTACAAACACATGTCATTATTTGCAGTAGCTCAGTATTAGCTTTATGCTCCAACGCCAAACATTTGCAATATCATAATTATGTTAATGTTAACACGGGTCTTTATTTAGTCGGCACATAACCACGACTTACTGAGAACGTTCAGATATCCCTGGGCAAATGCGTGTCCGTGAACGTTGCTCGCATTGCATTGAATAACCATCAGATCCGTTTCACTCTCACGATCAACGCAGTCTCGACAAACATCTCTGATCGTCAGACTTTTCAGGTCGTTGCTGAACGTAAATCTTTTGGGAGGATTAGTAGCTGCAAAACTCAAAATCATTTACCGTTTATTTTTGGACAATACAGAGACTCTTTGCTTTGCTGTTCGCCTTGTTTTGGTATGGACCTAAATCACCGATTGGAGACAATGGTTCTGCGATGACAGACCTTTGTGCATTCGAATCTATAATTCTACATGTATATCCACTAGAATTTAGCCCTAATCTAAGTTAATCTTAACCCATCTAATTTAATTACTTTTATTGCAACATTTTCATAGCTGCATGTGAAAACAAATCAAGATGCTGGTTTTATAACTTACTAGCTTTTGTACCCGGCTTCGCCCGGGAAATTTAGGGTTTTAAACATTACTCTACTGTGGTACCCATCGTTGACCGCCAAATTTCGGGTTTTCGCCAACCCTCCACCCAACCCCGCTTCCCCAAAAAGCCAAACGTGACCCGCCCCTGCGGGGCGCCACGGTAATTATTACTGGCCGAGTATGACGTCACGCAGCCTGTAGACTCTTTACTAAAGCTCGAGACTCTTTACTAAAGCGTGAACGATTTTAAATCTGTGTTAAAACGCTAATAACTCGAGTTCTAAAGTGAAATTTCGGGTTTTAAACACTACTCCACTGTGGCACCCATCGTTGACCGCTAAATTTTGGGTTTTCGCCAACCCTCCATCCCACCCCGCTTGCCGAAAAAGCCAAACGTGACCCGCCCCTGCGGGGCGCTACGGAAATTATTACTGGGCGGGTATGACGTCATGCGGGCTGTAGGCTCTACTAAAGCCGGGCGTGAGCGGTGATTGATGAAATCTGTCGTAAAACTCTAATAACTCTGGTTTTGAATTGAATTAAAAGCTGAAAATAGTTGCGTTGACCTTATAATTTGGGTAAGAATCAATTGCAAATATTTTTTTAAACCGACGCTGTTTCATTTCCGAGCCTATTTTGTTACGAAGAGTCAACACACACACACACACACACACACACACACATCTGGAAGGACAAACTTTCTGTTTTATAATTAAAGATTGTTATCCACTTTTCAGCGAAATCCGCATTGTACCTCACAATTCCCAAGTTAATGCATTAACGGTCAAACTTATTGCGTTTTACATATGGGTTTGGTCTGCGAAGTACATGTAGGCCTACGATTTCTGTTACAAACTCTTTTGGTGGTTCTTTTTTAAAAACAGTAGAAGAATTTCGCCCCTCGTCCTATTATACGCAGCATGCATGTAAGGAAATAGACTACAGATCCTATCGTAAATCAGAAGAAAGAAATCAATCCCAGGCTATGAGATTCTATAATTATAGTGACTCACTGTCTATTGGATGTCCATTCTGAAACCAGGCAATGCTTGCTTCAGGAATTGCGAAGGGGTTGCAGTTGAAGATGACCGATTCTCCTTCAGTTGCGTTGACATCGTTTAGACCATTCTTCGTGATCTGAAACTTCGGTGCAGCTGTATTAAAATTACAATTTGCACCATATAGCATAAAATCGAACTCTATCGCGCTGGGGTTAACAGAAACTTTGTAGTTTTGCTGTCTAGGTAAGAAGTTGCATTGCTGCACTTAATGATAACTATTCATGCAACAAAACTCGGAACCAAAAGCTCCCCCGTTGCCGCAGAACGAAGAGCTCGACGGGCTGCAAAGTTGGAGACAGGTCGACAAAAGGTTAACATGTTACTTCAGTTCAGTTTTTTATGGATTTCATGCACCTTAGACAATTAACGAGTCTAATAATAATATTAGTGCAAGATGAACGCGTAAATATTTTGGGTCTGTCGATGTCTAACAGTCAGACTCTTTCCACACAGTAATATTCAACTCTTCGGATATTTTTCCATGCGAGTGCTTGCGCACATGTTCATTAGGGCAGGACTAAACCAGAATGCAAATATGACAATTAATTTATTGAGGGCTAGAAATCAGTCGTAAGCTGGATGACATTCGCATTTCGAATTTTTCAGTTTAATCTATTTTTAAATTAGCCTGCATACCAGTGCTTAACATCAAAACCAGCTAGAATCAATAGGAAATTAGGAAGATATTTTCCTAAGAAACTCGTTTGAACACATAGGAAGATATTTTCCTAAGAAACTAGTATGAACACATAGACACGATATTGCTCGGTCTCAGTTTAATAAATAGGCCTACATGGACATTATGGATACAACGGATGCACTAGCTTATTAGTACTGTTATTTAGTGATACGAACAAAAGCAACTGCAGCAGACAACACAGAATCATCATTTAGTTCTAATTTCAAAAGCTTCAGTAGATAAATCAATACCACAAAATTTTATAGCATTTTTGGTTGGAAAGTGTCTGACCTTCGACACGTATCTGGAAAGTATGTGTAGTGTTTCCTTGGGTATTTGAACCAGTGCAGCTGCACTCTCCTTCGTCGGAAGCAGTCACTCTACGTATGGTGCGTTCTGCATTAGACTCGTGCCGTTGGATCCTTCCAGATTGAGTTGTACTCATTAAAAAGGACCAGCTGATCATTGGCTGCGGACTGAATAGACGGAAAATACGACACACACGTTTTATAATTATTACTGGGAGCCTGCAAATTCTTGAAGACAATTCGACTTATTTGGTGCTTAGACTTCATTTACTTATACAATTTCAAATTAATATCAATGCGTATAATTATGCAATACCCATAAAATAATACACTCATTCCTTCTGACAGCAGAACGTTAAACACAGCTGTAGCAGCAGTACCAATTCGGCACAAGTTTGCTTACGGTTTCATATTCAACACGGACTTACTATCCATAGAAGAAGCATCTCAATGTTATGTTTCCTCCAATAAGAGCAACGGCTTGCGCTTGCGAAGAAAATGCTAAAGTTGGGGTCAATTCACTGATGCTCCGTGATGGCTCTATAACATTACAACAACATCAAATGCAATGAGAGACGTAGTAAATAAAATTGATACAAGTTTTTATACTTCATTTAGGTTGCTATGATTGGGTCACCTTGTCACCTTGTGCTGTCAGCTCGTAGAGCTCTAGCGATCGTCATAACACACATTCTCCATTGTTCTCTGTTCGCAGACAAGTCCCTCAGTTCTTCCAAATTCATGCCAGTTTTGTCGTGTATCTCGTCCATCCATTTCATCCATGGTCTGCCGAGTCTTCCACAACCCAGCATCATTTCCCTCTCCAAACCATCAGATCGCATTACATGCCCGAAGAATCTTAGCTTCAATCTTGTCGCGAGTTGTTTAACGACTCTTCGTTTTCGAATCCTATCTCCATTCTTATAGATTTGTTCGTTCTTTTCTCTGTCCAAGATATTCTCAACATCTTCCTCCAAATCCACATTTCGCATGCGTTTATCTTTTTCTCCATATTCTTTGTCTTTGTCCATGTCTTGCAGCCATATAATATCGTAGGGAAGATTAGTGCTCTCACGAGCCGCTTTTTAGTATCTAAACTTACATGTTTGTCCTTTTATATCCTTTCCAGTCCAATCATTGCGGTTTTCCCTATCGCTATCCTTCGTTTTATTTCTGGATCACATTTTCCCTCTTTTTCGATCAGCGATCCCAAATGTGTAGCTTTTTACCACCTCTATTTCCTCTCCGTATATCTCAAAACTAATCCAATTTGCTGTTGTCATGACCTTTGTCTTGCTTATGTTGAAGTATAAGCCGGCTTTTTCACTTTCCCTCCTCATCCTTCTTATCAGTTCTACGAGATCAGCTTTCTTTTTTGCCATTAATGTTGTGTCGTCCGCATATCTAAGATTATTCAGTGTTTTCCCAGGAATTTTTACTCCCTCAGTTTTCCCTTCTAATTCCGCCTTTCTCATTATTCTTTCCGCATACAAATTAAAAAGGAATGGGGACAAGATGCATCTCTGCCTCACCCCTTTCTTGATTTTGAATTTGTCAGTGTCTCCATATTCAGTTCTTATCTCCGCCACCTGGTTTTCATACAGTCCCTTTAGCAACAGTATCAGGTGTTTTGGTATTCCCATCTCCAGCAGGGTTTTCCACATCAAATCGTGATTAATGCAACCGAATGCTTTACTATAGTCTATGAAACAGATGAACCTCTTGTCCATACTCCCCTTGTCGTTCCATTATCCACCTCATGTTGGCAATATGGTCTCGGGTTCCCCGAGATTTCCTGAACCCTGCCTGGTTCACCCGGTAGTTCACTTTTAATTGTACCTTCCATTTTTTTAATGAATTATTTTCAGTAAAATTTTGCTGGTGTGTGATATCAATGCTATTGTCCTATAATTTTCACATTCTTTTGCATCTCCTTTCTTGAATATAGGTATAAAAATAGATCTCTTCCAATCTTCCGGTCATTCACCAGTTGTCCATATTTGATTGCACAGTTTTGTTATTGTTTTTATCATTGTATCACCCCTGCTTTTATCAGTTCTATAGGTATCCCGTCCTGACCTGGCGCTTTGCTGTCCTTGAGTTGTTTGATTGCCCAAACTACCTCTGCTTCCATGACCTCCGGTTCCTTTTCATACACAGTTGCATCGATTTCCTCTTTTTCAACTCGATTGGGTCAACTCAAGCAAAATTTCATTGGTATTAAAGTGATAATCTTACTTTTTGTCACGGTTAGTTGCGTAGATTCTCCCCACTGTGGCACATTAAGGAAACGATTGGTCGCAAAGCTCCTGTAAATTCTTGTACCGTTAGCATCCTCTGGAAGCGCATAAGCAACGTGAAGATCTCCTAAAATAACAAGAAAGCTTCTGATTTGGCAGACTGTAAGCATCGAATCAATGAACTCCAATCTCAGGACGCATGATCGTGCCATGATTCTTTAAAATGCTCAATTTCGCTGCTTATGAGTTTCACTTTAAACCCGTGACCAACCGGGAACCCGTGCGTAACCAATGCAGTGGATAGCAGAGTATTAGCAAAACATCAAATGGTGGGGATATCAAAGTCTAGGCATATATGAAACAGATGATTGTGTAGTATTGCATGCCATTGTTGAAAAATAAATTGATGATCATCATTATTTGTCTGAGGAAGCACTGAGTGAAGCACCGGAATGTTCAGAAACTAACTCTCTTCACGTTTTAACGCTGTTTCATTTCATGTAGGAATACGAGACCACGTTCAACTTTACCATTGTCAGCGAACTGCATCCTTTCCGAGCGATATATGTGTGTGTTATTTCCGTCGAGTGTAGATCTTTTAACCCAGTAATTAATGGGTTCAGGAAAACTTCTCTGTCGATTAGCCTGCATACGAAATGGCGTCCCTTCGACAACGGTTTGCTGAAGAACAGCTGGGATTCTTGGCCAAGAGTCAATAAATGCCATCCGAATAGATATCATGTCTGAGAGAGCTGTTCCATATTGATTCTGAGCAAAGCATTGATAGTAGCCTTCATCATTCTCCGCTGCTGCTCTGATGGTTATTGTACCATCTGATCCTTTTTGGATATTTAACAGATTCGTGTCTAATTGAAAACCGTTCTTCTTCCATTCATATCTGTAAAATTAATGAATCAAGGAATTTTATGATTCTTGTTGATAATAGGTTTTGAACGAATTAAAGAAAAGTGTTATCACTTTATAAAACAATATGGCACGATATTATTAGTTTTCACGTAGCATATCATAAGTATTATAGCAATGGGCAGGTGAAGAATAGAATAACAATAATAATTATTATTACGTGATGACCAGTGACCACTTCAAATGTGCGCAATCAGCAAAGTAGAAATCTTGGAACTTACCTTACAGTTGGTTTTCCCTCTGCTACGCACTCCAGTGTAACATTTGCGTACATCTTGTACATGACTACTATGTTACTTTCCGGACATCTCCTGATAGTTGGCGGCAGTCGCACTGTAAACATTAAGCATTCTTAATGGATAAGGGATTTTGGTCAAATCTTTCGACGCTATGTTTCGCACCGAATCGAGTAAAATGCTGGTGAAAAACGGCTCAAAAATTATAGTAATCGATACACAGAGACTTATTTGAGAGAACAGTATCTCCAGACTAACAACTAAACTCCAGATTTTAATCACAGCAGACGACTTTTACAAGGTCGGCTTCCTCATCAAAATGTGCAGACGGTACACCTGGCTATATCAAAACAACAGGAAGTAACAACGTGCATGCATGATTGTGTCAGACCACGTTGTAGATCCAATGGCTACATGCAAATACCTATCAATATTATATTTAATTGTTATGCATTTCTGCGTTAATAGAGAAGGAGACTTTCTTAAATGTGATTTGTAGGTAACAAACGGCGTAATTATTGTGAGAAGACTTGCCATCATTATGGGTAGAGATGATGCCAAAGAAGCAAGTCACGCATAGCAGAATGACGATGGTCTTCATTTCTCAGCTTCTTATCTTCACGCTCTGCAAATATTTTCTGTTGACACATTGAAAACAGTAAGCATATAATTGTATAACCATGCGCGTTTATGGCAATAGTTAGAAAGTTAGATGTGTAAGATGCGAGAATTTTAAACCTTCATACTCTACATTACAAAAACCGACTCCATCCAAAGGGCATTCATAGGGTCAATGTCACAGTCGGTTCTGCCGGCCTATTGCTAGTCTACTATTAGGCCTAGCCTACTATAAAATGGTGGGTGTGATCCTTGACTCTGCCAGCTGAGATACCCGCAAAAATCAAGTTGACATAATTGATGCGATGATCGACTAGGGAACACATTAACCTTTATCATCCCAGATACTGAAATTGTCACTCTATCACTTCAACATTTCGCTATGTTAGAGTTTACCGCCCAATTAGAGGCAATCAGTGAAAAATAATTTTTTGGGAGTTGATGTAAGAATTAGGCATAGGCCTACGTTACCAAAGTGGAAAGTTGGGTTTCTTTGACTATTATAAGCATCATGCATTTGTAAAAATATAACTTTATCCAAATGATGCAGATATAGGCCCTACAATTTTGTAAAAGCTGTCATTCACAAAGGTTAATACCCCACCTCCCCCTAACTTTTACCCACCCCACCCCATGCCCACTCATCCGCCCAGCCCCACCCTTCCACCCCAACCCACCCCATAAAATGCTCAAGATATTAAATTTATGAAAACTATTGTTTCAATTTGTTTTCAAAACGATCCCACCGCGCCACTACCATGACCGCATTTCACAAAAACTCCATTTCAGTCTCCAGTCTCCATTCCGCCCACCCCACCCACCTTCTCCAAATTCGTCCCTCACACAGACTAACTGTCTGGAGTAATTTTTTGGTTTCTCGGTCAACCCTTTTCCTCACTTTGAACTCACCCGGTTCACTTCAACCACATATCTCTACCGTCCAACCCTAGCCCACCTCCACCCAATTTCGGCCAACTCCAGCCCATTCCAACCCCTCCACTCTATCCCATTCCGTAAAATGCTCAACATCTGAGATTCATAAAAAATAATGATTCACCGTATTTTCACTTTGACCTCTTCTTCCCACTTTGACCCCACCCGCCGCACTACAATCCCTTATTTTAAACGCCCTCGCCACACCCCACGCCGCCCCATCCTGCCCCATCCCCGCCCCAACCGAGCTCCAACCCCGCTTCACTACGCGCCGCTCCTAAACAGCCCATTCGTCTGAGTAAGTTTCGGCTTTTCGTCCAACCCTCCTTCTGGCTTCGCCCCACTCGGCTCACTTCAACTTATACCCAACCGTTTGGCCCACCCATCTCCACCACAACTCAGGCCTGTATACCCACCCCATCTCCCACTCCTCCATGCCACCCCTCCCCGCATAAGGCTCAACATATGAAATTCATGACAAAATAATGTTTCACATTGGTTTTACCTTGTTCCCACCGCATCCTACCCCGGCCCCATCCCACAATACCCATAACCTGCCCCCACACAACCTACCCTGCGGAAAAACGGAACAATTATATGGGCTAATCAGAACTCAAGTTTACGTTGAAAACATCATGCCACAGAAAGCAAAACGCTCTTTTCAAGCTCCCAAAAACCCCAAACAAGCTAATCACCATAATAAAATAATAAAAAATAGGCAAAAATAATAACACTATTAGGCCCAATACTACTACTACTTCTATTAATAATAATATTCATGTTCATAATGGAATGACAATTGCAATCAATGAAAATTTGGAACGAGCAGGGCGAATTTAAGTATAACCATAGGCGTCGGAAACATTTCGGCAGTGGGGGGGGGGGCACAGACTTTCCTTTTGCCCGAAAAATCTGATGACTTTTTTTAGTCATTCGCCAAAATCTTCAGAATTTCTCGTCCGAAAAATCTATTGACCTTTTTTGTCATTTCCTATAAATCTTCTGAAAATATAGCTGTTTCACCTCTGTGTGCCCGAAAAATCCTCCCGTGCCTGTTTGCCCGAAATAAATTTACAAACAATTTTTTCCGCCCATGCCTGTTTTGCCCGAAAAACACATTTGCCCGAAATTTGGGGGCATTTGCCCCCCTGGACCCCCGCCTCCTACGCCTATGAGTATAACGCAAAAAATATTGTTGCATATAGCGAGAGTGACCCAACGTTCCCAAAGTGGAGCATATGTAAAATCAGCTGCGTTGCTCACTCATAGGGCACTACCATTAAAAATGTTGGACCATAAGTAGGCACAATAGACACAGTTCAACCGAAATATGCAATAAAATCAATTAATTATCATGCATTATTTTGTAACCTAAATTAATTTTAAATATTTATTAGCATAAATGTCATATTCTGACAAATTTGCATCAAAATAATTATTTTATTTAATTGCGACAGACTTAGAATAAGAGTAAATAAACATGCTCCCATCATTGTTCAAGCAAATGAATATCTATGACATGACTTACAGTGGGTTTTACCGTCCCTCCAAATTTTTCAATAATATAATATGTTCCACTTTGGGAACGTTTGATCAATAAAGGTTAGACTTTATTATTATATGAAATCAGACTAACATTCTTTGGTATGCTATTCCTTTGGTACAATTATTATAGGTCCATAGACTCTCATACACGAATATCAATCACGAGGACTAACCATAATAACTGGATTCGTCGTGAAAACAAAAGCAGCGTAAAGTAGAATTAGCCTATTAGTTCTTTGATGAATGAAAACCCTTGAGGCTCCTAAATTTATGTTGGCTGGCAATTCCACTGGACTTCACAAATGTAAAACTACCTCGTTGACTTCAGATCATAATTATTAATAGTCCCATTTTGAAACTACGGTTGCAAGGGTCTTGTTAGACAAAACGGGATAAACTATCTAAGATAAGGCGATTGAAATGCATAGCAGGAAAGTTAGAAAAATAGAGATAGCGCTAGATATTACGATAGCCTTGAGAGAATTACAGTAGGCCGATAATAAACAAACCCGTTAGAGAACCTTCGATACGCAAGCGAGTGACGTCGTCAGTGGAAGCTTCATGTGAATAATGTCCCATGGTATCCACCAAGTGGTTAAATTAAATATGCAGTGATAAAACCCGGACACATAATTATAACGAGAATAAACCGAAGAGCTGGTGGGCGACTGTTATCTACAATTAAGATTATTATCGCCAAAATGGCGTGAGGAAATTTATGATTACGAGAACAGTAACCGGGTGTTTCGAGTCATATAATTATTAGACGACATCATTTACCGCCATAATTATAACAGGGCCATAATTATTGTAAGCTTATTTAAAATGAGGCAGCACATCCCTGTCTATGCCTATATATAGATGTATGAATGTTCGCATATAATTATGTATCTATCTATTGCGTTCGCCTCCCATCTACAGACAGCGTCCGATTCGTCTCATAGACGCCGCGCTGCTTCAACGCGATGGATGAAGGAGTAACGCTACGCTAAACAGAACATCCGGAATTCCAACCCAGAGGTTGACGTTTTGCAATCTAACCCTTGATCCTAGCTCCTTGTAATGAATCTCTGACTTGGCTCTAAATTGATACTAGCCTTACTTTACCTTACATGGACGGGAAGATTATGCACGGTGGCTGAACTATCCGTCAGCTCGATGGCATCGCATGGAAGGAGATCCCAGACATGATTACCTAGCCAGGACCTTACCCAACAACTGCCTATCCTCTAATTCAATAGTGCTCATCTTCTCCAATCTGCAGTGTTACTACTCAATGCACGATAATCAAGTTCAATTAGATCACCGATCACTAGCCTATGTTCTGTTCTATCTTTTAAAGCTACAGAGTTGATCAGAATTAAATTAATAGCGTTTGCTCCAGTATAAATCTTAGCGATAGGCTACCCTTGGAAGAGCCCAAAATCCGCATGTAAATTAAGTACAATTTATTTCGCCCCAAGACGTAAATGAAAACTATGATGTCAGCCAGCTCTGTTTGAAGGAAGTAGAAGGGTGAAATCGTCGAAGACAGTGGTCGCAGTGGAAGCAGAATTTAAAAAGTCTTATTGTCTATTACAATTTTCTGACGTCAATAATTTGCACCTTAGACAAAGTCTCACTAGAAGTTAATAACCAGCATTTTACAGGCTATAACTCAGAATGAAAGACTATATAATTATAGTTAGATCCTGTTTAACTGATCACTTGATTTAATCCGGATGTAGACTATGTCGACAAATGTATTTCATAATTGCAATTGCGCTGAAAACGTGCACATTCATGCTGTGTGGTCTCTTGTAAATACAATAAATTAGGCTGTGAGCGAACTCTTCGGTCCCAGAACAACCCCGTATATGCCTAAAAGTATAAGTAATAATTTAATGATTATTGTGTCATTATTTTAAAACTTTAGAATTAAAGGCGACTGGGTGTTCACTATGTGGGTTTTTTAACAATAACAAGCGACTTTAATTCTTAACAGCTTTTATTCATGCATCGAAACTTAACGGTCATACTGCCATTCTGTTCAGCCAAATCTTCGCGAAGATAGATTCTTATTCCGCAACTGCGTCAAAGTGAAATCAACTATGAGAATGAACATACGAACTATAGGCTAAGCTTAGACCTCTATTATAGGCCTACATTGTTGGTGAAGAGACGATGCGTCATAGAAAAAGCGTGGATGTCGCTCTCTTTCCGAAAGTTTAGAATGAATTAACTAATGTTCACACACATTGTAATCATTCAATGTTAGCTAAGCTATATTTGCAAATGAAATCACGTGATTGCTTTGTAAAATCCACATCATCGGTGATTTTGCCTTTGAGAATTTGAATGAGTAAATTATTATATTTGAACTTTTATTTAGACCCTGCACACTTTGAAATAGGCCTACATTTCAGATTGGGCAACAAAATCAATGAAAATATTTACCGATCAGTTGCTTCCGGATGCAGTCTATGTCCCAACATGAATTTATTTTTATAGCCTAGTTTGTTCATTCACTTGATAAATTTACATTGCTCCCATTCAGGACCGTCAACCCCCGGTTAAAGAGAACAGTCTTTAGAGTAGAGTTGAACGTTCTGGGCGATCCGGATTGGGCGTCTTGACCGGGTTCTGCGAACAGCTGCACGTCTCATTGGTCGCATTCCTAAATTTGATAAAGTCATGGAGTACATGCGAAATGTCCTCCACTGGCCTCCATTTACACAGCGGATCACTTATAGGGTTTCTGCACTAGTCTTGCGCTGCATGGAGGGTCTTGCTCCCATTTACCTACAGGAACTCTGCTGTCCCACCCATAGGCGTACGAGGCGGGAGTCCAGGGGGGAATTGCCCCGAAATTTCGGGCAAAACTGTTTTTCCGGCAGGGAGACCCGGGAAATGGCAGAAAAGGTAGTCAACTTTTTCCCAGGGAACAGAAAAAGTTGTATTTTCCACGAGATTTCAGGATTTAGTTTTCGGGCAGAAGTTAAGTCTTTGTTCCCCCCCCCCACTGATAAAATCTCCCGTACGCCTATGGTCCCACCTCTGGTGTCCAGCGGCGATCTGACCTCCGATCAGCTGATCAAGCTGAACTCTTGACCCCTCGTACTCGAACTGCTATAATGCAGCGACGTTCTTTCTCAGTGGCTGGCCCTAGAACATGGAATGGGCTACCTGTTACTCTCCGCCTAGTGCTTATAGGTCACACCACTATGTTTCTTTCTCACTTAGAAACTGCCTTGTTTAGCCGTTGTTGGACTGGGAGCGCTTCTGAGTAGTCTGCCTTGAAGGTGCGCTATATAAAAGTCAATAATAATAATATTTAGACGTAGTTCGACAGGGTACCCATTCCAGACTGCTGGGACAGCGATAGAAAAGGAACGGCGCTGCATCATAGAAGTGCGCGATGGTAGAACAAGAAGCTCAATCTCCTTAGGAGAGTACTGTTGAGAGTGACATGACCCTGGACTCTTAGGTTGTAGCAGCAAAGTATCTGTAAATAGACAGGGCCATGATACTCGCGAGACAGATTCATGCTACGGAAGCGATCAAGTAAGCGATCCTCTGTTGAAAAAGAGCTAATGCGAGACATCTCACATAATTTATAATCAATGACGTGACCGAGGATGCGACCAATAAGGCATGCCGCTGGGTTCAAGTCCCGATCCAAACACCAAACCTGAGTCGCCTCAAGGCCCACCTAGGGTCCGTCCGAGTAGTCAAGACGCAAGACGAGAGACATCAACAGAGCGATCAGGGCCGGATTAAGGCATGTTCGACATGTTCGGCCGAACAGGGGCCCCACACTTTAGGGGGCCCACACATGCAATAGGAATTTTTCAACATTGCTAATTATAATATTAAAAATGGGTTTAAATCTATGAAAAAATTATCAAATTATTAAAAACAACTACTGACTGTAACATTATGCAACTTTTGCACATGTGGGGGGCCCATATTGCAGTTTTCATTGCCAGGCAGACTGATATTAAAATCAGTCAGAAAAGCTAATAAGAGTTATACGTTTTATCGCTTATTAAATTTAGACACAATACATCACTTGATCGGAACTCAAGTATTATGTGGTGGCGTGATAACAACATTCTTATCTTATCTGACCATTTATAAAGCGCTTCTCGCAGCAAGAGCCTTTCAGAAGCGCTCCCAGTGCGTCTAACTCCAAGAAAAAAGACAAGTTTTTAGACGAGAGAAAGACTAGGATACACTGCCAGAAAGGATGGCAGAGCGAACTGATGGGGAAGCCCATTCCATAGGGAGGGACCAATGCAGGCAAATGATCTGGATTGAGCCATGGCAGTCCTAACTCGGGCGACAAAGAGGTCAAGCCGATCAGAGGACCTAAGAGGACGCAGCGAAGTGGCAGAAAGGGGGCGATGTATCTGATCGCATAGATACCTCGGAGCAAGACCCATTTGAGACTTAAGGACCAAAATCAGGACTTTAAATTGTATATGTGCCGAGAGTGGAAGCCAGTGAAGTTGTTCAGTCATAAATGTGGAAATGTGGGAGAATCGATGAAGACGGGCAATGAGCCTAGCAGCAGCATTGAGTAGATCTACCGATTGCAGAGTAGCTAGGCGTACCTTAGACAAGCCAATAAGGTCAGAATTGCAATAGTCAATCCGAGAACATACATACAAAGCATGCACAATTGAGGTAAAGATCGATGATGAGACAGATTTGCGAAAAACCCTGAGACGCCTTAGCTGGAAGTAGGAAGAGCGAGTAAGATTGGCAATGTGTTCAGTGAAGGTAAGAGAACTATCAAGGGTGACACCTAGGTCTCGAACACTGGAGGAGAAGTTGAAGTGAGGAAAGTTTGAGAGAGCAGTGTGTAGTCAAGCTTTTGAAGCTGTTTAGTAGTGCCAAACCAAATCAACTGGGTTTTGTAAGAATTCAAAGAAAGATGATTAGACGACATCCACATCCATTGAGTAGGTCTACCTGCAGCACGCACTCTGTTTTTTACGAATTCAATCAATCTCATCAATTTATATAGAGCCCCTACAGATTTTTACTCGGAGGCGTTCCCAACGCAGGCGTTGTCAAAAATAAAAGACTTAAGAGACGAAAGAAAGAGCCAGCACAGTCACGAGAAGCGAGAGAACCACGGGGAGGCTATTCCAGATAATTGCACTCATTACCGTACCGATAGATCTAATGCTCGTCTTTGCATGATCACAACACACGAAAAAGAACAAGGAATTCTTCACGAGCAGCTGAGCGCAGTAAACGGCTGTCCAGAGAGACAGAAGCCCGGGTGAAAGCACATAAGCAGGATGGAGCTTGAGCCAGGGTCTACTACTGGCATAACCGCGAAAATGTATTTTAGTTTGTAAACAGTGTGGGCGCCATGCACAGCAGGGCAAATCGGGGCAATTGCCCTGGTAAAAACCATCTGCCCTGGCCGTTATTCTGCCGCAGGTCTACCAGAAATTCTTATAGCCAAAAATTTATTTGGGGGATAAAATCGCTTCTGCACTGTTTGCTTGTACGAGTGCTGTGCGCTGGTCAGGAGAATGACTGACTACGAATCACTTTAGGCCAATATTCTTAAACCGTAAAAGATGACATTGTATCGGTTGTTTAAAACTATAAAACGACCTGTTGATATTGTTAACCCTTTCGTCCCCAGTGACTCCAATTGGAGTCATTAGTGCAAATAATTTTTTTCCATAAGTTATTTCATATTCTGGTAACCAGAATTAATTCATTATCAACATTCATATAATGTTGAATTTTTTCAAACAGGGTAGCATGACATTATCATCCTAGGTGGCGCCACAATAATAGGCTCAACATTGGCCTTGAGCAACAAATTTTTATGATACCTTTGGTAATCCTTTTTTCTATGAAATAAAAGATATCCAGTGGTAAGAAAATCATTTTGATGCTTTTATGTATATGTTTTAGCTAACAGAGGATGTATTATGGTTTTTAATTAAAAACCACAGAGAAAAAGTGAGTTTTGTACATGACTCCATTTGGAGTCAATGGGTCTCAAAGGTTCAAAATATGTACGGCGTTACATTTTTGTTGCTGCTTCTCTTTTCTTTTACTATTTTGACTCAACTGATTCGATGACTTCAACATATACATCAACTTCAATGACAATAGGAGAGTAAAACGAACTGAGATGACCCAAGCTATGACCGATACTATAAAGTGCGACCACTTCTCAACATGGTGAGAGATGCGTTCCTACAGCTTGAGCCCAAAGAAAAGATGAGCATTGATGAGCAAATGATTCTATACAAGAGCAAGAACCCACTAAGACAATACATTAGAAAGGAACCAGAGACATAGGGCTTCAAAGTTCTAGTTTGATGTGGTGTGAGTGGTGTACCTGTAAGTGGCCTCACATACGACTTCTTTGTGTTTGAAGGGAAGAGTCTGAGTGTTGGAGGAAGAGCAATGAGGATCAGCTGACGTATACGTGTTGATGCTAATTCTGGTCTAGTTGTGTGTGGTACGATGGCTTACAAACTCCTCTGTTCAGCTTTCATCAACCCACACCATGGGATTAGTTCATGGGAGGGGGTTATTGGGCTAAGCTCCCCAAGAACCCACAGACTTGACCCTGCATCAATAAGGACTCCCAAGGGTCCGGCGAATGGTAGCCTAATGTGGGGGCAGTAGGAGAGCAGGAGGCCGAGACTAGTGAGAGGACTTCCACCAGCCCCCCTCACACCAAACAAAGAAAACGAAGTCTGACAGTCTGTGGCAGTACCCAGGGGCGGATCCAATGGGCCAAACCGGCCATGACCTCACATATGACATTTACACAGAACGTGTACATTGTGTGTGCGTGTGTGTGTGTATGTGTGTGCTGTGTGTGTTGTGTGTATGTGTGTACTGTATGTATGTGTTTTGTGTGTGCATTTTGTGTGTGTATGTGTGTACTGTATGTGTGTTGCGTGTGCGTGCGTTGTGTGTGTATGTACTGTGTGTGTGCGTTGTGTGTGTATGCGTGTAGCCGTGTACTGTATATGTGTGTTTGTATGTGTGGGTGTGTTTGTGTGTGCGTTGTGTATGTGCTGTGTTGTATGTGTGTGTATGTGCTGTGTGTGTGTGCGCGTTGTGTGTGTATGCGTGTACTGTATATGTGTGTTTGTATGTGTGAGTATGTTTGTGTGTGCGTTGTGTATGTGCTGTGTTGTATGTGTGTGTGTATGTGCTGTGTGTGTGCGCGTTGTGTGTGTATGCATGTACTGTACATGTGTGTTTGTATGTGTTGGTGTGTTTGTGTGTGCGTTGTGTATGTGTGTGCGTGCGTGTGCTTGTATGTGCGTATGCGTGGGAGCGCCTGTTATGTCAAGCGAAATATATGTTCGTTTTCGAAATTGAGACATTGAGTACCATAGACGCCAAATGGAGTCATACCAAAAAATGTATAAAAAAATTATTTTTTTACTAAAATTTTATTTTTTATGTTTTATACTATGTCATTGATTAGAAATAACTGAACAATATATTTTTTTATTGATCAGAATTAAATTGGGAACGAAAGGGTTAAGATAGAAGTAATTTATTAATAATAGACGAATATTGATTCGTTGATTATAACACGTTGTGTGAGTCATTTTGTCGTGCTTCTGTAAGGTTTGGGCCCCCACAGTTTTACCGAACAGGGCCCCCACATTTTGTTAATCCGGCCCTGAGAGTGATAGCCTACAGTTGAAGTCGCAATCACCACATGCATATTATTATTGTCGGTTCAATTTAAATTGGATAACTAGGCCTAATTGAAATACGGTCTAACTGTTGCAGCTGCAGTGATAAATGTTTCATACACGCGGAAGTTGGAGGAACAAAACGAAAAATATTATCAGCTGCTAATTAGAATACGATATGCAGATAATAAATTTGGTCCAGTGCTTGACGGAAAGATTAGCTAATGACTTTTGAAAAAGTAAAGTCTAACATCCTGATTCATTATTTGGTGGTTATTTACTAATAGTCCGCTTAACGCGAGGAGACTCCTGATGTCAATTCATTATTTAGTGTCTATCTGATTTTTGAATGTTGTTCGTAAAACAAGGAATGGTCATTGTAAGAGTCATTTATTTTATTTTATTTATTTATTTCGCCATTTTTATAGCGCACCGTCAAACTCTCACTACTCCGAGGCGCTCCCGACTGCAGCGCGGAAACTGCATCGGAGTTTAACGCCGAAGCGCCCGAGCAATAGTGAGTGAAGGACTTACTCAAGGTCCCTATACGGCGGCTTAAGGTGAATTCGAACTTTGCACCCTCCGGCTTCAAGGCAGCGACGCCAATACCACACTATCGCCGTCCCAGGTTATCCTGGTAATCGGATTTGGATACCATGTGCTTAAACACAGGACACATGAAAGCTGCCAAGTCTGTTACAACCTACAGCTCTTTACGTAAACAAAACAACCTCTTCTAACCGGTCATAATAATTTCCAGATGTCGCATGTCCATCCCAGGCCGTAGATTCCTTCGCTCTGCTACGCATGGTGACCTGGTTGTCCCTAGGGCTCGATCTTCTACAGTCTTACATAGAAGCTTTGCTATGGTTGGTCCGTCTTTCTGGAATAAGTTAAGCTTACCTATTAGTCTCCGCAATGAACTTCTTTGTCTTTCTTTGCCCCTTTTCCGCAAGCGTTTGAAAACCATTCTCTTTGATTGTGGTTTGGTGTCAGGTCGGAAGCGCCTCTGAGGAGTTCTCTTGAAGTGGCGCTATATAAATGTACGATTACAATTACAATTACAATGTAGGCCTATCAAAATTTAATTTTACTATGTATGTTATCACTTGTGAGAGCGACCCCTCAAGATTACTTCTCAGAGGTGATCCCGACGCGCATAAAAAAATTGCGAATAAAAGGACTTGCCCGCGGTCCCTACACGACTTGAGATTGATTAGAATTTAGAACCCACAACCTTCCAGCTCCTCGGCACCGAACATGCCCATACAGGCCTACACCAACGCGACCCACAGATTGTAGGCCTAAATAAAACCATAACAACAAGAGACACAAAATTATGATTGGCGAATGCTTTTGCAATCTAATCTGCTAACTGCCTGGGAAACGCGCATGACGATAATTAGACATAAATTATAATAATTATGCAGACTAGTCCGCTTGATGACTTATTGAAATTGCAATAGTCTATTCATAAAACAGCCACAGAATTTTTTCCCTGCCAGAACTTTTATGAAACTTATGCCCTACCAGTTAAGCAACTCTTAATTATTATATGAGTCAATATCATCATCAATATCATTGGGCTCAGTGCCCGTAAGAGTCCGACGCCACTCACTGTCTAAGCCTGTTTCGCATCATGCTGCCCATCTTCAACAGGCCGGTCAGCAGGTCTGATCCATACCATTAACATCTTGGAGCAGCTAGACCACCTTGTCTAATTGAAGAGAATATCGGGAGAAAGGCATAAAGGACAACCTGGGTCAATGCCCGTATGTGTCCCACACTCTCTCCCGACTCTCTCCACCGGTCTGTCCTGGCCGTCCTGTGCATGTCAGCTCCACATCATGACACCTTGAAGCATCTGGGTCGCTATGTCACTTGTGTCGTGGTTTTTGCGGATTTCAATCGTCTTGGTCTTTTACTGCCAGCGTATCGCCACCCACCTGGCAAACATTCCTCCTTTTGTCCGGGCTTAGGACCGGCACAGGGACGTTGTTGGTTCCCTGTGGCGGAGGATGGATGCAGTTTAACGTCGTGCCCAGGACTAATATAGGCTAAATAATTTCTTCATCAAACTATCATACGCAAAATCAGTGACTATCATAATGACATGCATATTATTAATTTCGGTTCGATCTTCTATATGCAAGCATGTAATTGCTTTGTAAATCTTCGCATCGTCACTGATTTTGCGTATGATAGTTTGATGAAGAAATTATTTAGCCTATGTATTTTCCTTTTACTTGAACCCTGAATACTTTGAATTCATTTCAGAAAGGGCGACGAAATCAATAAATGATTCACCGATCATTTTGCTTCCGGGTGCAGTCTATGTCCCAACATGAATTTTATTATTTTATAGTTTCATAAATTCGAATTGGTCCCATTCAAGACCGTCAATTCAGTACCGGTAGCGCTCCAGACTCAACTCCAGCTAAAGAAAACAGTCTTCAGAGTAGAGTAGAACATGGTCTCAAGGACTCTGGGCATTAGACGTAACTCCACAGGTATCCCATCCCAGACTGCAGGGCCAGCGACACAGAAGGCACAACACTGAATAATGGACGTGCGCGACTGACGGACAAAGAGCTCAGCCTCCTTAGAGGAGTGGAGAGTAGCACGGCGCTGGACACTTAGGGTGGAACAGCAAAGCTTTTGTAAATAGATGGAGGCCATACCCGCGAGACAGCGTCAAACCACAGCAGCGGCGCCCGCAGACGTACGCACGTACGCAAGTGCGTACAGCGCGATGACTAAAAAAAGGTCATCAGTTTTTTCGGCGTATGGAAAAGGTATGTTTTGGGGGAAATTTTGGCTGATGACAAAAAAGTCATCAGTTTTTTTCGGCGGATGGAAAAGGTATGTTTTTGGAAAAATTTTGGCTGATGACTAAAAAAAAGTCATCAGTTTTTTCGGCGACTTTGAAGAAATTTTTTTCATATTCCCCCTCCATCGAAAATTTCTGTGCGTACAAGAAAAAAATCCTGCGGGCGCCGCTGAACCACAGACGAGATCCGGTAACCGATTCTCTGTTGAAAGAGAGCTAATGCGAGACATCCCACATAATATTCAGCGATGTGGCCGAATCTTGGGATGCTACCAATCAGGCGTGTCGCACTGCCGCTGAGTTCAAGCCCCGATCCAAACACCCAACCCGAGTCACCGCTAGACCCACCTAAGGGGTGCTCACGTAGTCAAGATGAGAGACAACAAAGTGATAGGTCTACAGTTAAATCATGACTGGGATGACGGTAGCACAATGGATAACACGCTGGCGTAGAGAGCAAGAGTTAACGAGTTCGCACCCCGGACAGGGCGGACGTGCTTTTTAGGCTGCTATAATTAGCGCCTATTATTGCAGGCTGTCTGTTCTGTTAATAGTTAAGATTTATGTATTCTGTAATCTGAGTTCCAAAAAACTGTTTCAACTGCATAATTGTACACTGTAACCGGTCGCGGTCTGTCAACCGGATCATCGCTGATTTTAAGGAATTTTTAGAACTGCACAACCTTTTTTCTTTTCCCATCCTCCATGGTAAATGACTTCCAATCGGAGGACAATGGCCTTTTTGCTAGTTTTAAATGTACAAAAGTGCTTCTACAACTGCACAAATTCATTTAGAACTGCACTTTTTTTTGCAACTGCACATTAAAAAATCCCTGATCCGGATGGTTGAATAAACGAAAACTATTATTAATATTATTATACATGCGAGAGGCGAGAATGACGTCAAGACACGACCTGTATAAATTATTATTGTTGTTGTTGTTGTTGTTGCAGTGTTGCTATTATTATTATTATTATTATTATTATTATTATTATTATTATTATTATTATTATTATTATTATTATTATTATTATTATAACGACATACATACTATTATTTTCATTTCAATATGAAATTGGATATCTAACTAAAAACGGTCTAACTGTTGGTTGCTGTGATGAACGTTTCATACACTCTGAAGTTGGGGGGAAAACGAAAATTACATCCGCTAATAATTATAATAATACGTCGATACTAAATTTGGTTCTGTGTTTGGCGGAAAGATTGGCTAAAAAATGACCTTTGAAACGGGAAATTTTAACTTCCTGATTCATTTAAGGCTATTTAGGCCTACTAATAGTTCGCTTAAAGAGAGGGGCTCGCTGATGTCAGTTCAGTATTTGGTTTCAGTTTGATTTATTTATGTTTATCGCAGAAAAACTCCGCCTCATGGTATCTTAGGATAACCTGAACCTGTCCCAAGCCAGGATAAAGGAGGAGGGTTCCGCGGTGGGCAGTAGAGGCGCTAGAGGGGCTGGGGGGGCTAAGCCCCTTAAAAAAGGCCATCTATTTTATTCGCCATGTATAAATGAAATATTTGGACGATTTACCCCCTTTAGCCCCCCCAAAATGAAGCGCAAGGCTGAAGATTTTGGTCGATGACTAAAAGAAAAGAAAAAAGTCGTCAGAAATTTTGGCGGCGGAAATGGAAAATTTTCTTAAGATTTTGGTCGATGACTAAAAAAAAAGTCGCCATAAATTTTGGCGGCGGACGAAAAAATTTTCCCGAAAATCCAGCCCCCCCAAAACGAAAATCCTAGCGCCACCACTGGCGGTGGGCTTGCAACCCACCCGGGTAAAAAAAACACGCGCAACAGAAACAACGCAACAGAGATGCGTTGCCCAATGTGCAGACCTGCACGGGAAGGACTAAGTAATTAAGTAAGTAAGTTCGTAGAAATATAAATGGTGGCGATTACTCGAGAGACTCTGATTGTCTACATTTTATTGGTTACAGAAGTTCAAGTCTTGGATTAAAAACTTTTGTAGTCTGTGATGGTGATCAGGTGACTCGAATTCGGATGTCACGCTCTTCGCGTGAAAGTTACTAAATTACATGCATGCAGCTCTTTACCTTAGACAGGACGACCTTTTCTAATTGGTCATTTGAGCATTTCCGGATGTTGCATGTATCCAAATTTAATATATGTAATCGCAACTGAGCAGCAAATATTACGATTGGTGAAAATCTTTGCAATTTAATCAGCTAATTGCCTGTGAAACCCGCATGCATTCAATTAGACAGATAATGTGCAGACAAGTGAACCCAGTGAACAGGGTAGGCTAATGGACAGTTGCTTGAAACTTAGACAGTCGTGGTTATATAACAGTAATAGCCTATTAGCTATAGGCCTATTTAAAACAACATAAATCACAAACAATAGGCTAAGTAATATAAGTGATTATTGGTTGGGTCCGACGCCCGTAATCATATGAAACGCATTATAATCACTATAGCCCGGGCCCCTCCGGGCCCCTAAAAGACGCCGGGCCCCTGGGCATTTGCCCCCCCCTGTCTCCCCTCTCGGCGGGCCTGGGTGGTAACAAGGAAGGCCCTACAGGGACGCTTAATTCCTATCACTACTTTAAGTCTTTAACTGGTGGCTAACGGCATGAATTGAACAGTAGTCTATGAATCGCATGAAAAGACAAAGCATGTAGTGACTTTAACTAATAAAATGAAAGCATAGATGCGAACATTTTTTTAGAATAAAAATAGTCATTGGAGAGATGCTGTTTGGAGTCAATTGGATGGTTGGGTTTAATGTCAAGTTCTTTTTAACCTGCTCACAATTGAGAATTCATGTATTCAGATTCAGATCCATAATTTTCGTTTTCGAACTCTAATAACCAAGACAGATAGATGAGCCCTAATTTCCAACCATGCAACGACTACCAGTCTTTCAGGTCTTTCCATTCACATTATTAAATTTTATTCGTAGCCTAACTGTTTATCTAATACAACATAGCTATCGCTTTAACGTAACAAATATTTGAGCTAGAACACAAAGCGTTTCATTTAACATCACTGTAGTCATATGGTATAAGTGTGTTACAAAGTTAAACTTGGGTAGCCATCATATGCTTTATCTTCATATTTTAGTCAAATAGACATTTCTACCATTTTGTTATAATTATAAGATTTGCATAAATCAAAGTCAAGAAAAAGTCATTAAGTTATATTGGATTACAGTAAGTTTTAATGACATCCGAATAATGATAAGAAACACGATTCTGTTGTTCTTGAGAACGACATAGCCTTCTTAAATGTAAGTTTCCAGATGCTGGTAAATATGCGGTATCTGGAGTAATTGATAAGTTGGAATCCAACAGAGACGTCTCCCTGACCCACGTACGATCATGGATTCACTTTCTTAGGATCCGGATCCGAGTATAGATTGACTTCTTTCGAAGGCATGCTCAAGGGGCGGTCCGTTTCATTCAGTCCCTGATCGATGTGGTTCACTCCCATAGGGCCAGGATCCATATTTTTGGTTCCTTCTTTTGGGCCGATATCCATGCCTTGGTTCGAATCTTCCGGAATCAGATACACATTTTCGTTCACTTTTTCAGCATCATCCAGTTCCGTGTTTTGGTACAATTCCTCTGCATCCATGTCTTGGTTCCAATCAGTCGGCTTCAAATAATATTCGCTCATATCTTTCGAATCTTTCTGTACATCTACGTGTGAACTGACTTCTTTTGGGTTTGACTTCGATTTTTCTAGATCTAAGTCGTGAGTCTTTTCTTCTCCGATGACAATTGTATAGGCATTCAGTGAACTTGATTCCATGCTAGACTTTGGAAATATTTCAGGCTCACCCTTGTCTGCTTCGCAAGCGTGTTCTTGACGGTGGCCACAAGTGGACTCTTGACTTATATGTTGATACATGTTGTGAGGTCTTGTCATTGCTGCCTCATTGTTTCCTGCTAAATCTTCTAACGGAAATCCAACTGAATCATACCCTACGTCCTCATAAACACTAGGAATATTGGGCAGTCGCCTGCTGCCTTTCTTATGTGTCCTGACTTCTGAAATGTGAAGTAATATTTTTAAATAAGAATGTTAGCAGATAAATACCTCTCAGTCAGAAATATCATCAAACAAAGACGTTGCACAATGGATCTACACGGTAGACAAGGAGTAAGCAAATAGAATTCTCAGCTCAATTACCGAAAAGCAAAAGGACTGCTGTCTGAGCTTTATCAGCAAGATATTTGAAAGAGGAGTAGTTATAATGTAGCGATCAAATAAAGGAACATTAGGTTGCTTTCAATAGGATTGTGGATAATTGCAAAGACGGTGGTTGCCCAAGGTCACTGTATAGGGTAACGCCTATCTGAGGAAGCGCCACTTGGTTGAAGCTGAAAGGTGCCTCGTAGCAGATGAGTTTTAAAGCTGAATATTGGCATTTTTGATACAGCTGCAGTATTATATGGTTGACCATTGACGAATAAGCCCAGAGGCAAGCCATATTCATGGCTGCTTACCACCTGTAGGCCTAGTTGTTGTCTTCCGAAAGAGTAGCGCGCATATTCCGATAATTGATAGAGCGAGAACAACAGCACCGACAGCTAGGATTAGCTTCCACGAATCCCAAGTCTCCCCATTCTTTTTGTCATCCTCTGGAAAGTACATGTACAGACAGTGTAGATTGAATTGCAAAAAAATCTCAAAGGTAAATCAACACAAACTACAATTTACGAGTTCGTTTTCATGCGCGATTTAAAAAATAAATATCTGAACTCGAACGGTGCAATAATTAAAATCACAGAAATTATTTTCGCTCCAGCATCCATTAACTGACTTCAATGATTCATAAAATGCTGAAAATAAATGATAACATCATCTTTGGAATTAAATGCATTGTATTGTGAATTGCCAACCTATATTGGTAAGAGTCCTGTCCTGGTAGAAGAGTGTTATTGTTTCGGTTCCTTGGCTGTATCCGTTGTCACCAACACATCTGTATTCTCCGAGATATTTAGCGCAGTTGACCGAACATGTTGGATCAACCTTTATTGTCAAGGTTCCTGCCGTCGCGTAGACGTAAGGTGTCTCGTTGCGAACCATCACGTCACACGCTTCTTTTTTGAGCCATTGCACCGTCGGAGGTGTACTGGGATCAGAAGTGACATTGCACAGAAAGCTGAACTGCTTTTCTTCGAGAAAATCAACTGAAGTGTGTCTTTGACCACTGATCGTCACTTTTGTCTTCACTTAAAAACACAAATGGACAAACCAGCTTCCATTATTAATAATTGTGCTCCTGATGATGATGATGATGATGATGATGATGATGATGATGATGACGACGACGACGACGATGACAATGACGATGACGGTGACGGTGACGGCGACGACGATGACGATGGGGAGGAAGATGATGATGATGATGATGATGATGACGACGACGACAACGACGACGACGATGATGATGACGATGATGATGATGATGACGATAATTTGACGTTGGGAAGCTCTGCGCTCCAAAGCAAGCTGCTCCTTCTTGTAATTTTAGGTTATTGTTTCTTATTATTTGGGTTCTCTGCCTCGCCTCACGTGAACTGCTGTTTCTTCATCGGCTATTAACATTTTCTGAAATATTAGTAACTTGCTTGATTCTGCCAGACTAGACTTACTGAGAACGTTCAGGTATCCTGAAGCAATGGCACTTCCGTGAACGTTGCTTGCATTGCATTGAATAACCGTCAGATCCGTTTTACTCTCTCGGTCGACGCAGTCTCGACAAACGTCTCTGATCGTCAGTCTTTTCAGGTCGTTGTTGAACACAAATCTCTCGGGAGGATTGTCAGCTATAAAACAGAGGCTAGCCGCCATGTAGCTTATCTATTGATTTGAAGCAATACTCTTAGTATTTATTTCTTGCATTTCATTCTGCCTACTGGCGCTACAGTCTAAAACGCGTAGGCCTACAATGCATCGGTGTTTTACGCCAGAGCACAAAGTCAATTTTGAGACCAGGGCCAAAGTGTCTTGCTCAAGGTCCCTACGCGGCGACTTGAAGTGGATCCGCACTCGGAACCCTCCAGCTCCAAGACACCGAACCCACCACTACACCATCACGCCCTGTATATAGTATTACAAGAGATGGCTTTAATACACCACGGTTTCTGTCACGAAAGCTGTGGTTACGTCCCAGTTAAAACCAGTAAAACCCTATGGCTGCTTATCCCATTCTGCAACACTATGGCCTTTGCTTAATGATAATTACATTCATTAATCTATTGATTGGAAAGGATTTGAAACCGGTTTTAAGACTAAGAAAAGAACATCATAACTCACCGTCTATTGGCTGTCCATTCTGGAGCCAGGTGATATTTGCTTCAGGTATTGCGAAGGGATTGCAGTTGAAAGTAACCGAATCCCCTTCGGTTACGTTGACATTGTATGGACCATCCTTCGTGTTGTTAAATTTCGGAGCAGCTGTATTCAGATTTTCAAGGCGGTATTATGCGCTTACAATAATTCAAAAATAAATAAATGACGCAGTGCTTAAAAGAAATTTCGAGATCTTGCAGTTAAATTTATCCATATAATATGGAGAAAAAAGATGAACGATAAGAATAAATATCTGAACTCGAACGGTGCAATAATTAAAATCACAGAAATTATTTTCGGTCCAGCATCCATTAACTGACTTCAATGATACATAAAGTGCTGAAAATAAAATGATAACATCATCTTTGGAATTAAATGGATTGTATTGTGAATTGCCAACCTATATTGGTAAGAGTCCTGTCCTGGTAGAAGAGTGCTATTGTTTCGGTTCCTTGGCTGTATCCGTTGTCACCAACACATCTGTATTCTCCGAGATATTTAGCGCAGTTGACCGAACATGTTGGATCAACCTTTATTATCAAGGTTCCTGCCGTCGCGTAGACGTAAGGTGGCTCGTTGCGAACCATCACGTCACACGGTTCTTTTTTGAGCCATTGAACCGTCGCGGGTGTACTGGGATCAGAAGTGACATTGCACAGAAAGCTGAACTGCTTTTCTTCGAGAAAATCAACTGAAGTATTCATCTGACCACTGATCGTCACTGTTGTCTTCACTTAAAAACACAAAATGAACAAATCAGCTTCTATAATTAATAATTGTGCTACTGATGATGATGATGATGATGATGACGACGACGACGACGACGATGATGATGATGATGATGATGATGATGATGATGATGACGATGATTTGACGTTAGCAAGGTCTGCGCTCCAATGCAAGCTCCTCCTTCTTGTAATTTTAGGTTATTGTTTCTTATTTAGTTTCTCTGCCTCGCCTCACGTGAACTGCTGTTTCTTCATCGGCTATTAACATTTTCTGAAATATTAGTAACTTGCTTGATTCTGCCAGACTAGACTTACTGAGAACGTGCAGGTATCCTGAAGCAATGGCACTTCCGTGAACGTTGCTTGCATTGCATTGAATAACCGTCAGATCCGTTTTACTCTCTCGGTCGACGCAGTCTCGACAAACGTCTCTGATCGTCAGTCTTTTCAGGTCGTTGTTGAACACAAATCTCTCGGGAGGATTGTCAGCTATAAAACAGAGGCTAGCCGCCATGTAGCTTATCTATTGATTTGAAGCAATACTCTTAGTATTTATTTCTTGCATTTCATTCTGCCTACTGGCGCTACAGTCTAAAACGCGTAGGCCTACAATGCATCGGTGTTTTACGCCAGAGCACAAAGTCAATTTCGAGACCAGGGCCTAAGTGTCTTGCTCAAGGTCCCTACGCGGCGACTTGAAGTGGATCTGCACCCGGAGCCCTCCAGCTCCAAGACACCGAACCCACCACTACACCGTCACGCCCTGTATATAGTATTACAAGAGATGGCTTAAATACACCACGGTTTCTGTCACGAAAGCTGTGGTTACGTCCCAGTTAAAACCAGTAAAACCCTATGGCTGCTTATCCCATTCTGCAACACTATGGCCTTTGCTTAATGATAATAATATTACATTCATTAATCTATTGATTGGAAAGGATTTGAAACCGGTTTTAAGACTAAGAAAAGAACATCATAACTCACCGTCTATTGGCTGTCCATTCTGGAGCCAGGTGATATTTGCTTCAGGTATTGCGAAGGGATTGCAGTTGAAAGTAACCGAATCCCCTTCGGTTACGTTGACATTGTATGGACCATCCTTCGTGTTGTTAAATTTCGGAGCAGCTGTATTCAGATTTTCAAGGCGGCATTATGCGCTTACAATAATTCAAAAATAAATAAATGACGCAGTGCTTAAAAGAAATTTCGAGATCTTGGAATTTAATTTATCCACATAGTATGGAAAAAAGATTAACGATAAGCATACATATCTGAACTCGAACGGTGCAATAATTAAAATCACAGAAATTATTTTCGCTCCAGCATCCATTAACTTACTTTACTGATTCCTAAAGTGCTGAAAATAAATGATAACATCATCTTTGGAATTAAATAGATTATATTGTGAATTGCCAACCTATATTGGTAAGAGTTCTGTCCTGGTAGAAGAGTGTTATTGTTTCGGTTCCTTGGCTGTATCCGTTGTAACCAACACATCTGTATTCTCCGAGATATTTAGCGCAGTTGACCGAACATGTTGGATCAACCTTTATTGTCAAGGTTCCTGCCGTCGCGTAGACGTAAGGTGGCTCGTTGCGAACCATCACGTCACACGCTTCTTTTTTGAGCCATTGCACCGTCGCCGGTGTACTGGGATCAGAAGTGACATTGCACAGAAAGCTGAACTGCTTTTCTTCGAGAATATCAACTGAAGTATTTATTTGACCACTGATCGTCACTTTTGTCTTCACTTAAAAACACAAATGGACAAACCAGCTTCTATTATTAATAATTGTGCTACTGGTGATGATGATGATGATGATGATGATGATGATGATGATGATGATGATGATGATGATGATGATGATGATGATGATGATGACGACGATGATTTGACGTTACTCAGCTCTGCGCTCCATTGCAAGCTACTCCTTCTTGTAATTTTAGGCTATTGTTTCTTATTTGGTTTCTCTGCCTCGCCTCACGTGAACTGCTGTTTCTTCCTCGGCTATTAACATTTTCTGAAATATTGGTAACTTGCTTGATTCTGCCTGGCCATGTCTTCAATGCAAATCCAGCACTGACCACTGTCACCTGTGTACGAAGTTCCAAGGCATTTGTTGCAATGTCATGCCATTCTAGAAGTTAACCAGAAGGATTGTTTTGGTCCATAAACTCGGCCATCGTTACAATAATTCGTGACCATGCTCTCAATTAATTTACTGCTCGACCGACTTCAACGGTCAACACAGCCTGCGAGTGCATAAACCAGCTGCCTCTTGCCTGGAATGCAAGGCTGGAGAACGTAATATCGTGGCTGCGGTTCGGATGCTGTTCTCAGATGATCAACATTATTCATGAAAACCCACAGAACTGCAGACAAACAAGCATCATTCGCTTCAAGCTCTTCCAATCAAAATAAGCTTCTAAATTCGATACAACGCGATGCAACTACCGCCTGATGCACTTACTGGGCATTATGGACAAGAGCGATAGAGTAACCTGGGAATATATCCATTAGCTGTTTTATTCTGCAGCATTTGACACCTTAATAATTCAGCACACAACTGTCAACATAAACTTCAAGTAATCTAAGTTTGCCCACAGACTAGACTTACTGAGAACGTTCAGGTATCCCGAAGCAATGGCACTTCCGTGAACGTTGCTTGCATTGCATTGAATAACCGTCAGATCCGTTTTACTCTCTCGGTCGACGCAGTCTCGACAGACGTCTCTGATCGTCAGTCTTTTCAGGTCGTTGTTGAACACAAATCTCTCGGGAGGATTGTCAGCTATAAAACAGAGGCTACCCGCCATGTAGCTTATCTATTGATTTGAAGCAATAGGCTACTCTTAGTATTTATTTCTTGCATTTGAGTCTGCCTACTGGCGTTACAGTCTAAAACGCGAACAATGCATCGGTGTTTTACGCCAGAGCGCAAAGTCAATTTCGAGACCAGAGCCTAAGTGCCTTGCTCAAGGTCCCTACGCGGCGACTTGAAGTGGATCTGCACCCGGAACCCTCAAGCTCCAAGACACCGAACCCACCACTACACCGTCACGCCCTGTATATGGTATTACGAGAGATAGCTTTAATACACCACGGTTTCTGTCACGAAAGCTCTGGTTACGTCCCAGTTAAAACCAGTTAAACCCTAGTATGGCTGCTTATCCGATTCTGCAACTATTATGGTCGTTGCTTAATGATATAGGCCTATTCATTAATCTATTTATTGAAAAAAATATGAAACCGTTTTCAAGGCTATGAATAAGATATAATAACTCACCGTCTATTGGCTGTCCATTCTGGAGCCAGGTGATATTTGCTTCAGGTATTGCGAAGGGATTGCAGTTGAAAGTAACCGACTCCCCTTCGGTTACGTTGATATCGAATGGACCATCCTTCGCTTTGATAAATTTCGGAACAGCTGTATTCAAATTTTCAAGGCGGCATTATGCGCTTACAATAATTCAAAATAAATAAATGACGCAGAGCTTAAAAGAAATTTCGAGATCTTTCAGTTAAATTTATCCAATTAATATGGAGAAAAGATTAACGCATGCGAAATGTGGATTTGGAGGAAGCTGTTGAGAATATCTTGGACAGAGAAAAGAACGAACGAATCTACAAGAAAGGAGATAGAATTTGAAAACGAAGAGTCGTTAAAACAACTCGCGACAAGATTGAAGCTAAGATTTCTCGGGCATGTAATGCGATCCGATGGTTTGGAGAAGGAAATGATGCTGGCTTGTGGTGAGGGAAGGAGAAGACGCTGCAGGCCAAGGATGAAATGGATGGACGAGATACACGACATAACTGGCATGAATTTGGAAGAACTTTGGGACTTGTCTGCAAACAGAGAACAATGGAGTTGTGTGTGTCATGACGATCGCTAGAGCTCTACGAGCTGACAGCACAAGGTGACAAGGTGACAATAAAGCTAAAATGGGTATTCATATTATGTATAGCCTATATTTAAAGGGCTACTACAGTGTACGTGTAATCCGTACTTACTGCTGCTGGAGTCTTTCTAACAGTGTTTTCCAACATGGATTGTTCACCCCAAACCTCGACCCCTCCACCCCCTCCTCCACTCCACCCCCACCCCCTACACCCCACGTCCCCCCACGCCCAACCAACCCCCATCTCCCCGGATAGCTTTCAGGGGATACTCCGTTTTGTGTCACCGGCACTGCACCGCAACAATTTATTCCTTATCGTGCAAGTGCAGCCGGTCAGCTTCTCTTTTCCACACGTCCCTTTCGCACACGGAGGACGATTGACGGTCGACAGGAGGAGGATGGCACGATAATATTACTTAATTACGTGCTGGGTTGATAAGCGACAGCTGGTTTTAATAATTAATCGATAAGGAGGTAATTATGTCAATCAATCAATCGTAATTTATATAGCGCCCCTTAAAGGTAGCTACTCAGAGGCGCTCCCGGCCGAGATCAAGCGAAAAGAACAGTCTTCAACCGTTTGTGAAATAGATAACAGCTTGGGAGGTGTCGCATAGTCAAGGGAAGTCCATTCCAGGTTGTTGGACCAACCACAGAGAACGAACGTCTCTGAATTGCTGCATAGCGAGTGAAAGGAACCATTAAGTCACCATGGACAGCAGAGCGCAGTGTGGCGTAGCTACCATGTGTGCAGCGTGTACAAAGCACACGGGTCCACGACCTTCAGGATCCTACATAGATTGCTAAATTATTAATCTACCCTAATTAGCAATTTATATTATTTTGTGACAGATGTAATTTTTTACTTTTTTTTTACTACACTTGCATTACTTCGTTGCTTGAGGCCGACAGACGTCCGTCAACCGCTGTGCTGTTGTCTCGCAATATTACTGAACTCATACTAACGTTTTTGCACAACATGCTTGAAGAAACCTACATGACATTGTTTTAAGTAGGTCTACTACTTCCGCCTATATTATTTTAATATTTTATTTATATTAACTCCGCCTCAGGGTATCTTAGGATATCCTGAGCCTGTCCCAAGCCAGGATAAAGGAGGAGGGTTCCGCGGTGCATGGCTTACAACCCACTCGGGTAAAAAAACAAACACGCGCAGCAGAAACAACGCAACGAGATGCGTTGCCCGATGTGCAGACCTGCACGGGAAGGACTAAGTAACTAAGTAAGTAACTACTAGTAGGACTTTAGGCCTATTGATAATAAGTGGATACGTATGCAGTGTGATAGATTTCAAATTCGACTGAGAAATCACTGCTGTTATAACACTCTTACTCATCTGTCTCATTCGTGCAGCATTCATTTTCATTCTGTGAGTGAGTTGTATTGCATGATTGTGTTAGGTCTAATAGCAAATGCCATTGACTAGTTTTGGTGATCATGACTACAAGAACAAACGCCGTTACAAGACCAAACAGGGCCCACGCGAGACCTCTGAACACGGACCCATGAAAAGCTAGCTACACCACTGGTGGAGCTAATGATCCATGGCGGGTGGGGCTAATGGTTTTCAAATTAGGTGCACAAGAACCTTACTTTGTAGACTACTGACGTCAATGGCTTCACCTGTCTACGCTATCAGTAAAGTTTTCGAAGAAACTACCTTCAGTTATAATAATGTTATTTCTGCATCAAACAAATAATATGACCATATGGTAGCGAGAGCGTCTTACCTTCGACATATAAGTGAAGATACTGTACTTTGATTCCCTGTGTATTTTCAGCAATGCAGGTGTAGTCTCCTGCGTCATATAGACTTACTCTTTTAATTTCAAGTACTGTGTAATTCGCATTCTTTGCGTTTTTTCTTGGCCATAACCAGGTAATTTTAGGCTCCGGACTGAATAATAACACAAAATGTCATACACGGTTCATATTTCTAAAAGCCACCAAATTCTTGAAAACCGCTCAACATAGACTATATTTTGGTTTTCCCCATCATCAATTCCTGGCTACGCCACTGTCCAAAATGAGCAGTTTAAAATGGACAGCCGCAGAGCAATAATTATTGAGAACGAAACTGATTTGGGACCTATTTTTCGGATAAAGTTTAGAGCAAGTCATGTCTTTGAAAGTTGATTCACGTTGACGTGCTGATCCATTTTTTTCTGATTACCGTCACTAATAATTGTAAAAGGCGTTTAATGCCAGTAAAATAAATGATAAACAATTGCATACATAATAATATTATAGGTAGGCCCTATTATACTACAATAACTGCTCGGAGGCGTTTTGAAAATAGTCAACAATTATAATTGAATTTATCTTAAATTATCTCAAAATTCTTTGTTGGCAAACTGCGGCATTTAGCAAACTGAACACATCAATTTTGGAGAGATTCCCACGAGTACCAAGTCAGACGAACTCTTAGTTTCCCACGTTAGCCTAATCCTATATCAGACGATGGGCTCTGGAACCAATAGGTTTTTTATATGAACAGCAGTCAATTAGAAACAGGCCTACCCTAACTGCTTCCTTTTTGTCGAGAATTTCGACACTTTCCTGTTTGCAGGCCCGGCCTTAGGGCAAAACGAACGAGACAGCTGCCTTGGGCCCGTGTTTTCAGGGCCCCGCGTTGCTGGCCTTAATTTTTTACTGTGGTGATATTGGCAGCTTTAATCCCTTGGCAGCAATACTGAGGTCATTCTACCGTGTGAAAGTTATTGGGTATTTTGGGAAAGACTCCAGAGGAGTGAGTCTGCAGATAAAGTGAGTCCAAATTATTACTCCTATACATCAAGGCCTACGGGTTGAATTCTAGCTTTCTAGAATATAAGCCTGAAGTGTACAGTGTCTGTACATGTACAGTTGTACAGTGTGCACTCAATAGGCTAGTAATAAATGGTCTTGATCCGTTTTCCAATAGAGACTTCCACATGTTATGCGCGCAGAGAGGAGGCGTTATAGCCGGATTTAGGCAATTTGAATACGGGTGCGTACGGGGGGATTGTCACGGAAAATGTTCGTTCGCAAAATAAATGTGTAATTATGACGTCCATATTTACCCCTTTTATAATTTAATTCTCCGATGGCATTTTGGTTACATGGTATAGCCTACATAATTAAAGTCAGTTCAGACATAAAGAGAAAACAATAGCAGTTAAACAAATTAAATTGGGAGCATTTCTGAAAGGCGTTTGCTGAGAGAAACGCTTAGTAAAATAATTATTAATGGTTGGGTAAACATCAGTATCTTCATTGAAATTTATATATTATATACTCGTCACATACAATGTTATAAAGAAATGCATAGCCTAAATTCATTCTAGCAGTAGGTATATACACAGTTGCAATCATTCTGTGGTTGTAACAGTAATCACACTTTAGTTCCAAAGTTTTATGCCAAGATAATTATTGTTTGTTTGAAAACGTTTTAAAATTCAGACTCACAACAAAAAAATATATTATATTAAAAATTAAAAATTTGCTTGATATTTTCCATTCTACGCGGACTTACTATCCGTAGAAGAAGCATCTGAAAGTTACGTCTGCTCCAATAACAGCAACGTTGCGTGCTGGTGAAGAAAAGGCTAAAATTGGAGCAAATTCACTGATGTTCCCTGTAAGATCTGCAACATTACAGCAACATTTGATGCAATGAAACATGGTAGACCTGCTTAGTCAATGATTTAAAACAAGTGTACTTAATAGACTGCTGAATATGACTTATTTAAAAATTACATATTAGTTAAAATTTATTATTCTTCAATAATCTTACTTGTCACCGTTAGTTGCGTAGACCCTCCCCACATTGTTGCAGTTAGGAAAGTATTGTGAGCATAGCTTTTGTAAATTCTTCTATCATCAGCATCCTCTGGAAGAGCATAGGCAAAATGAAGATCTCCTACGAAAACAAGAGAACCTTAATATAAATAATAAGTTAGGCCTATTTGATTTAGAAGACTGTTAGTGTTGAATCAATGAACGCCAATTTTGACAAACTTACTGGGAATATTCATGGGCAGAGTTTATAACGGGTTGGGGGGCTAAGCACTCAAGAAGGCTAAGATTCAGCCTTTTTACCGTGAAAATGGTTTATTTTCATGGTCTTTTCACGAAACTTCAATCGAATGACTCTTTAAAAAAGTAACAAGATTTGAACCGGAATTAGTGAAAAAACAACAAAAAGCAAAAGGTCATCGCTTTTTTCCCCGATAAAATACTGTCTCCGCCCCAACAAAGTCCAAGTTATTTTTAGTCCCCCAGGGACGGAAACCAAACTCCGTCCAAGGCAATATTTCTATAAAATGCAACCAGTCCGGTCGGTTGCGTCTAAGTTTAACTGAGAATGGCAAAACAGTCATTTAATTTAATTTAGTCATTTCATTCAAGAATTTATATAGCGCTTCTTCAAGGGAACTAATCAGAAACACTCCCGACTTTAGCACGGTAAAAAATGACAGTTTTGAGTTTAATAAAAAAAATTGCAGTAATAACCCCAGGAAGAAGGAGTAGTTCCTGTGGGAGCCCATTCCAGACAACTTGGCCGGTCACAGATAAAGCTCCTTTTCTGCATCGTTGCAGTTTGTGCGAATAGGACCAAGAGTAATCCCTTATGTGCAGAACGGAGGGGACGGTGACCATGGGTATCGATACTCGTTGAGCAACAATGCACTCGCAAGTAGTCAGAGGCAATAAATTCCAAGCTGGCATTGCCTAACTGGAGCACCGATCCTAAATTCAATGAGCTGCCGAGTATTAAGCCAGTCTCCAGCATTATAGCTGGATAGGCTACATGATCAAATTCAGGGATTTGTCCAATTAAACGTGCTGCAGGTTATAAGAATATGAAAGCTTTGGCATATGAGACAAACAACTTCCTATGTCCCGCGAGCAAGGACTGCTTTTGGCCAAATTCGAGCTAGGTCATGCGCTTTGGAATCAACTCTCTTCTTTGACACGCTCTTCGTAATTAACTGGAACCCGAAGCACATACATTCGTCTTGAAACTACTTCCATTTCTCTGGGTCTATCGCACTGTTAATGCCTCTGTTTGGTGTGCACTGTGAGAAACTTTATAAATTTATAGATAGACTACAATGACCATGATCATTAGCTTGAAGGGGCGCTATAACAAGTACGCATACAAACAAACAAACAAACAATGCAATGCTTGCGAGAGCTTTGTTGCTCAATGAGTATCGGTACCCAAGGCCGCCGTCCCCTTCGTTCTGCACAGAAGGGATTGCATCTATCATGTCCGAGAGAGCTGCATGAATAAGTTCATGGGCGTCCGCAGCGGGGCGCAAGGGGGCGCACTTGCGCCCCTCTGGATTTTCCGCATAATTGCAGATAAATGTTGATTATTTGGTTTTGATTATTACAAAGCGACAATGAATGTCTATGATTTTTCGCATGCTGGTTCCGTGACAGCTGATCGACAGGGAGCCAGCGTCGAAGGTGGAGCGATCTGTTGCTTTCGACAACCTATTTAACCTCTGTGACAATTATTTGCAAGTTTGCGCCCCCCTAGAAAAATTCCTGCGGACGCCCATGAATAAGTTAATGACTAGTCATTGTAACTAATCTAAGAAATCTAGAGAATGAAGCACTGAGGTGATTAGAAAACCATCTCAGTGTCAGCGTTTCAACGATGGATGATTTCAAGTACGAATTCGAGACTACGTTCAAATTTACCATTTTCATCGACCTGCATCCTTTTCGAAGGGTGCACATATGTTTGACCTCTATATTGGTTGATATCAGCTGTTCTCATCCAGTAATTCGAAGTTTCCGGATAGCTTCTCTGTCGATTGGCCTTAATATGAAATGGCATTCCTTCGTCAACGGTTTGCTGAAGAACAGTAGAATTTATTGGCGGCGGGTTAATAAATGCCATCCGAATAACTATCATGCTCGAGAGAGCTGTCCCATATTTATTCTCGGCATAACATTGATAGTAGCCTTCATCCGCAGCTGTTGCTCGTCCTATGGTTATTGTACCATCTGAACCTTTCTGGATGTTGGACTTAGTCGCGTTCAGTTGAAAACCGTTCTTCCTCCACTCAAATCTAGAAATAAACCAAGTAATTTCACGATTCGAAGGAGACTCATGTTGTTCAACAGTTGAATCGACCGTCCATCCACATTGAACGATCCCAGATGATATAATTGATCGAGTATCATAAGCATAAATGCAATTAATTATGAGGTGAGAGTTTATATGAAACTTTGTTTGATTGCCACCCAAAATGTCCGAAACTCTGAACTTACCTTACATCCGGCGTTCCCTGAGCTCTGCACTCCAGTGCAACATTTTCGCTCTTACGGTAAATGATTAAGTTCCTTTCCGGTCTTCTAATAATAGTTGGTGGAAGTCTCACTGTAAATACATGTATTACAACATTTAAAAATAATGATGAGGATATTGTGTTCAAAATGTTTGACGCTACCTATACTATAGTCTATTGCAGTGGTTCTCAAACTTCTGCAGGCCACGGACCGGCAATAATTTTTTTGTGTAGCTCGCGAACCACTAACTTAAATGGCAAACGCATAAAAACCTAATTATATATATATATGCTATAAAAAAGACCATTTTTAGCCTATATTATAATTAGTTAGGAATTTGTTTTATTAATTAAAACATACCAATAATACCATTTAGTGCTTAGCTAGATTTAATAGTTCTCATTTAATTATATTTTTAAAAGTTGAACTCAAAATTTTAAACAAGATTAGAAGTTTGTTAACGTGGGACTAAGTGGGTCTGCAAAAATATAGCTAGGACTAATTAATGCTAGTGCACTTTACTAACATTGTGCGCTAGTGTTGGAACCACCTGCTCAAAATAAAATACAGAAGTCAGAATAGGCCTATCACTATATTTTATATATTATGGATCATATATTCTTGTGAGCGGTCGATTCTTTTTTTAGCTTGGATGTTTTGTTCGATTAGGAAATCAATTCAAAATTGTCATATTCTTCGCTCAGAGTGCCTCAACGGTCACGCTCTTTCACAGTTGTTCTTTCATTAAAAAATGTCCAGACATCTTGCTAATTTTCTTAATGCTTCAAACATATTTGTTTAAATCGAAAATTTTATATTTTGTTACAAAATTAAAAGATCTAGGCTACATCCAGTAATAATGCTTGACTAGCGTTTACTTGACTATCGCTTATCATAGATCAACAGAATAAAACATGAAACTGACTGCAGTCATAGACGCTGCAAATTCAAAATAAGCTGTTTAGCAAGTTAAAAATCAATAAGACACTGATAATTTATTCTAATTTTTTAAAGACAGAATTGTTACGGGTATTATACTTTATATTGATTCGTATTGATAATTAGGCTACAACATTTCCAATAATTTCAAAATTTCAAATATTGATTCGTATTGATAATTAGGCTACAATTCATTTTTTATTCTGAGACTTCTTCGCGGACCGGTGATCAGGACGCCGCGGACCGGCACCGGTCCGCGGACCACCACTTTGAGAACCACTGGTCTATTGGGCATTTGGGCTATATCTACCACACCGAATCGTGTGAGATTGTGACATTAAAAACGGCTCACCAAAATCCAAAGTCATTGATACAGAAAGATTTACTTAATATGACAACACTTAGGCCTAATCAACGTTAATACATAAGCTCGACTTCCTTAGCGCAATGTGAGAACGGCATACAAGTCAACATTAGCTTAATTCTATCAACACAATCGTATGTTGCAGCAAGTAGGCCTATGCAATATGCATGTGTCAGACCGCCCGCTAGATCCTATGGTTCCATTTAATTGTCTCTCAAAATAATATTACATTTAGGCCTACGCGTTGATATTTATTTATAAAAGAAAACTTTCAGAAACACAATTCACACACCGCAAGTCATATTATCAAAGAAGACTTGCCATCATTTTGAGTGGAGCAGATGTGAAAGAAGCAAGTCACGTATTGTAGAATTACGAAGCCTTTCATTTCTCAGCGTCTGGTCTTCAAGGTCAGATAGAATTGTCTGCGAAACATTGAAAACGACAACTGCATAATTATGTAACAATGGGAGCAGATGACAAACCTTACCAAAGTTATAATTGATGTCAGCATCAGGACCGGATTAACAAATGTGGGGCCCTATTTAGTAAAATTATAGGGGGCCAGGGGCCCAACCTTATAGAAGGACGACAAAATGACACACAAAACGTGTTGTAGGTGTGGTCTATTCAGCGAATCAACAATCGTTTATTATTTCTATTTTTACGACAATGACATGTCTTTTAATATTCCAGTGCGGTGTTAAAGTAGGCCTAAACATATTTTACGGCTAAAGAATAATTATTGAAGTGATTCATGGTCAGACATTTTTGCTAACCAGAGCATAGCCAGTGCACTGGCGCAAGCAAACAGTGCAGAAGCGATTTTATGCCCCAAATGAATTCTTGGCAGAAAACCTTTCTGGCATTCTGGCGGCTGAACAACGACCATAACAGGGCAAAGGTATTTTACCAGGCATTTGCCCTGATTTGCCTGATGTAGCACTGCCATTTATTACAAACTAACATTATAATTATTTCCGCGCTTTCGCCGTTGGAAGACTCTGGCTCAAGCGCCATCCTACCGATGCGAGCTTTTCACTCTCTGCATGATTGTGCCGCCATTCACTGCGCTCAGATATCCGTGGTGACTTCTTTGCCCCTTTATCGCGTACTGTCACCATACAGCGAAGAGCATTAATTTACTGGTAGTGGATCCAGCTATCTGGAATAGCCTTCTTGTGACTCTCCCCCGCTTCTCCGTGACTCTGCAAGCTATTTCCTTGTCTTCTTAGGAATGTTTTTGACCAGGCCTGGGTTGGGAGTGCATCTGAGTATTTTCATCCAATATATGCAAAATCGTATAGGCCTAGATTTAAAAGCTCAGTATTCAGTATTAGCCTAATATAGTTAGTATAAATTATAAGCTACGTGATCGTAATCGTGATCTCGAAACTTCTGTGTGAAATTAGTTGCAATAAACAAAATAATTGACTTGACTAAAGTTTGTCGCCCAAGCCAAACAGCACAAACCAGTATCATAATTTATTTTATGGATTGTAAGCAGCTGCTGGAGGTCATACATAGCCACTTAATCGCACTTGCCTTCAGAAATGAAAGCACATACATGTACATCGTTAACTTCGGACTAATGATAGTCCTCTTTTGAAACCATCAGCGCATGGATCTTAAGTTACGGTATTCATCAAACGTGAATGAGACACATTGAAACTAAAAGTCTAGAACCAGTGAAGTAGGCTACCCAGCAAAAGTTCAGAAAAATATAGGCAGATCTTCGGATACAATAATATTTAATTACCTTGAGTGAATAGTATGCAAACCCGTGAAGCAGAACTTTCCATGTAGGCCTAAACCAAAATGCAGCTGCAGAAACTTTAAGTCGCATGGTGTTGAAACCGACAGGTTAAACATGCAATAATGTACAAACTAGAAAAATAACTAGAACAAACCTGCCAGTTAGTGAGCGACAAGGTACATGTATTTACGAACCCCAAATTATCGCAAATGACGGAAAGACAATAAAATACTAATCAAGAGAACCGTTGACGAGTGCTTCGACTCATATTTTGGACGGCACCATGTCCACTAATACATTGTAAGTGGCAACAAAACCAGCAAGACCAATAATATTATTGGGATAAGGGATAACATCCTGATCTATAAGTAGCCTATAATCTATAACTACTCCAGTGGCGGCGATACGCCAGGGTATGGCAGGACAAATGCCCTGGTAAAAAGACCTTTGCCCTGGTCGTTGTCCTGGTTTTTGCCCTGCCAGAAATTTTGCACTGGCAGAATTTGTTCCGGCATATTGTTTCTTACTGTTCACGACCGTCTGTCCGTCCGTCCGTCCGCTCTCTGGCATGGAAAAAATTCTGAAAGGGCAACAGTTCTGACAGGGCAAAGGTTCTGATAGAGAAAAATTCTGGTAGGGCAAAATCATTCTTGCAGGGCAAAAGTGCTGTGAGGAACGAATTCTGGCAGGGCAATACTGTGGCAAGTGTGGCAGGGCAAAATTGTAGCAGGGCAAAATTTCTGACAGGGCAAATTCTGGCAGGGAAAGTTCTGACCGGGAGGGAAAATTTGCTGTATACAACTAACAGCATAGGCCTAACTGCCGCTTTATTGCTGTTCAAATGAAGAGTAAGCATAGGCAGGGCCAAAGGTGTTAAAAAAAACTATGGAAACGGAAGAAAAGAGAAAACGTCGTTTTATTTGAAGAAACGAAAAAAGGAAACGGAAACTAATTAGAAAGCCGAACTTTACATTTTGTATTTAGGCCTACGTTTTGTATTTAGGCCTATAAGTAGGCTAACATTAATCTACAACATTTATTTTTAAATAAATTTGGTTAAATAAGAAATTGAGAAACATTAAAGGTATTTAAATCCTTTCAACTTTATATTGTGAACATAAGTTCGCATAATTATAAGATCATGCTGATCAACATATCGCAATTAAAATCTGATCAGCAGTGAAGACTATAGGCCTAGATGTGTACGAAATTATGCATGGTAGGCCTACAAACAATTGTTATTTATATTTATAGCCTAGGCCAAATATGTTTATAACATCCAAATAATTCTTATAAATTTCACTTCTTGTAGTGACCTACTACAACGTAGTCTGACGTCTGGCGGGGTGAGGAAAGAGGAAACAACATTAATGGACGATGCGATGCGGTCGATGTCGACGGCTCATCGTTAGCGTTTAACGCATGTTTTGGTTCGCATGCAGGCGATAATATTATTGAGCAAAGAACTGCTGCGATAATATTCAAATTCCGTTTTGGAATATTTGCCAAAGAATTTATAACTAGCTTTGGGCCTAAGTGTGAGCCTTTCCGTTTGAAACGAGTTTTTCTGCCTGTGATTCCATTTTAATCAGATCTAATAATAAATTAACGCGCACGATTAATGCGTTAAAAATTTTAATCGCAAATTGTTTAACGCGTTAATCGCACGCGTTAACGCGAGAAAATCAACAGCCCTAGATATTATGTATAAACTTGCCTTTACTTGAACCCTGGTCACTATCATGAGTGCATTTCAGATTGGGAGACGTAATCAATTAAACTTTAGCTTGCTGATCATTTTGCTTCCGGGTCCAGTCTATGTCATAACATGAATTTTATCAAGGCCGTAGCTAGGGGTGTTTTGGGTGTTTGAACACCCACCAAAATGAAAAATGTGAAAAATAATAGAATGCATTTACGAGCACATATTGTTGTGCTATCCATATTGAAGTTTCTTGATCAATCGGATTGCAGGGCGACTGATCAGGTCTCTCCCTCTTCCCTGGTTCAGATTTAGCCAGGACCAAGTCCTGTTGCCCGGGAGAGACGACGAGGACGTATTGAACCACCTCCCACCATCCGCACATATTGTAAAAGCTTTGAAATAAAACCATGAAAACACCACCCGAAATGGAAAAATGGAAAAATAGCAGAATGCCGGATGACTGAAAAGGGAAATTGATGACATTTTTGGAAGATTTCGGCCGGCTGACAAAAAAGGTCATCAGCTTTTTAGGAAGGGAAATTGGTGAAACACCCCCGCCATAAAACCCTGGCTACGGCCTTGAATTTTATTAATAATATAGTGCATTCATTCAGTAGCGCTTCAGACTCATCCACGGCTAAAGAGAACAGTCCTTAGAGTAGAACGCGATGTCATAGGCTCTCATAGGCATTAGAGGCAGTTAAACATGGATCCCATTCCAGAGAGAAGTGACAGCGACAGAAAAGGCACGGCGGTGCATAATAGAAGTGCGCGACGGAAGAACTAGGCACTCATGCTGCGTAGAAGGGTAACGAGTGCCACGACACTTGACACGTAAGGTCCCAGTTAGAGCAGCAAAGTTCCTGTAAATAGAGAGGGGGGTCATGCCCGCCAGACAGCGTCAAGCCGCAGAAGCGATCAAGTAGGCCTAAGCGACGCTCTGTTGAAAGAGAGCTACCAATATGGCGTGCCGCTGGGTTCAAGCCCCGATACAAACACTCAACCCGAGTCGCCGGAAGATCCAATCAGTGGCGGCGCTAGGGGAGGGCTGGGGGGCTAAGAGGTTCAGCCCCCCCCTAAAAAGGGCAATCCGAATTTTTTTACATTGAAATATCCACGATTTTCGGCTGACGACTAAAAAAAAGGTCGCCAGAAATGTTGGCGGCCGAAAATAAAAAATTTTCATGAGATTTCGGTCGATGACTAAAAAAAAGTCGCCAGAAATTTTGGCGTAAGAAAATGTGAAATTTTCGCCGCGGGGCTTCAGCCCCCCCCCCCAAACTGAAATTCTGGCGCCGCCACTGGATCCAATTAGGGGGCGCAGCAGTGGATAACACGAAAGATAAATAGGTTAGACCTACAGTTAAGTCGCTGTAGCGATATCCTTGATCACACCCATACGTTCTTACCCTGCTATACATATTGTTGAATGTTAATTACACATGTTAAGTTAGGAAGAGGCCCTAGTTAATGATTAATTAATGATTTGATTCAGAACTTTCACATTGCTCTGTTTAATTAATTAACCAGTACTAGAACCAGTACTTAGGGGCAAAAATATATATTAAACAGGGGCAAACATTTCGAGATATAGCAACATTCGGTCAGTCAGCCAATGGGAGGCGAACAAAAGGATCGTCTGCTACGCCTGCGCAAAGAGCATCTAGGGAGGCTGGAGAAGAAGGACGTAATGGCGGAGGTTTGAGCGATCGCAAGAAGTTGGTAATTGTTGTCGAACATTATCGTGTGATTTCGTGACATTCGGGACGATTGGAAGCCGAATAACGAACGCTTAGTGTCCTAAGGTGTGGACTATAATGAAGGTCAACGAGCGTAACGTACGATCGATATAGCGCTGTACTTACCGGTAAGAGCGTGTATGCGTTGCAGTTTACAGCGTACACCTTAGATCAACGAAGTTACATCTCGTGACATTGCGAAACGATAAATAATCTACAGAGACTACTTCGAACTGTAAATGAAAGTCGCAGTAGTTGGTAAATACGATAAGGAACAGGAACTGTTCAAACAGTAAGCAGCGACCGCAAAGAAATTCAACATTCGAGAAGAAAAGTCCGATAATTATCCACAAAGGAGAAAAGATGCCAACAGCCTGGAGATCAGCCATTGATGAGAGTAAGATGAAGACTGGCCGGTGGTGAATGACTACAAGAACTAAAGAATTCAACGCGGGAGGGTAGATATTAAAATTATATCCCTCAAATTACTGTAATCAGTACTGGTTTTAGGTAAGGCTATTTAATAGAAGATTGTGTTAAATCAGACATTATCCCAAACCCTTAGAGAAAGGTTTTGTGTGCTGTACATGTTGACATATATTAATATTCATATGCTAATATTATTTTTATATAAAACATTCGACTTGTTGATTGATGACATATAGGTCAATAACCTACATTACAGCGAATAGGAATATAGCATGCAAATGAGTAACTTGAACTCAGTTCTGGGTTCTGGAATATAATTCCACTCAAACTATTGAGCCGTAGTGTGGTCTTAGCATTCCGTTACAAAACTGGGGGCTTCGTCCGAGGGATCTAGAACAATTTTAGATTGTAAATCTAAGGGATCTAAGAAGTATTAGATTGCGTAGTTTAGCTACGATAGAAATTAGTTTGACTCACGTGTGTATAAGATTCAAGCGCCGTTTGAATATTAATTAGGTGTGACGTAGCTTGTAGTTCGATTATACTGACTGTTATTGGTTGACAAGGAGGTCAGGTCTAAGGTTGAACTGATTCACCGCGAAAATTTAAATAGCGCTTTGGAAAATTTTCTAGCGCACGATTGTCTATAAGATAACTAATCTTTGACAAATGGCGGCGGAATTTGCAAAGTGGGTTAAGATTGGATCGGACCTTGGTTATTCGGATCAAGGACTTAGAGATTTCGTCAGAGAGAGACAAGAAGAGAGCAAGGCCTTTAAACAAGCAGAATTACTGGCTGATTATGAAAAAGAGAAATTAATTTCGGAACGAGAAAGGGAACGAAGGCAAGAAGTAATAGCTGACAAGAGACGTCAAGAAGAGATAGCTGACAAAATACGCGAAGAAGAAATAGCTGACAAGAGACGTCAAGAAGAGATAGCTGACAAACGACGTAATGAGGAATTAGAGTTACGAAAGCTGCAGATGGAGATGGAAGAAAAGAGGAATTCGGAAGAGAGAGAGAGAGAAGCCAATCTGAAGAGGATTGAATTAGACAACCAGAAAACGATTAGACTTAAAGAACTGGAACAAGAAAGACGACAAGGCGATAGAGATGATTGGATTGGAAATGGTTATAGTAGGGAAACCAGTGGACAGAATAATAATGCCAAGAATGTGAAGATGCCAGTATTTAGGGAAGACAGAGATTGTCTTGATGCTTATCTACTACGCTTCGAGAGGACCTGCATGGCATATGAAGTCCCAGAACGAATGTGGGCATTAACACTAGTGAAATCCTTAGACGGAAAAGCATTGCAAGTTTTCGAGAGGTTGGAAGTAGATGAAGCACAAGATTACAAGAAATTAAAAGAGGAACTGTTGAAACGATTCCAGCTCACGGAAAATGGGTATAGAAAAAAGTTTCGCTCTTCTAAACGTGACACAGACGAAACTGTAACTCAGTATGTTGAGAGATTGAGACGATATTTGAGGCAGTGGTTGTCAATGGCTGGATTCAAGAATGATTATAAAGGATTAGAGACACTGGTATTGCGTGATCAGTTCTTAGTGACATGTGATGATGAGATGAGATGCTTTCTCAAAGAGCAGGGTAAGGTGAATTTGGAAACGTTGCTAGAAAAAGCACAGAATTATGTGGAGGCTAGAGAAATTAGCGAGAGGAAGCGGACACCTATTCACAAAGAAAGGGACACTGAACCTGAAGGTCGTTTTAGAGAATTTGCAAAGAGCAATAGTGAGAATAGAAGTAGTAGTCTTGGACGGAATAGGAACAGGGAACAGGACAGGTGCGAAGATAGAGGTCGGTTCAAAAATGAATGGGATTTTAGGAATAGTAAACGGAGGGAAGTTGGTAGAGAAGATCCAAGAGGAGGGTGCTTTCATTGTGGATCTACGTTACATTATGCATCAAAATGCGATAAGATGGGACCAGGCGCAAGGTCGCATACGGTCGCCACTATGCAGTGTTTTGAAGATAGAGAAGAGGAAGATGTGGAACATGAGGTTACCATATCGTGCTATGAAGCTGAAGGAGCAGAAACGATGGGGGCTTATACGAGCATGGCGTTGGTGAATGGGAAACAGGTGAAGGCACTAAATGATTCGGGTGCAACATGTGTTGCCATTAGAAAGGGTTTAGAGAAACCTTACCAGTATACTGGACGTAAAATGGTTTGCAGATTTGCTAATGGAACCAAAGTAAAATACCCAACAGCTCTGATTGACATCAAGAGTAAAGAATTTGAAGGGAAAGCAGAGGCATTAGTGATAAAGAACTTGGTCAAAGAGCTGATAGTAAATCCCGGATTATACGAGAAGAAACCAAAAAGAATCGGGTGTATAAATGAATTCAGGGTCAAGGACGTTGGAGTGAGTACCCATGAGGATGATGTCACAAGGGGCGATTCTAGTAAGGAGGTAGTCGCTGGTGATGTTGAGGAGACAATGCATAAACGAGTGACGTTCGAAGAAGATTATTTGCTAACAGGTGAACGTGACACACTTGAAGAAAAGACGGATGGTGGTCTGGACACAGCATTTAGGTCCAATATCATAGAGGAGTCGAAGGCAGAGGGGCCTGTGAGAGGAATATTAGCCGGGTACGATACACGTACACATGACAAAGATAGGAAAGAGCGAAAAGGTGAAACAATAAAGAAGACTTTTAGAAATAAGCCACTGAGATTGGTGGAAACATATGACAAATATTTAATCACGGGCGGAAGCAGTGAGTTAAGTGACAGTCGTAGAAATCAGAGTAAATATTGGAAGGAAAGAGCAGACTGGAGAAATGAAGAGAATAGAAATAAACGAAATGTGAGCCAATATAGGAGATCGAATGAATGGAGGTACGGAGAATACGAAGAGAATCCAAATGTGGATAGTAGAGAAATAAGGTGGAATAGGAGGAACACATGCAGATATAATTGGAGAAATAATAGACCGTGGTACAGAGAAGAACCAGCTAATCAGTTAGGAGGAAGACAAAATAAGAGTTATGGAGGTCGCAATGATCTGAGTAGGTGGAAAAGTAGGTCATGGAATGACGGAGAAAAGTCATGTCCTAAAGGCAGTGTTAGGTATAGAACTAACAGAGATGTGAGTGTAGGGAGTTTTGAGGAAAAGTAATAGGATGGATGTAGACAGGACGAGCTGTCCAAAGAAGAGCAGAAGTCCTGCAAACAGAAGTTGATAGTAGTAAGTATAGAATAGTTAAGTAAGTAGATATGTAAATATAATACATTATGAGATTAAGTTGAGTTATTGTTGAAGGTAGGTTTGCGAGTTATGTTGAGTGAAAGGAAAATAACTAAAATATGATTAAACCAAAGGAAGAATCTGTTGATAAGATAAAGGAAGATTGCCAGGATAACAGTCGAATGGAATGATGATCTAGAGAGGTCATTTCAGAGTCTAAAGAATGCTTTATCAGAAGCACCGATATTGAAGTTACCTGAGATTGGTGTGGAATTCACTTTGAGAACGGATGCGTCCAATACGGCGATGGGATGTGTGCTGATGCAGATTCATGATGGGGTTATGCATCCAGTGGTTTATGCAAGCAAGAAATTTAGTGAAAGTGAAAGGAACTATTCTGTGGAGGAGAGAGAGTGCCTGGCGATGGTTTGGGGGATTAGAAAGTTCAACCGCTACCTGTATGGACAGGAATTTGTGGTAGAGACTGACCACTTAGGACTGCAATACTTAAAGACTGGTAACATAAGAAATGCTAGAGTAATGCGCTGGTACCTAATGCTTCAGAACTACAGCTTTAGAGTTAGATACCTCAAAGGTAGTGACAATGTAGTGGCTGACTATTTAAGCCGAGGATTAGAGTAAGTAGAATTAGACATGTAGATAGGAGAATCAGTGTAAATGCAATGTAAATTACAAGTATAGGTACGGTAAAGGTGATACAAGCTGAATTATCACAATAGATGTTAATTGTTAATGTTGAGTAGGTTGTTGCATAGTTACATAGCTATAGCTAGTGTAAGTGCTAGTGTAAATGACTGAGTAGTAGGAGTAGGCTATTATAAGAAGTATGGGTAGTTTTAATAAGGATATTGAAAAGAAAATTTGTAGCAAATTTTAATTTGTGGGGGATTGTTGTAGCGATATCCTTGATCACACCCATACGTTCTTACCCTGCTATACATATTGTTGAATGTTAATTACACATGTTAAGTTAGGAAGAGGCCCTAGTTAATGATTAATTAATGATTTGATTCAGAACTTTCACATTGCTCTGTTTAATTAATTAACCAGTACTAGAACCAGTACTTAGGGGCAAAAATATATATTAAACAGGGGCAAACATTTCGAGATATAGCAACATTCGGTCAGTCAGCCAATGGGAGGCGAACAAAAGGATCGTCTGCTACGCCTGCGCAAAGAGCATCTAGGGAGGCTGGAGAAGAAGGACGTAATGGCGGAGGTTTGAGCGATCGCAAGAAGTTGGTAATTGTTGTCGAACATTATCGTGTGATTTCGTGACATTCGGGACGATTGGAAGCCGAATAACGAACGCTTAGTGTCCTAAGGTGTGGACTATAATGAAGGTCAACGAGCGTAACGTACGATCGATATAGCGCTGTACTTACCGGTAAGAGCGTGTATGCGTTGCAGTTTACAGCGTACACCTTAGATCAACGAAGTTACATCTCGTGACATTGCGAAACGATAAATAATCTACAGAGACTACTTCGAACTGTAAATGAAAGTCGCAGTAGTTGGTAAATACGATAAGGAACAGGAACTGTTCAAACAGTAAGCAGCGACCGCAAAGAAATTCAACATTCGAGAAGAAAAGTCCGATAATTATCCACAAAGGAGAAAAGATGCCAACAGCCTGGAGATCAGCCATTGATGAGAGTAAGATGAAGACTGGCCGGTGGTGAATGACTACAAGAACTAAAGAATTCAACGCGGGAGGGTAGATATTAAAATTATATCCCTCAAATTACTGTAATCAGTACTGGTTTTAGGTAAGGCTATTTAATAGAAGATTGTGTTAAATCAGACATTATCCCAAACCCTTAGAGAAAGGTTTTGTGTGCTGTACATGTTGACATATATTAATATTCATATGCTAATATTATTTTTATATAAAACATTCGACTTGTTGATTGATGACATATAGGTCAATAACCTACATTACAGCGAATAGGAATATAGCATGCAAATGAGTAACTTGAACTCAGTTCTGGGTTCTGGAATATAATTCCACTCAAACTATTGAGCCGTAGTGTGGTCTTAGCATTCCGTTACAGTCGCAGGCCTAATCACCACATGCATTTCATTATTGTTGGTTCAAAATGAAATAGATAGCAAATTAAAATAAGGTCTAACTGTAGCTGCAGTGATAAACGTTTCATAAACACGGAAGTTTGAGGAACCAAAAAAAATGTCAGTTAATAGGCCTAATTATAATGTGATACGCAGACACTAAATTTGGTCCAGTGTTTGGGGGAAAGATTGTATAATGACTTTTGAACAAGATAAGTCTAGCTTACCGGATCATTATTTACGGATATTTACTAATAGTTCGCTTAATCCAGTTTTTGTTTCTGTTTGATTTTTGCATCTTGTAAAAGGTTCGCCAGCCACTCTGGGACAGAGTAAAGGAGGAAGGTGATCTGACCAACGTCTCTGACGAGCGTAGACTTGTCCCCGACCTGGGCTGATGAACCAAAGTCCTCCGTGCCAACCTTCTCGTGGTGCGGACTGTTAGTACCCATCCTTAGGAAGGCGAACGAACGGGCACGGCAAGCAAAACCAGGGGAAGGCAATGGCAAACCACCCCTGCTAACATGCCAAGAGAATTGTCATGAGACACAACAAACCAAATAACAATGGAGAATGTGTGTCATGACGATCGCCAGAGCTCTACGAGCTGACAGCACAAGGTGAGGTTCGTAGAACTAGGAATAGTGGCAATTATTTAAAGTGACACCAAGGACTATGATCATCGTCTACGCTCTATTGGCTATAGAAGTTAAGTCTTCGATTAAACTAGACCCTATTTTGTCGTCTGACATTGTCAATGTAATGGTTATCTTGGGCATATAATTCGAATATTATGTGCTTAGACAAAGGACACATGAAAACTACTACCTGCATAGCCTCAGGCCTTTTAAGTGGACAGAAAAACCTCTTCAAACTTTTCATATTATCATTTCTAAGTGTTGCCCTGTAGGCTGTAGGCCTATCTGAATTTAATATCTCTAATAATTAGAGATATTATATTTCGCGACTCAGCTGCAATAATATTATTGCAACCTAGTCGCAAAATTGCAAGTGGGGAAAGTCTTTACAATATAATACGCTAGCTGCCTGGGAAACCCGCTTGCATTGAATTAGACAGATATTGTGTTGGGAAGTCAGACCGTTGAACAGTCTCCGTTTCATGCTCCTTTAGTGCCATAATGTGCATTTGAGTATTGAATGTGCACATCAACTTACACTGTCAATGGGAGACAGGGCTTTTTTAACGTGCAGTTGTAGGCTACACAAAATGTGCAGTTCTAAATGGATTTGTGCAGTTGCAGAAGCACTTCTGTACAGTTAAAACTAGCAAAAAATGGTCATTGTCCTCCGATTGGAAATAATTTACCATGAAGGATGGGAAAGGAAAGAAAGAGTTATGCAGTTCTAAAAATTCCTTTAAAACAGCCCTGATGGGAGATCAGGTATAAATTTGAAAGACAGGAAATAAATAGTAGCAGTTTCACATAACAGGGTGGTAACAAGGAAGGCCCTACAGGGACACTTATTTCCTATCACTACTTTAAGTCTTTAACTGGTGGCTAACGGCATGGATTGAACAGTAGACTATGAACCGCATGAAAAGACAAAACATGTAGTGAACTTAACTAATAAAATGAAATCACAGATGCGAACATTTCTTGAGAATAAAAATAGTCCGTGGAGAGATGCTGTTTTGAGTCAATGGGATGGTTGGGTTTAATGTCAAATTCTTTTTAACCTGCTAACAATTGAGCATTCACGTCTTCAGATTCAGATCCATGATTCTTGTTTAAAACCCATATGACCAAGACAGATAGGCGAGTCATAATTTCGAACCATGCAACGATTAGGCCTACCAGTCTTTCAGGTCTTTCCATTCAGATTATTAACTTTTATTCGTAGCTTAACTGTTTATCAGATACAACATAGCTATCCCTTTAAGATAACATATTTGATCTAGAGCATATAAACGTTTCATTTAACATCACTGTAGTCAAAATTATGGTACAAGTAGCAAGGGCGGAGTTTGGTTTCAGTTCTTGGAGGAGCTAAATCTAAGAGAGCGGGGCGCCGACAAAATTTTCATATGCCATTTTTCAAGGTCAAAAAAGGTAATGACTTTTTATAGTCCTCTAGTTCTAAATCTCACTCAAATTGCTAGAAAATCAACAATTCCCCATTTTCCCGGGGTGTTCTTGGGGGGCTTAACTCCCGCCTCTGACAGACTCCGCCCATGAGAAGTAGGCTACAAAATTAAACTTGAGTAGATATCATATGATTTATCCTTACTAACATACTTTTCTGCCATTTTGTTATATAAGATTTACATAAATCAAAGTCAAGAAAAAGTTTTTCGACGACATCCGAATAATGAAAAGAAACACGACTGTTTCCTTCTTGAGGACGATATAGCCATCTTTATGCAAGTTTGTAAATGTTGGTAGATAGGCGGTATCTGGAGTAATTGACGAGTTTAAATCCAGCAGAGGCATCTCTCTCTGTGTATGTATGTATGTCTGTATGTCTGTCTGTCTGTCTGTGTCTCTCTCTCTCTCTGACTCACGTGCAATTATTGACTCACTTTTTAGGAACCGGATCAGAGAATGGATTGACTTCTTTCGAAGGCATGCTCAAATGGGAGTCCGTTTCTTTCGGTCCCAGGTAGAATCTTTGCTTGACTTCCTTTGGACCCAAACCAATACCGGTACCTTGGTTCAACTCTTTCGCACAGGGATCCATGTTTTGGTTTACTTCTTTCGGATCTATATTCGGGTTGTTTTGAATAACTTCCTTCGTACCAAGATCAAGGTCTTGGTTCACTTCTGTTGGACTCAGATCCATGTTTTTTGGGCTTAGATCCTTGCTTTCGCTCACTTCTTTTGGACTAAGATCAACGTTTTGGCGCGCTTCCTTTGAATACTGGTTCCAATCTTTCGGCTCCAAATATTCGTTCATTTTGTTCGAATTTACACTTGGATCTACATGTGAAATCACTTCCTTTGAATACTGGTTCCTATCTTTCGGCTCCAAATATTCGCTCATTTTTTTCGAATTTACACTTGGATCTACGTGTGAAATCACTTCCTTTGAATACTGGTTCCTATCTTTCGGCTCCAAATATTCGCTCATTTTGTTCGAATTTACACTTGGATCTACGTGTGAAATCACTTCCTTTGAATACTGGTTCCTATCTTTCGGCTCCAAATATTCGCTCATTTTGTTCGAATTTACACTTGGATCTACATGTGAAATCACTTCCTTTGAATACTGGTTCCTATCTTTCGGCTCCAAATATTCGCTCATTTCGTTCGAATTCACACGTAGATCTACGTGTGAAATCACTTCTTTTGGGTTCGACTTCGATTTTTCCAGATCCAAGTTGTGAGTCACTTCTTTTTGAATGACATTCGTGCAAGCATTGACTGAAGTTGATTCCACGTTAGACTTGGTAGATATGTCAGGCTCCACTCTGATTGGTTCATAGCCTTGCGCTTGATGCTGGGTTTCAATGGAATCCTGATCTATGTGTTCATACGTGTCTATGTGTTCATACGTGTCTGCTCCTGTCAAAGATCTTTCTTTGTGTGCTGCTAATCTTTCTAAGTGAAACCCGATTGAATCATATCCTCCAGCATCATGAATATTAGAAAGTTTAGGCAGTCTCATCTTTTTCAGTCGTATGTTGGCGCCTGAAATGTGAAGTCAGAGAAAAAATATCAGAAGCTTGACGCATCTGAAACAAGAGACGCTTTCGAAGCTGCAACTGCAGGCATGTATTAGAATGAAAATGGCTATTGAGAACAAGTGAAAAAGTAGACGATCGAGGTTGCCTGTGAAACCTTTCAAGAATGCAGTCAAAGACAAGGCAGTATGGATGGCGGTCCGATTAACAAGGCACGGAAGGGTGACAAACCGCAAATGGAATTGCTGATTCTACTGGGCAGGTGTTTCCCACGGTGACAACAACATAATTATAGCTCTTGGTCGTAAAGGTGCTGTACAGTATCGAGCCTGAAAGATTTTGAAATGAAGAGAGGGACAGATTTATACAGACAGAAACAACGGGAGAGAAGGCCGGAGTGAATAGAAAAGACAGAATAGATAAGAGAGTCAACCACTAGTGACTACCAAGTATAATTATCGTTTTTTCTTACATTTTGAAACTAAACGGTAAACTAATAAATATTGATATGTTGGGAATAATCGGTTATGAGAACAGCCATGATCTCTTGAACTTAAGGTTTTTGCAGGGTGTTTAGTATGGCAGTGTGCTGGGTTCTTTAATGGATCGCCATCTTCGAAGGTAACAGAACTATCTACATTCTACAGAATCTTACATGCGTTACAAGATTTCAACTAAATTAAATAAATATTTCTTAAATGTCAAATAATACATCGAAAAAGCATTAAGCTTATAGGGGCAATAGAGAAATAGACCAAGACATGACAGTCTGATTAGAATAGCTTTCTTGCAAAACCAGACAAAATACACTCATGTGAGTGTATTTTTGTCTGGTTTTCCAAGAAGGCTCCTAAAACCATAGCATCGCCTGTAATATGTTCCAATTAAAGAAAATGGTTTGGTTGCTTACAACTTTGTTTCAAACGTCGCTTCAGACAAATTCCGACAAGCAGCAGAAAGATGCAAATAGCTCCGAGCACTAGAATAATCTTCCACACAGCCGACGACTCTTCCTTGTGTGATGATGATGATGTCGGCAACTCTGCAAAGAACATAAGCTTAAACATGTGGGTCTAATTTCAATTAAGTTTGTCAACACCGCAGTAAATTGTGATTCAACAATGCACGCATACCTCATCTTATTTGCTGATACCATTAATTTTATTTCATATTAATTTTCAGAACCTGAAAAGTTCAACGCGCACACCTTTAAATTAGATAAATTACAAAAAGACCAAGAACTGCATATTCTTTTCTTATGAATGTAAGCGCTTGAGCTTCACCATAGACTTCAATAATCCGTTAATTGTAAATATACCTGTAAAATGAGGGCACGACATTTTGGAATAAAAACATTAACATCATTGAAAGCGTCTTGCCGCCGTCTCAAAAACGACCTATCCTGGTTCCTGTTCTCAAGTGTGAAGAGCTCGATTCAAACAATCCAGTCAACTTCCCACCAATTGCTAACATTTGATTCATCTCGCAGCTTATTGAGAAAAAATTAATAGTTGCTCTCCAGCTGACATCATACCTTGAGACTCACAACCTGCTTCCAGAAATCCAGCCTGGCTTCCACTATGCAGAACCGTACTTTCTCGGTGGTAGGACCCTCTACCTGGAATGGTTTTCATCTGACCCTCCGCTCTATTTGTCAAAATCCTTCTCAGGCTTTCCTCTCTCAACTTAAGACAGTTTTATTTGGCCGCGCTGAAGTTAGCCCCCTTGAAGAGGCGCTATATAAATGCATATAATGAATGAATAATGAATGATGTGTAACCTGTTTGGGGCTGGTAAATAAGTGTTATCGTCTGATTATCTCGACTGTATCCGTTATCACCAACGCATCTGTATTCTCCGAGGTATTTAACGCATTCAGCAGAGCATCTCGGATCAATGAGTATACTCAAGGAGTCGTTCGTCACTCTGACGTAAGGTAGCTCGTCACGAACTAAGTTATCAAACGGTTCTGTTTTGTACCAACGCACAGTCGAATGTGTGCTTGGATCCGAAGTGGCATAGCATTCAAAGACCAATTGCCTTTCCTGCAGGAAATCAATGGACACTGTTTTGGAAGATCTTATCGTCACTTTTGTCTTGACTGAAAAAACATAAATAAACACAATCTTTAATAACAGACAGCTCCATGGTCATCATCATCATCATCGCCATCGCCATCGCCATCACCACCACCACCACCGTCACCGTCACCGTCACCGTCACCTTCATCGTCATCGTCATCGTCATCGCCATCGCCATCACCACCACCACCACCACCACCACCATCACCATCACCATCATCATCACCATCACCATCATCACCACCATCACCATCACCATCACCATCACCATCATCATCATCATCATCACCATCATCATCATCACCATCATCACCATCATCATCATCATCATCATCATCATCATCACCATCACCATCACCATCATCATCATCACCGTCACCATCACCATCACCATCACCATCATCATCATCATCATCATCATCATCATCATCACCATCACCATCACCATCACCATCATCATCATCACCATCACCATCACCATCACCATCACCATCACCATCATCAGCAGCAGCAGCATCAGCATCAGCATCATGACGATAATGATGACGATGATTACAGTAATAATAATAATAATAATAATAATAATAATAATAATAATAATAATAATAATAATAATAATAATAATAATAGTGATAAAATAATAATAATAATAATAATAATAATAATAATAATAATAATAATAATAATAATAATAATAATAATTATGATAGATTACTATCTTTCAGTGTAACTTCATTATCAGCTTTAAAATATACAGCGTGACAATTGTTATTTCGAAGACTTTTATGCAGTAGCAGCGCAATGCAGAAACTATTTTGTCTAGTTGGTTAGTCCTATAAGTAGGCCTATAATAATAGTGATTAGTTTTAATCTGCTTTGTAGCTTTTGAATTCGCTACCAAGTCCTGTTCAAATCTTTAACTCCTTCAAGTCTTGTTTCTTTAATCTATTGATATATTAAGCTATTTATTATACGGATAGACCTAATGGTTTCTCCTACGACTAATCTCGACATAGCCCTCAGCCGGTGAGTTGAACACTATGATGGCGACTGAATAAAAGTCGTTAGAACAGTTAAGTAATATAGGCGTAGTATTTGCCTCGACAATAATTTGCCACCTCATATGCAACTACTAATAATAGGCGCTTAATTTAGTTAGCCCAAAACATAGACTTACACAAGACGTTCAGGTATCCTTGCGCAAAAGCGTATCCATGAACGTTGCTCGCATTGCATTGAATAACCATCAGATCCGTTTTTCTATCCGGGTCGACGCAGTCTCGACAAACGTCTCTTATGGTCAGACTTCTCTGGTCGTTGCTGAATGCAAACCTCTTTGGAGGATTGCCAGCTGCAATAAGCAAATAATATTATTCATTGACCGTTTTTATATTTGGACGAGCTGGTGTACCCGGTGCTACCCGGGAAATATAGGATTCACCCCGCTCCAGGCCAACTCCTTACTTCCCCACCCTGAGTGCCGGCTCCCCAACCGCCCGCTCCACAAAACCTACCCCACCCACCCAACCGAACCCCACCACACCCTAGCCCACCGCACTCGACCCACCCAGGACGCCCCACTTTAACCCAAGCCCACTTCACCCCACCTCATCCAACCCTACCGCACACCGTCCCCACCCACTCAACGCAACCCATCTCACCCCGACACAGCAGTGAAGGTTAGGAGTGAAAAGTTTTTAAAAATGTGGAAATGCACACCGGTGAAACAGGGAAAATGAGGGTTTTCGCCACTTACCCTGGTCCTATGGTGGGAGAGATTCGCCAACCCGTCCACTGGCTGGTCCTGATGGCCATCTGCCTAGGTAGAAAGTTTAAGATAAATAGTTCCTTTTACTGGAGATTAATTTTGTTCTCCACCGACCAATAATATCCTGCCCGACCCGGCCTCTGCGGGGCTAGGTGTGTGTTGGATGGGGCGAGGTGACCCGGTAACACTCGGTCTAGCTTCAACGCTTCAGGCGAACAGTTGCGAAACTATGGCGACGGAATTAATATTGCAAAGTTTGGGTCTTCGCCCCACCCTGGCCCCATGGTGATGGAGATTCGCCATCCCGTCCACTGGGTCGTTCTGTCTAGATGGAAAGTTCAGATCAGTAGCTGCGTTTTACCGGAATTTTTTTTAGTTAATCGTCCCTTTTGCGAATTGCGGCAACAGACTATTATGAATCAAAAATTAAGAACAAATTAGAATTGGTTCAAGGCTACAAGGCTATGGAAGTCTACATTAATAACTCACCGTTTATCGCATATCCATTCTGGAGCCAGACAATCTTTGCTTCTGGTATGGCTGTGGCATTACAGTTGAAGGTGATTGACTCCCCTTCAGTTACGTTCATATCATAAGGACCGTCCATTGCGTTCTGGATCCTTGGCACATCTGTGCTCAAATTTAATGGTAACATCACGCGCCTATTATAGGCCAAATTACAGGAAAATATTTCAAACAGAACAAAAGTTATATCATTTTCAGTGAGGTTAGCCGCCGTTTTTTGACGATTCAAAAACGCGACGCAACAAACAGTAAAAAAAACAATTTAATTTATTATTCTGGCCAATATCTTGGCCGGAAGTAAGAATTTCGAAATGAAATTTTGCATGCTTAATGACAATTCATATCTACACATGATGGCCAAATTTTAGCAAAATATTTCAAACAGAATAAACTAGAGCTGTCGTTCGATTAAAAATTTTAATCGCGTTAATTGCACGATTAAAATTTTTCATCGCAAATTAACGCAATATTAACGCAATATTAATCGACGTTTTTCACTTTCCCTGACATAGCTCTGTTTACTTGCTATATATATATATATATATATATATATATATATATATATATATATATTTATTAGGGCTGTTGTTCGATTAAAAATTTTAATCGAAATTAATCGCACGATTAATTTTTTAAATCGCAATTAACTGCAAATTAATCGCAATACATTTCATTCAAATATATTAATCTTACTATTTTCTAAGGTCCCCTGAAGCATAAAATTTTAATGTCTGAATGCATTCTTTCTATTGCAATCATATTCTATAACCTTTGGTTTAGGCCTATTGAATTTCTGCATTTAGTTTATTGAACAGTTTTGTATGACAGACAGAATTGAAACACTGTTCAAATCAGTCAACTGCTCAAAATCCATTAATTTTTTTCATTTGAGCCACCTTTAATTAAAATGATATAGACCTAAATGTGAAAATTAGACAACCTTTTTCTAACTATCAAAATTAATTATTTATTCAGTCAATTGTATAGGCAGACCATGCAGGTTGTTTACATTGGTCGGTTCCAGGGATGCTCTCAAAATAATTAACAATTATAGTAGGTCTACTATTGAGTCTTGAACCTCATTATTTAGTCACAATTTTTCACAAGAGTTTGCGGTTCTTGCCAAACCTCGTCTCAGATTCCCTTCTGTAAACATTTATCATTTGAAACTTGAAATCCATTGTTCATCGCCTGGAGTTCAACCAATGTAATCTGACGGGGTGAGAAAACAGCTTTAGTTGACGATTCGATGCTGCCGATGTCGACGGCTCATCGTTAGCGTTTAACGCATGCATGCAGGCGATGATTTAGCAAAGAATTGCTTCGATAATAAAAAAAATTCTTTTTTGGAATATTTGCCAAAGAATATACGGTATCAATAGTTTTAAGTATGAGCTTTCCGCTTAAAACGAGTTTTTATGCCTCTGATTCCATTTTAATAAGATCAAATTAACGCGTACGATTAATGCGTTAAAAGTTTTAATCGCAAAATTTTTTAACGCGTTAATCGCACGCGTTAACGCGATTAAGTCAACAGCTCTAGAATAAACGTTATGGCACTTTTCAGGAGGCCACCCACCGTTTTTGACGATTCAAAGACGTAACGCAACAAAAAGTAGCAAAAACACGACTTTATTAAATCGCATCTCAAATAATTGTTATCAAATATGCTTTGATAATGCCAGATGATCTTTATCATTACTACTAGCTGGTGTACCCACCGTTTTTGACGATTAAAAAACATTCGTTTATACCACATGCATGCAAACATACATTCTGACGTTCATTATTTTGTTCTGTTTTAAATATTTTGTTGAAATGTGACCATTGTACGTAAAATAATATGAATTGCATTTAAGACTGTAAAGTTTCATTTAAAAATTCCTTTGTTTGGTCAAGATATGGGCTAAAAACCGTAGGGGATTACTTTTTGGCGCACCCTGTATATAAACAAAGAATAAACCGGCGATCCTAATTATTATTTTAAAGGCTTCAGTCCATAAATGAATAACACTTAGGTGTATTATTTTCTTGAAAGTGTCTGACCTTCGACACGTATCTGGAAAGTATGCGTAGTGTTTCCTTGGGTATTTGAACCAGTGCAGCTGCACTCTCCTTTGTCGGAAGCAGTTACTCTAAGAATGGTGCGTTCTGAGTCATGTTCGATCCGTCGGATTCTTCCAGATTGAATTGCACTCTGTGGCAGGGACCAGCTGATCTTTGGCGTCGGACTAAATAGACAGGCAGAATGCTATGCACATGTTTTGTATTTGTAATAGCCTCCACATTCTTAAAAACATTTTTGGCATTTAAACTTCATTCATGCCTACTTAGGCCTAGTAAATTTTTATATTATAAGCGCAAATGCGAAGGCGTTTTAAGCGACTGCTAGCCATCGAAGTGCAAAATGACATCACGGAACAGTGATTATTCAAGACATAATATCAAAATAATGAGTTCTGAGTAGTTACTTAGAACGCGTTTGTTAGAGCAGACTGCTTGCATAATGTGGTTGAATATACGTGTTCATGTAATTGGTAAAAATCACAAAAATACACTTTGACGACTGACTTTGAAAACTCCTGCAAACCAGAACAAAGAGCGTGTCTCATTTACAAAGGAGAGGGACACATGAATCGCTGAAGGGCTTATTAAACTATCCATCTGGTGCAGCTGTAGGCCCTATAACGTGTACACAGACTGAATACAGCGAGAGCAAATGAAATGTGATAAGCTTTCTCGCAAATGATTTTGTACAACATCACGGGTAGCCTAACTGCAGACAATTTCCCTTTGATCATGGAGACGTGTCTATAAGGTTCTGGTTATTTTTCTGAGTTGTCTGATGACGCCTCACTATCAGGTGATTTTCTCAATATATCTAGCTGTGCTAACAATATAACATTCCCCACGCTGTGCAAGTGCTGCTGATCCCGCTAGTGTTCTGTTTTCTTGCTCTGCAATTTTGACCTCAGCCTTGGAACCACATCGTCCGTTCTCACGCCATGCTTTCAAAAACCGCCAATCCTCTTCCATCCATGGGCGAAGATTTGAAGGGAGGTTCCCCCAAGTTTGTGTGGGAGGACCGTCCCCCATCAGATTTAAGTTTGGAATAAGAGATAAGCATGCTTCACAACTACCGCCCCGGGAGACCAGAGACATTTACGCCACCAGATTTACGTCATCATCGTGAAAATTTATTAGTTTGGAGCAACAAATTGGCATTAATTCTTTTTCACAGTTGTAAGAACAGTCCCATTTCAGCTTCAAAGTGCTTTGAACAAATTACATTTTTTAGATTTTCACATTTAACACGTACTTACTGTCCGTAGAAAAAGCACCTGAATGTTAAACTTCTCCCGATAAGAGCAACAGTTTGTGCTGGTGAAGAAAACGCCAAACTTGGAGCAAAGTCACTGATAATCCCTCTTGGATCTATAAAATTCCAACAACATCAGACACAATGAGAAATGTGCGGCAAATAAACAGTGGCGGCGTCAGGGGAAGCAAGGGGGCTAAGACCCCCATAGAAAGGTTACCAGTTTTTTGGGACAGGGAAAATGAAATATTTTCATCAGATTTAGACGGTATGACTAAAAAAGGTCGTCAAAAATTTAGGCGAATGAAAATGGAAAATTTCCTCCGCGATTCGTCCCCCTCATCTTCTGGAGCAAGTCTCCGCCCATGGGCTTCAACCCCAAAGCTGATATCCTGGCGCCGCCACTGCAAATGCAATTAATTAAAGTTGCACACTTCATAAACCTGCTAATCAGCTCAACTAAAACAAACCTCTCAGTTAGTTTGTATAAATTCGTTAACATTAAAAGTATACCTGTAAGCCCCAGCCACCACTGTGACTGCTTACAACTCCACGAGTCAACCCTTCAACAAAGATTAGAGTCTAACTAATTTTATTATGTACATTTTCAGACATATATACACATACAAACAATATAAACTCCTCCTATTATTCAATTTGATTTGCTAATTGCTAATGTTCTAGTGTCCAATCATTACCTAGTCTATGACATGATATATATCTAATATAAGTTAATCAAGCATATATATAATGAACGACACGCCCCTATCAGTTCATGTGTATACATATGACAATACCCTCACTTCTCGTCACCGTTAGTTGCGTAGGGCTTCCCCACTCTGGAACTTCCAGTAAAGGATTGATCGCTGCGCTCCAGTAAATTCTTTCTTCACCGTCATCATCCTTTAGAAGAGCATGGGCAAAGTAAAGATCTCCTAAAATATAAAAAGAGTTGCCAGTTCTGAATCAATGAATTCCAGTCTCTAAACTCGTGATTGTGGCATCTGTTAACCCTAACCCTAACCCTAACGCTAACATCAATGGCTATTTAGGCTAAAAAGCAAATTTAAAAACTTCACAACTCTTGAGCTTCGCATCTTTATTTAAAAATGGTCAATTAATCTCAAAACTCATGAGTGCGCTATCCGCATTTAAAATGCTCAATACATCTGCTGATCAGTTTAACAAAGGAACCAAGAGCAACTGGCGTTACCCATGCAGTGGATTGCATATAAATGTATTGTGCCAGCAAAACCAACAGCGATGCATACATACATGTATGTGACACCGGGTGTCAAAACCCGTCACATGGCGGTTTTGACTTTTTTTATTCAGTCATATTCTACAGCGAATCTAATTCAAAATAGTCGAAAGCGTGGTTTGAATAATTATCATTTTTGCTATGTATGCAATAAGTAAAGGTTCCATTATTTGGCCAAAGCTTTCCTCATTTAAACAGGCGACACTGTTTAATAATGACCATCTATTGAATGTATAATTTAACCAGACTTAGTGGTTCGCCGGGCTACAAGAAATAGTCCGGTGGGCGCATGAAAACTGGATCTTTTATGGCGAATTTTAACAGATAAAGTGATCACTACTATCATTTGTCTGAGAAAGCTACTAGATGAAGCATTGTAAGTTTCAGAAACTCTATCTTGGAGCTTTAAAGATAAATAATTCCAAAACCGAACACGAGACCAAATTCAACTTTACCATTCTCAGCGAACTCCATCCTTTCCGAGGGATAAAATTGCTTGTTGATTCCGGAGAATATGGATCGTGTTTTGACCCAATTATTCGAAGGTTCCGGAAAACTTCTATGTCGATTAGCCGGAATATGAAGTGGCATTCCTTCGACAACAGTTTGCTGAAGAATAGGTGGAACTCCTGGCCGAGGTTCAATAAATGCCATCCGGATAGATACCATGTCTGAGAGAGCTGTTCCATATTGATTCCTCGCAGAACATTGATAGTAGCCTTCATCATTCTCCGTTGCCCTTTTTATGGTTATTGTACCATCTGATCCTTTTTGGATATTTAACAGATTCGTGTCTAATTTAAAACCGTTCTTCTTCCATTCATATCTGCAAATAAATCCAGGAATTTTATTATTCGAAGAAAAGGCAAGATGCCGCGTCTAAAGATATGACACGAAATAAATAATCATCAAGCATCAAAAGCATTCGGGCAACCGGCAGGTGAGAAAAAAATTAATACGGGAAGACCGACCCAAAAGTTCATAATCAGCCAAATAGAAATCGTTGAACCTACCTCACATCTGGTTTCCCCTCAGCTTTGCAATCCAGTGTAACATTATCGTACATTTTGTAGATCTTGTTGATGTAATTTTCGGGCCATCTCCTTATGGCTGGCGGCAGTCGCACTGTAAACATTAATCATTCGGAATGAAGAAGTGATTTTGGTCAAATTTTTCGACTCAATGTTTCGCACCGAATCGATTGAGATGCTGGCGTAAAACGGCTCACGTATCATAGTAATCGACACACATAGACTTGCTTAAGAGAACAGTATCTCCAGACTAAAAGACCTAAACTGAAAAGTCGGCTTCCTCACCAAAATGTGTAGGCCTACACGGTATTATTTGTTCTATCAAAACAACAGACGGAAGCAACATGCATGCGTGTGTCAGACCACATTGTACATCCAACAGTTAGCCCACATGTAAATACCTATCAATATTGTTTTCAATTTTTATACCTCTCAGCATTAGCAGAGAAGGAAACTTTCGGAAAAGTGATTTAGGTGACAAAATACATAATTATTGTGAGAGAGAACTTGCCATTATGTTGGGTTGAGATGATGCGAAAGAAGCAAGTCACGCATAGCAGAATGACGATAGTCTTCATTTCTCAGCTTCTTATCTTCACGGTCAGCAAAAGTTTTCTGTTGACACATTGAAAACAGTAAGCATATAACTATGTAGCAAAACGCGTTTATGGTAATCCTTACAAAGTTAGGGGTGTAAGAGGTGAGAAGTTTAAGCCATCATACTCTACATTACAAGAACCGGCTCTATCCAAGGGCATTCATACGGTCTATATCACAGTTTATTCTGCCTGTTAACTGCTATTATAGCAATAAAATGGTGGTTGCGATTCTTGACTACAATCTGAAATACCCGCACAAATCAAGTTGGCATAATTTTATGCGATGACCGACTAGGGGCGGATCCACGGAGGCCAAAATTACCATGCTCCCCATTTAAAAATTTCTTAATTTTTCACCAGCTGTTCTGGCCTGGAAAATTGATGTGCCCCCCCGTGATTAGCTCCGTATGTCCGTCCTCCACACCCATGAGGTTCGCAAACTATGACGAGGTATCTTTTGGGGGAAATCCGAGGCAGATCACTAAAAAAAGGTCATCAGGTTTTTCGGCGACCCGGACGAACTTTTTTCCTGGACCAAGACCCTAAATGTTGCCCCCCTCGAAAATTTCTGTATCCGCTTTTGTGACCGACTAAGGAAGACATTAAACTTTATTATGATATAAAAGCAGACTAACATTCTTTGTTTTGCTAGTCCCTTGTAGTTGTAGGTCCATAATACACTCTCTTACATGAATATCAATCACGAAGTCTAAACCATGATAACTGGATTCCATCGTGAAAACTAAAGAAGCGTAAACTAGAATAACTATTTCTTTAATGGATGAAAACCATTGAATCTCCTAAATTAATCTATTAGTGCTTGTCAATTCCACTGGTCTTCACACATGTAAAAATACATCCTTAACCTCAGATCATATTAATAGTCTCACTTTGAAACCACGGTTGCAAGCGCCTTGTTCGGCAAAACGGAATAAACTATCTACATGTAGGCCTAAAGTAAGCACGGCGGCAAAGTTTAAAAAAATAGAGAGAGCGCTAGATAACTATTATGATAGCCTTGAGAGAATAAGTCAATAGTAGGCCTATAATAGACAAACCCGTTAGACTAAACTTCCGATACGCAAGCGAATAACGTCGTCAGTAGAAGGTTCAAGTCCCATGGTATCCGCCAAATGGTTAAATAGGCAATGATTAAAAACCCAGAGTTATATAACGAGAATAAACCGAAGAGCTGGAGGGTGACTTATATTATTTGCAATTAATGATGATGATGGTTCTCTGCCCGAAGGCAGGTTCATTGGCCTTTACGCCAGGGCTGTACTGGTAAATTTTACACGCTGACCGGGAGAAAAACCGACCTTTTTTCGGGAAAAATTCCTGACAGGCTGTCATCCGGCAAAAAATGTCCCCATTTGCCCGTCCGAAAAATCTTGTGCCTTTTTTAGTCATTCGCTACGGACATAGGCGTAGGGGACATTTCAGCAGTGGGGGGGGCAAAATTTTACTTTTGCCCGAAAAAATCAACCCGGAATAATTGACGTCGTAGCCTACTGCACACATATATGTATGCCGTATATACCACTGTAAAATAGCCATCTCTGCTCTTGCACCCACACCCGGGAACAAAGGGCAGGATGGCAAATACCCTGGGGTCCGGCCATACATGTATATAGAGACCAGGCTGGGTAATTTTAGGCCTATATGCAAATTTATGCTGTAGTCTGCGCATAATATTCCCGATACTTTACTTTGTAAAGTAACCAGTTCAAACTTCACACAAGCAACTGATTAAATTCATAATTGCATAATATTGTTTTGCATTGTATCGTATATAATCATCTACAAAGCGCCTCTAGTAGGACGAAACGTTCAGAGGCGCTCCTAGTGCGCAAGACCACGCGCGAATAGGCAGGTTTTAATAGGAGGAAGAAGAAGAGAGACTATCGGAGACAGTGTAGAGCTAACGCAAGGAGAAAGCTCATTTCAAAGAGAAGGACCAATTGAGAAAAATGATCGAGACTGAGCCATAGCAGTTCTAGGAGGAGGAAGCAAGGGTCAAGTATGTTGGATGAACGAAGTAGACGGTTGGTGGAAGCTGAGTGGGGCCTTATAGTAGGCCTAACTATAACGTCAGTCAGATTGACTTACTTGACTTACTTGACTTATGGCTTTGACGATGCTTTCGCACGTGACAGCCGCCCAGCTATGGAAAATCTCCACTTCTCTCTTTCTTGTGCTTTGTGTGTAGCCTCTTGTATGGACCAACCCATATCCCGACAGTCCTCTTGTATCATGTCGAGCTATCTCTTCTTTGGTCTTCTCTTTTTTCTTTTACCATTCACATATCCGTTGACCGCTATCTTTGGGTATCTCTCGTCCCGCATTCTGGTTACATGGCCAAAGTAGCGTAGCCGTTTGCTCTGGATTTTGTGTATTATATCATGCCGAATATTCAGTCTGCTATATATCTCTGTATTCCTTATTCTATCCCTTCTCGTGACACCTTCTATCTTTCTTAGGCATGTCATTTCAAACACCCTCAGCCGCTGCTTCTGTGCTTCCCTCAACGTCCAAGTCTCCGAATTGTACAGCAATGCACTCAGCACCAATGTCTCATACATCTGAACTTTTGTGGCTTTTCCTATTTCCTTCCAGCTCCAAACCTTACCCAGCACCTGTAGTATTCCTCTGGCTATCCCAATTCTTCTGTCCACATATTTTTCAGATTCTCCATTTGTGCTAATGGTTCCCCTCAGATACACGAAGCTCTCCGCTTGTTCTAGTTGGTGTCCATCTGCTTCTAACCGAAATTTGATGTTGCCCCTTCCAAGGAACTGGCTTTCCGTTTTTAGTACATTTATACTCATTCCCATTTCCCGACTCACTTGAACCACTTTAGTTAGTGACTCTTGTAGTCCATTTGCTTGCTTCGCCAGAAGGGCGATATCATCCGCAAACCTCAGGTCACTTATCGTCTGCCCTCCGATCACTGCTCCTTCCTCCTTATAGTAACTATAACGTCGGTCAGATATTTGGGGCAAAACCCCGCTGAGCCTTGAAGATCATATAGTGAGGATCTTTGGTTGCATGTGAGCACGGAGAGGAAGCCAATGGGTGGAGACAAAACGGCGAAAGATCCTGATCGGCAGACACCCTAAAAGAAAATAAGAGCAACGTGTGCCTTTGGAAATGTGGTCAGTTAAGGTAAACCCATAATTTAAGAGAGCTATTAATGGCAAAACTCTGATCCCTCACACTTGACAAGAAGGAAAAGATCGGAAGAACAAGATCTGCACGTTCAATGTTGATGATCGCAAGATTATCGTGTCTATTTAGCCTCATGACCAGAGATAGCCTAGCCTAATAGAAATTTCCGATGTCATTCAGGCAGTGAATTCCGTGATCTGTGGCACCGGGCTTGGTTGCTGTGAATTTCCCAAAATGCCAGGAATAGTCGCAATTTTCGGGCAAATTTCAGCTCGTTAATTTGCTGCGATTCTCGCCGTTATTTACAGCATGTAACCGTGAATTCTGAACTCTTTCGGGAATTTCTGCTGTCAATGGTTGTTGTGGTGAGCTAAAATTTAACTCGATTCGGGCAAGTTGGAACTGGGAGATAATGTGGAGAAGGCCCTACTAATGAACGTTGAACTTCAAGAAGTTTGTTTAATATTTTCTCGGGTCTACTTGCCCGAAAAAACAGACTTGCCCGAAATTTGGGGGGAGGCATTTGCACCCCCTGGACCCCCGTCTCCTACGCCTTTGGCTACGGAATTCGTGAAAAATACACCTAAATATCCTTTGCCTTTCATGTGCGTATACCCACACGCCCTTTGTGAGGTGAGTATACGCTGAATACCCGCGTATACCCTGGTTTTTCGCCGTGAGTATACGATGCCGTTTTTCCCCGGAGGTAAGTATACGCCGTATACTCGCGTATACCCTTGATTACAGCCCTGTTTTACGCCCCTGGGGATGAGAATGAGATGAGTGAGGTGGTTTCCCGTTGCCTTCCCCACAGACAATGATGGGTAAGCAACTTGCCCAAGGTCGCTACGCAGGTACTTGTGCCCCTGCGTCCCACACGTGCTGGCCCGAGATATCTGAATCTCTGAATGTCAACTCCCAGCCCCGGGGCTTGAACCGCAGTCCGTTGCAACCAACAGACGAATGCCGCTCTCGCTTACCGGTGTAGCTAACTAGACCAGTCAATTAAGCAATTTAGATATTATCGCCAAAATGGCGTGAGGCGATTTATGATTACGAGAACAGTAACTGGGTGCTTCGAGTCATATACAGGGTGGGCCAAAACAATACCCCCTAGGTTTTTTGCCAATATCTTGACCAAAAGTCAGAATTTCGAAATTAAATTTTACAGGCTTATAGACAATTCATATCCTCGAATTCAATAGTGCTCATCTTCTCCAGTCAGCAGTGTTACTACTCAATGCACGATAATATAATCAAGTTCAATTTGATCACTGATCACTAACCTATGTTTTATCCTTTAAAGCTACAGAGTTGATCAAATTAATGGCGTTTGCTCCAGTTTAAATCTTAGCAAACCCTTGGAAGAGACCAATTTCCGCATGTAAATTAAGTAGCCTACAATTTATTTCGCCCCAAGAAATGTCATGCAGCCAGCGCTGTTTGAAGGAAGTAGACGGGTGAAATTGTCGAAGACACTCTGGTCGTAGTGGAAGTCAGAATTTTTTAAATTTTATTGTGAATCTGTAGGCTTATTACAATTTTCTGACGTCGCTAATTTGCGCCTTAGACAAAGTCTCACTAGAAGTTATTAACCAGAATTGTACAGGCGTAGGTTATAACCAGGGCTGCAATCAAGGGTATACGCGGGTATACGGCGTATACTTACCTCCGGAAAAAGCGGCATCGTATACTCACCGTGGAAAAACAGGGTATACGCGAGTAAAAACCAGGGTATACGGGTACACGCCAAAATTCTGAGCGAATAGCGAACTCTAAAAAAAGGTCATCAGCTTTTCGGACGGGAAATTTGGATAAATTTCGGACGGATGACTAAATACTCGTTGTTAAAAATGGTATAGTTATGTGCCTGGTGACTCGGTGCCGGAAGAAGAGGGGCCCGGAAAGTTGTCACAGCACCCGGGTCGCAATAGCTTTAATGCGGGCCTGATTGTCGGTTCAACTGAAATTGCCAAATTGGATAAAATGGTCTAACTGTAGTTGCACTGTTGCAATGATAAACGTTTGATACACACGGAAGTTGGAGGAACAAAGATAAAACCAGCTAATAATTATTATGATACGCAGATATTAAATTTGGTCCAGTGTTTGAGGAAAAGATTAATGACTTTTGAAAAAGGTGAGTCTGACTTCCTGATTCATTATTTAAGGTTATTTATTAATGGTTTGCGTAAAGAGAGGGGGACTCCCCAGGGCTGTAATCAAGGGTATACGCGGGTATACGGGGGTATACTTACCTCCGGGAAAAAACGGGTCATTTGAACGCCTTTGCGTTCCAAAGGCAAATCAAAACTAAACAGTAGTAATAATGATCATCTGGCAATATCAGAGCCATCTCACAAGTTATTTGAGATATGACTTGATAAAATCACGAATTTGCTATTTTTTGCTGCGTAACGTTTTTGAATCGTCAAAAAAGGGTGGGTGACCTCCCTAAAAGTGGCATAACTTTTGTTCTGTTTGAAATATTTTGATGAAATCTGGCAATCATGTGTAAATAGGAATTGTCTTTAAGACTGTGAAATTTCATTTGGAAATTCTTATTTTTGGCCAAGATATTGGCAAAAAACCTAAGGGGTCTTTTTTGGCGCACCCTGTACCTTTAGCTCTATACCTTAGGCAGAACGACTTTTCTAATTGGTCATTTGAGCATTTCCGGATGTTGCATGTATAAAAATTCAATATCTGTAATTGCAACTGAGCAGCAAATATTACGCTTGGTGAAAGTTTTTCAATGTAATCCGCTAACTGACTGGGAAACACGCATGCATTCAATTAGACAGATAATGTGCAGACAAGTGAACCAGATGAACAGGCCATAAGCTCACTTATTGAAATTGCACAGTAAGTGACTTTTAAATACCGTAATTAACGACCCTGTTGACGCGTTCCAAACTGTTATTATATGGATGCTAGATAGTTCAACAGTAGGCTGATCATTATTGACTGTGAAGCCACATAATTATCCAAACGACAGATAGGCCTATGCATTCTCTGTTTCATGTTCCTCTGATGCCCCAATGTGCGTTTGACTATTGAATGAGCACATCAACTGTACAGTGTACACTGTCAATGGGAAGATCAGATATCAAATTGGAATACTGAACAGTCAACTACATGTATCAAAATCAATGACATCGATACAATACAATACAATTAGTCATTTATACCGCGCTTTAACAAAACAAGTCTTGCACAAGAGCGCGCTTCACTACAGATCTAGTTATAATGCAATGAAAATAAATGAGTTTTTAACTTTGATTTAAACTCTACAACAGATGAGCACTGGCGAATGAAGGTTGGAAGACTGTTCCATTCTTTGGGTCCTGATACAGCGAAAGCGCGACTTCCAAGTCAAATCGAAGTCGCAAGCATTCCACATCATATCACATCACATTATCAATGGCTACGCGTCTACAGTGTTCGGCGCATGTATCTGTTATCATCAAGTGAATGCTTGCGTCATGTGCGATTTTTATATGAGAGTTTGTACTAAGAAAATACATAAAAATCTCAAATTGAAGTCATTCGGTGCGTTTCCGATGAGGCGACGAAACTACGAAACAGTTTCTAATCATGAACTCGGACGTTGAAGAACAAATACGAATAAATAATTTCAATTGAGAGTACCGGTATGTGGTTAAAATGCAGGTCGGAACAAAAAGCTGCTAACAGATCTCGGTTCTATATTTGGGTTTTATCTAATCAGCCACTGGCTTGTTAAGAATACATTGATCATGCATGCGCTAACAGCGTAAAAGGTCATGGTCGAACGCTTCATCAAACCTGCCGAGACAAAGTAAATTAAACCTTCATGGGCATGGCTGCCTCTGATAGGGCGCTTAATCTTCATCCTACCTAGTGAGGTCCTGTTGACTTTTCGGCCGTTATTGTTCCGCACATAATTAGGAATAGGCGTCTTGCAAATTTTTACCAGCTTCTCCGAACGGACCCCAACTGCAAATTAGCTTGCGTCTTAATTGTTTCAGCCCACCCATGCACGTAGAGTCGGATTTTGACAAACACTTAGATCTATCTTGAACAATGGTAGGCCTAGTGATCATAAACCCAATGAGATATTTTCCCTTACAGTACCGTATTCAATTCTTGGTATAATTTTCGGTCCAAAACAACACAATGGTTGTTTGAACATATTTTCGCTAGAACACGTTGAAACTTAAAAAAACTTACATGCGTCCATGCAAATGTTGCTATTACATGTAGGCTAGAGATTGAAACTCGAATTGCTCCTATCCGTATAGCCTATCATCTTAATTAAGATAGACCTACATTTCGAACAATAACTGACGAAAGATCTGCTTTGATCAAAACAAATTGGAAATTTCATATTGGTAACCTACACATCGGATTAGGATTGATTTGGCCTAACAGCGGGCGACTGTTGCTGTGGACCAATCTCTGCTTGGAATGGCCGCCCCTCATCTGAGAATAATTAAGCTTACGCTTATTATGTCTGGGGTTTCCTCTTCGTCTACTTGCTGCTTTGAGGCGTTTCTCCTTCTACGGAATTTCTTCGCCGAGTGGTTAATACTCAGAGAGGTGCTTTCTAAATGTTCAGATACGATATTCAGTCTGGAGGTGAAAATTCAATTCAATTCATTGATTGTAACCATCAACAATTAGTCACGAGTAGCATGTTTCACATAACAAGGTGGTAACAAGGAAGGCATTAAGGGATGAATATCTCGTTTACAGGGACCCCTATTTACTTGCACTTCGGTACTTTAACCGGTGGCTAGACGGCTAACGGCATGAAGTGAACCTAACTAATAAAATGAAAGCTTAGATGGAAACATTTCTTCAGAATAAGACAATCCGTGCAGTGCTACTGTTTGGAGTCAATGGGAAGTTTGGGTCCAATGTAAGACTTCATTTTAACCTGCTCACAATTGAGCATTCACGTCTTCAGATCCAGATCCGTGATTTTCTTTTTCGAGCCCAAATGACCAAGACAGATAGGTGTGCCCTAATTTCCAACCATGCAACGATTACCAGTCTTTCGGGTCTTTTCATTCACATTATTAAATTTTATTCGTAACTTAACTGTCAATCAAATGCAGCATAGGCCTATACGTCGATTTAACTGAACATAATTATTTGAGCCAGAACACATAACGTTTTATTTAATATCACTGTAGTCATATGAAACTAGTAAACTAGAAAATTAAACTTGGGTAGACATCATACGATTTTCCCTATTAATGGACATTTCTACCATTCTGTTATATAAGATTTGCATAAATCAAATCAAGTAAGTCATTATATTGGATTACGAATCTTTCGATGACATCCGAATAATGAAACACGACTGTTTTGTTCTTTAGAAAGATAGATCTATAGCCATATTTGTGTAAGTTTGTAAATGTTGTAGGAGAGTCTGGATCTGGAGTAATTGACGAGTTTGAATCCAGCCGGCCGAGACATCTCTCTGATCGACGTACAATCATGGATCCACTTTTTTCGGAACTGGATCCGAGTATAGATTGACTTCTTTGGAAGGCATGCTCATGTGGGGGTCCGTTTCTTTCAGCCCTGCATCGATGCACTGGTTCACTTCCTTCAACCCCAGATCATTATTTTGGGCTTCTTCTTTCGAATTGAAATCCATGCTTTGGTTCAAATCTTTCCGACCCAAATCAATATTTTTGTTAAATTCTTTTGGACCCAGATCAATATTCTGGGTTCCTTCTTTCGGATTGAGATCCATGCCTTGGTTCAAATCTTTCCGACCCAAATCCATATTTTTATTAACTTCTTTTGGACCCAGATCAATATTTTGGGTTCCTTCTTTCGGACCGCCATGGTTCAAATCTTTCGGACTCAGATACATATTTTCGTCCACGTCTTTCGGGCTCAGATACATATTTTCGTTAACTTCTTTTGGACCCAGATCAATATTTTGGGTTCCTTCTTTCGGATCGTCTTGGCTCAAATCTTTGGGACTCAGATACATATTTTCGTTCACTTCTTTTGGATCCAGATTTATGTCTTTCAAAGTCAGATTCTTATTATCATTATCTTCTTTTGTATCCAGATCCATGTTTTGGTACATTTCTTTTGCATCCATGTCTTGGTTCCAATCATTCGGCTTCAAATATTCGTTCATTTCTCTCGAGTCTTTATGTACATCTGCGTGTGAACTGACCTCTTTTGGATTTGACTTCGATTTTTCTAGATCTATGTCGTTAGACGCTTCTTCTCCAATGACAGTTGTGTAGGCATTCACTGACGACGATTCCACGTTAGACTTGGAAAATGTTTCAGACCCTTCCTTCTCTGCTTCGCAGTCGTGTTCTTGACGTTGGCCACCAGCGGACTCTTGACATAGAGGTTGATACACGTTGTGAGCTCTTGTCATTGTTCCCTCCTTGGTTCCTTCTAATTCTTCTAAAGGAACCCCAATTAGTGGATCATACCCAATTAGATCATCACCGATCTCCTCGTAAACACTGGGAATATTGGGCAGTCGTCTGCTGTCAGTCCGTTGTTTCCTGACTTCTGAAATGTGAAGTAATTTTTTATTATTAAAAATATCAGCAGCTAGACATATATCTAAGCCCGAAATAGCATCACACAAAAGTTTTGCACAATGTATCTATGCGGTGGACTAGAGATAAGCAGGTTGAATTCTCAGCTCAGATATCGGAGATTTAGATCTACGGATAAAGGGACGGATGTATTATTTTGTTCCAGTAGCTCCAAGTACACTCACTATTTGCTGGAATAGGAATGTCGGCGGGAACAGCGGTGGATTTACCATTCACCTCTTTTTTTATCCAGGCTAAGAAAACGGAGTATCTAAATCTTCGTACAAACGGTCGCCGTCAGCTTGATGGACTGCACTTCTTTCATCGGTTTCACTGGAACTATGACAAGAGAAACAGGATTGATCGCAGCAGAACTCGTTTACGAAGGTGCACCTGTACGTATTTATTAATAGAGATGAAGACAAATCGCCAATAACTGAAAACCAGGTGACTGAAGGCTGTCTGGGCATTACCGGGAAGATGAGATAGGATGAATTCCAAAGTGGAATATCATGCGGCGGTCAGATTGGCAAATTACAGAACAATGGGATGCATTGAATGCGTTTATTGATAATTTCAAGGGGTCTAGGGCAATTACCCCCTGGACAATTACCCCCGGACAATTACCCCCCGACAATTACCCCCTGGACAATTACCCCCCAGGACAATTACCCCCGGACAACTACCCCCCGTGCCAATTACCCCCCGGACAATTACCCCCTGTGCCAATTACCCCCCGGACAATTACCCCCCGTGCCAATTACCCCCCGGACAACTACCCCCCGTGGCACAGTGTGAGCTTGTTCAGTTGTTCGTATACGCGTTAGGGAACGAACGTTCTCATGGTCATGGTCTTCGTATTTGTCAGGCCTTCAGCGCTGCCAAAGCCTATCCAAAAGTAACTTTGCTGTGTTAGACATCTTTAGTCATCATCTCACTCTACAATACTTATTGTACATACTTATACACACTCCTTCCTACTACCATTATTTCTCAGCTATCTGCGTACATACCTCTTCATGCCTCTTCTGTTCCTCTCGCTGTCTTTCTCTATTTATCTCCATGTATCTGTTTCTCTCGCTCTCATGCATACGTTACCTGCACGCTCTTGTATAATATATATACTAGCTGGGGTACTTAATTTATCCTTACCTTACTACCATTATTTCTCAGCTATCTGCGTACATACCTCCTTCTAGCACTCAGAGAGGGAAAGATAAACATTTAAAGATTTTATTAGGCAGGCGTTACAACTAGCTTAAAGCCGTTTTTAGATTGGATTTAATTTAATATTTTTCTTGAATGCTTAACACTAACTTGCATCTAACATGACACGGGGGGTAATTGTCCGGGGGTAATTGGTACGGGGGGTAATTGTCCGGGGGGTAATTGGCACGGGGGGTAGTTGTCCGGGGGGTAATTGGCATGGGGGTAGTTGTCCGGGGGGTAATTGTCCTGGGGGTAATTGTCCAGGGGGTAATTGTCGGGGGGTAATTGTCCGGGGGTAATTGTCCAGGGGGTAATTGTCCTGTCACCAATTTCAAGGCAGGTGGTTTTGAGAAGGTCACGCTTATCTGAAGAAGCACCATATTATTTGAAGCTCAATGGTGTTTCTCTGCAAATGGGTTCCTATGCTGAATATTGGCATGCTGATAGAGTTGCGAATACGGATGACTGACCAATAAGCCCAGAGGCAGACTGGATTCATGGGCTGCTTACCACTACCACGGATAGTTCTCTTCCGAATGCAGAACAGGCATATTCCGATAAGCGACAGAGCGAGTACAACTGCTCCCGCAGCCAGGCTTATCTTCCACGTAGCCCATGTGTCCTCTGTAGAATAAAGACAAGGTAAATTAAAATTGTAAAAGTCTATAAAGGCAATTTAAATATAGAAATTTTCGATTTCCTTAAGAAATGCGACTTCCTTATGCGACTAATAGGTAGGTCTATGCGGTGGTGTAACGGAATGTTCTTTGCCTTGCGACCGGAGTGTCGCAGGTTCGAATCTACCTCAAGCCACTTGTGTAACGACCATGGGCAAGTTGCTCACCTTACTCGTCTGTGAGCAAGGCAACGGGAAACCACCTCACTCATTTATCCCTGGGTGGCTTTAAAGTCAATGAATATGTCTTCAGACAGAGAACCCACGATCAACATCAGCCGACTTTTAAAATAAATATTTTACCACTGAAGGTGTAATCACTAAATCACAGAAATGTATTCGCTCCAAAATACATTCACTATTTGAATGATTTGTGAAGTGTTAAAAATTATGATAACATCGTATGTGAAACAAACTGCGTTAACCAACTTAATTGCCAACCTATATTGGTAAGAGTCCTGTCCTGGTAGGAGAGTGTTATCGTGTCACTTCCTCGGCTGTGCCCGTTGTCACCAACGCATCTGTATTCTCCGAGATATTTACCGCATTTGACCAAACATTTTGGATCAACCTTTATTATCAAAGTCTCTGCCGCCACGTAGATGTAAGGCGGTTCGTTACGGACTAAGTCATCGAACGGTTCTGTTCTGTACCATTGCCCCGTCGAATGTGTGCTTGGATCAGAAGTCGCTAAACACTGAAATTTGAACTCCTTTTCCTCCAGAAAATCAACTGTAACATTCCTTGAACCAATGATCCTCACTTTTGTCTTCACTAAAACATAAACAGCAAATCTTGAGTAAATTGTATGGTCCCAAAACACGGCCATCGTCAACAATTCACGCCCGCACACTCATTGACCTTCACTCAGTCATAATATTATTATATTGAAGGTCAATAGATAAGCAGCTGAGCTTCTTCACCTCATTAATCGATCCACATCTACTGAGTTGATACTTCATTCTCAAGACCACTTGACTGTATGATAATGTTTTAATGCTTCCAATATATCAACTTAATTCTTGGACTACAAAATGTAGCCTACATTGCAAACGTAGACTATTTTCCACCGAATTGTTACCAATAAATTTTATTCTATTTAATTTAATTTGATGACTAAAGTTAGCACACTGCCTAGAGCCCTAGACTCACTGAGAACGTTCAGGTATCCGGAAGCCAAGGCGTATCCATGAACATTGCTTGCATTGCATTGAATAACCATCAGATCCGTTTTACTCTCTCGGTCGACGCAGTCTCGACAAACGTTTCTGATCGTCAGACTTTGAAGATCGTTGTTGAATATAAATCGCTCGGGAGGATTGTCAGCTATAAAACAGAGACGATATCCGCTCTGTAGCCTATCTATTTATCAAATGCAATAAAGGCGACGCTTCGCATATGGTAACATGAAAGTTAGCTCAATTAAACCACGGTTTCTGCCACAAAAGCTAGGCTACTGTGGCGGTCCCTGATAAAACCAGCAAAAGAGTGTAATTTATAGCTTCATCCCTAATTCTGCACAACTATGGCCGTTATTGAGTGATTTGATTCCAAAAATGTATATAGCGCTCCTTCAATAAATCTACTCAGAGGCGCTTTTGGCGCTTAACTACTTGATGTTAGTTGTCATTGGGAACGAAAATATTACACCAACTAGCAAACAATGCAAAGTAAGCTGGAAGAGTCACCGTTGGCACGCGCGCACACACGCACACACAAACACATACACATAGATGACATAGATGTACCACGATCTCGGACTGCCACAGCCCAACATCGTGCCTTTGCCTCTGTCTGCCCTTTACTGTGGAATGGCGTTCCTCCTATTATTCGTTCCCAGATTTTATCTGGAAGCTTTACTTTTTCTGCCCGTTGTCTTAAGACTTTTCCTTTTCCAGGAGTTATTCGCACTGGGAGCGCCTCTGATTAGGTTGTACTGTGAGAGGCGCTTTATAAATCCCAAAATATAATAGAATAGAATAGATGGATGTTCAGAGTCTCTGGACCAAGTGGTGTCGTATGTAAAGCGACAAAAGGTGACAACGTTCGCAAATACGATAACGGTACCGACGAGTGTAGTCTCTCAATGGTAGAAGATGACGCAAGTCCGACTAATCATCGAGGCACAAGGAGTGGGCAGGATTGGAAAAGACATTCGTCGTATCGGTCGACGGAAGCACCGTCAGTGGCTTACGGTCGTACAATATCACAAGCTTCACTCATCCTCCACCCGAATGTAAACAAACGGCAACTAGCGGCGTACGGCGATCCGTGTGGTTCAATTCGCTGGCTTATAATCTAATCATTAATTAAGATGTTAGAAGATGATATGAAAACTTGCAACTGTAATTGTAATCGTACATTTATATAGCGCCACTTCAAGAGAACTCCTCAGAGGCGCTACCATAGTCATGGCTAGGTTCTTAAAATAAACTTCTAGATCTTGCTGTTTATTCAATGAAAAGGTTGTACTTTAAAACGGTTTAGGCCTAAAGGTTCTGAAATGATAATTTGTTAACGATAACTTACTGTCTATTGGCTGTCCATTCCGGAGCCAGATAATATTAGGTTCAGGATCTGCGGTGGGATTGCAGTTGAAAGTAACCGACTCCCCTTCAGTCAAGTTCACATTGTATGGACCATCAGTCGTGCTGCTAAAGTTCGGCACAGCTGAATTCAAATTTTCAAGGTAGCATTACGCGCTTAACATAGATCAAAAATAACGAAATAGAGCAGAGCTTAAAAGAAGTTTCTAGATCTTACTGTTTATTCGATGAAAAGTTTGACTTCAAACTAACGGTGATGCGCATTTATGCAAACCATAACCTAGATGTAAAGAAACGATGGAAAAGCAATAAAAAAACGTAAAAAACGTCGTTTTATTCGAAAAAATAAAAACTGAAAACCGACACAAAAACGGTTCGGGAAAATAATTAGGCTTTGCTGCATCTTAAACTGTATTTTAAACTTAAAAACCCTGTCTTTGCATCTTTTTCTTAGTCGCTAAATAGCACAATTTTGTTAGTAGACCAAAATTCATTATAAGTGACATTAATTTGCAACAGCTATTTTTCTTATAACTGGTTGAACAAGAATTAGGCTATTGAGAAAAATTAAAGGTATTGAAACCTGTTCAAATTTGGATCTAAACTATGGACACGAGTCCGCATAAATTCATGCTGATCAACATAACCCAATTGAGCGTGAGCTACCATAATGTCATACTTCATGCGTCTTACCTTCGACTTTTAAGCGAAGATGCTGTATTTCTCTTCCCTTGTTATTTTCACCAGTGCATGTGTAATCGCCTCCGTCAGATGGAGTTACTTTTTTAATGTCGAGTACTGATTCTTGCGCACTGCATTCGCATCGTTTTGGCCATACCCAGGTAACCTTGGGCTCCGGACTGAATAATTAGACAAAATGTCGGACACGTTTTTTTCTCTCTAAAAGTCAGCAAATTCTTGAAAACTGCTCGACATATTTCTAGCCTCGACGTTACGTCAGCGTACATAATTTTTAAGTGCCCATACGGAAACGCCTAGATGTCTCGTTAATACAGGTCGGAAAGGATAATGTCACAACTGCTAGCACACTTTCATTTTCTGACAGGTCTGTGCAGAGTGAAGCGCTTAATAAATGGTTGTTAATATCATATTTTAGACTTACAATACACCGCAGCCTATGTAGGCTATATAATACATAGGTCCTATCCAGAAACGTTTTAATTCATTCTTACAGCATAAACATTTGCAATAGTAGTCACATATTTTTCGTTCCAAAGTTCTAAGTTTGGTTGCTTGAAACTCTTTTTGAAATTTAGACTCATATTTTAAAGTTAAAAATTTATCTGAAAAGTTCATTTCAAGCGGACTTACTATCCATAGAAGAAGCATCTGAAGGTTATATTTCTTCCAATAAGGACAACATTATTTACCGGTGAAGAAAAGGCTAAAGTTGGAGCAAATTCACTGATATTCCCAGTTAGATCTGTAATATTTCCGACAGCACTTAATGCAATGAGATACAAACACACACGCAAACACACCGACACCAGGGTTTAAAGTGGGTGGGAACGCGTGGGAACGGCGTTCCCACTGCTCTCGAAATTCTTGGCTTGCGTTCCCACTGCTCATCATGATGGAACTCCAAAACACATGCATTTCAATACAACTCTTCATCAGTGTTCCCACTGCTCACATTCAGCGTTCCCACTGCTCACCCAAACCACTTTAACCACTGACCGACACACACGCATTCGCACACACACTCGTGTGCACGAACGAACGAACGAACGCACGCACACACAAACAATCAAACATATATATGTATAATATATGTAGGTCTATATACGTTGCCTATAAAATAAAAACCAATGTACGTCATAGTAAGTAAGCAAAGTCGTCCCTGGGCCGAAGGCCCGTTGGTGAGGCGCTCATCTCCTTTTCCAGGCCCTTGAGCCGGTGTCAAGAAATAAAATCTCCCCGAAACAGAGTCTCCCCTTGCTGATACAGTCTCCGGGGGGAGATTCTGTATCGGAACAAATTCTCCCCCATTAAAATAGAATCTCCCCTCTACGATACAAAGTCGCCCCCCACTAAAAAAATTTCTCCATATTTCCGGATTTTAAGTGCATATTTTCTCAAATAAGTGACTTTGTGTCCATTGGTGGAATTAGACATATAAATAAATTTGAAATAGTAATAAGAATCTTAGGAAGTAAGCTTAACTGTTTTGTACTAATGCGCATAATTGTAGCATAGTTAGGGCCTATTATAGGTCTAGCATCACGGGACGTCGGGCCACTTATGTCATTAAAGTTCAGCGGAGAGTTTAGGCTCAAATAGACTACTCATGGATCTAATTAATAAATAGGCATACGTGGAGACTTTGTTTCGGCAGAGGAACACGGGGTCAGTGTATCACAGACCTTTCCGTTTACTTCCCAATTTACGCCGATACCAAATTATACTGCTTGGTGACAGAGGCACGTGTGCGTAAACAACTTCCCCAGGGTCGTTACCCGGAGGTTGAACCCGCAACCCCCGCTCCGCGAGCTAGCACGTTACCGATCAGCCACCAGGTCGCACAGTGTACTTCATAGTCAGCTGGAAATTGCCTATTTAAAGATTATTAATTTTATTGGTTAGTTCGTTAGAAACGATTCTTTTAAAGCAATCTTACTTCTGGTCACCGTTAGTTTAGTAGACACTCCATATGCTGATGCACCCAGGTAGTTATTGTGAGCGTGGCTTCTGTAGGTCCATTTAGCATCAGCATCCTCTGGAAGAGCATAGGCAAAGTGAAGATCCCCTACGAAAACAATAGAGATTTTTCCATTTGAAAATCTGACTTATTATTTTAAATGCTACCAATCGAGTCCCCCCTTATGTCTAAGTTTAACTTAGAACACTTGAGCAAATCGCAAGACTTCCATGATCTGGTGGATTACTGCGGCGTTGAAGCGACAAAACAGTCAATGATAAGGGTAGTAGATAAGGAAGGTGTGGCTTTGTCGCAACCTTGTTCAAGCTCAAGGTCAAGGTCAAGATCGACTGAATGTCCCCAAGCCAGAAACCCTACCCGGGTCGGAAATCTATAACACCGGAAATATGTCAACCGGATTCACCCTGTTTACTGAGCACCACCAGGCGGCAAAGTAGCACTTGAACATAACCAAAATGGCCAATGTAGTGATAAAGTATAATCTATGTAGCGGCTAGTCAAGTGTATATTTTCAAGCAACTGGGAAATAAAACACATCGTATGATTTCAATCTTAATCGCTAGGCGACACCAAGCAGCAATATTTTGCAGTAGGCACATTGTCTTTCATCAGATCTGATGTCACCACAACATAGGCACTATCTTACATAGGCGTTATCATACGTCGATATTACACACCAGGCGTACGCATGATCTGGTGGATTACGTACCCTAAAATATACATTGAGGCCCATTTCTCTTAAGTAGGCCTAGTAACCAAAACTATGCAATCTATTCGCCATTTCCCACTTTATTGTCCAAAAATATACGATGTAACCGCCAACTCACAGAACACCCATCAGATTTTTTAAATTTTTAATTCTTATTCCCCAAAATAGAAACATTATTCACCATTTTCCACAACTAATTACAACAAACATTTTCGGATTTGTAAGCTTTTATTAGGGAAAACACAATAACTATTCTTCATGGTGTCCGTTATTTTACATTTTTTGCTTTAATAAGGCAAACATTTTCAACATAACTCCCCTTCTATTTCCCAGGAGGATGGCATTTATCGGTTTCTTGCTAGCATAAGACCAAAAGTAGGCTATCAGTATCAGTCAACCGGAAGCTCCCTGCTAAAGGGAGCTTCCGGTTGGCATATATGGGGGGCCCGGTAGAGTAATGGTTAACACGCTGGCCAAGAGTGCGAGAGGTAGCAGGTTCGAGCCCCCGTTGGGCGGATATGCTTTGTAGGCTGCTATTAGCGCCGTTGTAATTGCAAAGCTGTCTGTTCAGTTAGTAGTTAAGATTAATTAAGATTACTGCATAATCTGTAAATGTAAAGCGCAGTGCGTTTGCAGGCGCTCAATTAAAGAAAAGGTTATTATTATTATTATTATTATTATTATTATTATTATTATTATTATTATTATTATTATTATTATTATATCCGGCATGGGACTTCCGGCCGGGTAGGTCGTCTGGTGTGGGAACTTTTGGTCGATCTTGACCTTGATCTTTACCTAGATTGCAAAGAACCGCACTTTCCTTATCTACTTAGGATATTTATTATTTAAGCTTAGGCATATATAAAACACACAACTGTCTATAAAAATTATAGGCTACTTCATAGATCGCTGTAGGCCTACAAATCAGTTGGTGGATCAATGAAGACAAACTCTTTCAGCGTTTTAACGATGGATCATTTCATGTATACAAGATCAAGTTCAACTTTACCATTTTCGTCTAACTGATTCCTTTTCGAGGGCCGTATAGATATTTCATCGTCGCCGACTACAGATGATTTAACCCAGTGATTCCAGGCTTCTGGGAAACTCTTCTGTCGATTGGCCCGAACTACAAATGGCATTCCTTCGAAAACGGTTTGCTGAATAACAGCAGAACTTACTGCCGAATAATCAAAAAATGCCATCCGAATAGCTATCGTGTCTGAGATAGCTGTGCCGTAGATGTTGTTGGCAAAACATTGATAGTGACCTTCGTCCGCCTCCGTTGCTACTTTTATGGTGATTGTACCATCCGACCCTATATGGATCTTATTTGAACGAGTTGCGTTTAATTGAAAACCGTTCTTCTTCCAATCAAATCTGTAAATGAATCAAGAAATTGAACGATTCCAATAAAACTCAGGTTGTTGAACAGTTGAAACGACCGTTCAATCACTCTGTTAAAAACGACGACTCCTGATATTATTGATCGAAAATCATAAGCATAAAAATAGTGCAATTATAAGGTGATATAGCGATATAACGATTTATTTTAGTGCCACCCCAAATGGTCGCAACTCTGAATTTACCTTACATCAGGTGTTCCCTGAGCTCTACACTCCAGTGTAACATCGGTGTTCATACGGAAGATGACGAGGTTCCGTTTCGAACTTTTCCTAATAGTTGGAGGAAGTCTCACTGTAAATAAATGAATTACAGCATTCTAACTGATGAAGATAGGCTATTTTGTTCGAATGTTTGAAGCTATGTAGTCTATTAGGCTATGTCTAAGTACCACACCGAATCGTGCGGGATGGTGATATCAACGGCTCACCAAGATCCAAATAGTCATTGATACACAGAGGCTTACTTATGACAACAGTTAGTCCGATTCAGCATTAACACCTAAACTCCAATTTATAAGCGCAGCAGTCTAAGACTTTTAAGGGGTCGGCTGCCTTAGCGAAATTGAGAAAAGTCCCTGTTAGCTTAATTCTATCACCACAGGCTAATCATATGTTGCAGCATGTAGGCCTATGCAATATGCATGTGTCAGACCGCATGGTAGATCCTATAGCGCCATTTAATTTACAATAATTATTGCCTCTCAAAATATTATATCATATATAGGCCAAAGTGTTGGTACATATATTTATGAAAAGAAACTTTCAGAAACATAATGTAGACACCGCAAGTGATATTGTGGTGCAGTGGCGGAGACCTAGGGGGGGACAGGGGGGGACGGTCCCCCTCAAAAAAGGTGTTGGGGGGGACGGCCCATGTATTTGTCCCCCCCAATGTTTGAGCGTCAAGACTAAAAAAAAAAAAAAAAAAAAAAAAAAAGTCATCAACTTTTTTGGCGGCGAAAATAGAAAAATTTCGAGAAAATTTGGCCCGAATGACTAAAAAAAAAAAAAAAAAAAAAAAAAAAAAAAAAAGGTCATCAACTTTTTTTGGCGGCGAAAACTGAAATTTTTCCGAGATTTTGGCGGATGGCCAGAAATTTTTTCCGGCGAAAGATTGAAATTTTTCGGTCCGTCCCCCCCAAATCTCCGCTCAGGTCTCCGCCCCTGTTGTGGTGTGAGAAGACTTGCCATCATTTTGCGTAGAGGCGATGTGAAAGAAGCAAGCCACGTATTGTAGAATTACGAAGCCTTTCATTTCTCAGCGTCTTATCTTCGAGATCAGATAGGATCTTCTGAAAAACATTGAAAACAACAACGACACAATTATGCATACTAATACAATGGGCACGTGCAGATGGCTATCCTTACAAAGCCATTGATGTCAGCATTATGAGCATTCATACCAGTGGCGTAACTAGGAACTCGGGGGCCCCTAGACAAAATATGAAGGTGGGGCCCTCTCCCTACGGTACTTATTGAAATGTATTATTACTTATTAATTAATTTTACTGAAATTTTTCAACTTCTGGTTCTTGTCGCGTCTTTTGTTAGCACCAGAGGCGTAAGTACGAGGCCGCTTATCAGATGGATACATTTATCAAACAATGAGATGCGCAATTTATTTTACGGAAATAAGTTTGTCTAAAATCATGTCAACACCGTGCAAATACAATGACGTCATTTCCGGGACCGGAAAGTTATCACTAATTAAACATTAGTGCTGTGCACTGCTGGAGCTGGGAGTCTCCGACTCGTCGCGTCGTGTCGGGTTGACGGAACTTGACGGGTTCTCAGGTAACCGTACCCGTACTGAGAGTCTGACACGGTATAGTCTACTTAGTCTCAATATTTATTTAACATATTTTTTCGGAGTCTTGCAAACTCGGGGGCCCCTCTGGGGCCTCTACACTCGGAAGCCCCTAGATTTTGTCTTACCCATGGCTGCAGTCTACCCTATTGTTACGCCACTGATTCATACCCTGCATTAAACGGACAGGTTGTTCAAGTCGCAGTCGGATCTATTGGTTTACTGTAAACCATAGGCGTAGGAGGCGGGGGTCCAGAGGTGCAAATCCCCCCAATTTCGGGCAAATGTGTTTTTCGGGCAAAACAGGCATGGACGGACAACCTTTTTTACTTTTTTTCATGCAAAAAGGCACGGGAGAATTTTTTTCGGGCACCACAAGGGTAAAAGAGATATATATTTTCAGACGATTCGTACGAGATGACTGAAAAAAGAAAGGTCATCAGCTATTTCGGCGACTTGGAACTCTCAAATATTTCGGATTTTGGCTAGGAAATCGGAACGACTAAAGAAAGGTCGTCAGAAAATTTGGCAGAAACTAATGTGAAACTCGCGGTCCGCCAAAATTTTGCAAAGTTTATTTTTCGCGCAAAAGTCAAATCTTTGCCCCCCCCCACTGCCGAAATGTCCCCTACGCCTGAGCTGTAAACTACAACAGAATATTGGACACTTTTTTGACATTACCATCACAGATACCAACCATCAAATCAAGTTCGTAAAACCGAGATGATTGCAAACACGAAAGTACTGTCAACTTTGTTACAATATGCGAGCAGACTCATGCAGGCTATTGGCCTATACTTAGTTTGATAGATCTTTCATTTTGTCAATGGCAAGAAAATAACCGCTATTATTAAAGTTTGTCGCGCAGGCCAATGCAGCGTAAGCTAGCACAATAGTTCCTTTAATGGACAATATAGTAAACCACTATAATATATTATATAGAGCTCCTACATAGCCACGCAATTCCACTGGTCTTCACAATTACAAAACATACATCGTTAACCTCGGACGATTATTCCTTCTTTGAAGCAATCACAGCATCGGTTTTTATCAACAAAAGAGAATGAGACAAGCTGAAACCAAAACCGCTGAGGAATACAGCAAAACGTTAATAAAAATATAGGAAAAGGAAGAGCTTCGGATGCGATTAGGATCATTCGTCCTATCTTGAGAGAATTATTATAGTACGCAAACCTAAACCGTCATCCTAAACATTTGAAACACCGGTAACTGCAGAAAATCTAAGTTGCTTAGTGCTCAAACCAGCTGATTAAACATGCAACAATTAAAAAAAAACTAAAGATAAAATAACCAGAACAAACTCAAGGGTTGGTGAGCGACATATATTTACGAATCAAACATTGTCGTAAATGGCGTGAGAACAAAATATAACAAAGAGAACGGTAACCGACTGTTTCGACTCTTATTTTAAATAATCATCAAAGCTACTACGACTACAGCAAAACCCTGGCGTATTTAAAATCAGGAAGCATATTCCATATAAAGGGCCTACTTACATACATGTAGCCTATGTTAGTTATAAGTAGCGTGTATAACACATTCGCCTCCACCTCCCTCCTCTTCGACAGACCTCACACGAGACGTCACGTGTGCCCGAGAGCATCCTCATCTCTGCAGAACGATAAGTGAATAATAAATAAGTGTATACGGAACATAATGTCGGGTTCGAACCAGAAATAGGTTCTTGCCATCTGCCCCTTTATCCTACGGCTCTATATACTCAAGCTTGGACTTGTTGCTTATTCTGATATTGCGTTGGACAGTGTCAAGACATTCTTGCTCACGGGGCCTAGGCAATGGCATAGCCACGGGACTAGAGACCACCCCTACCCCTATACTCTCTGAGTGAAATCGTAAAAATTTGTTCTGCAGCGAAGATTCCACACATGGTAACCTTGTCATTACTATGTCTTCTCCCAATGACTACTTATTCTCTAACTGGAGTGTTTCTCTGCGCTTGAGAGCGATCAACTGGTGGCTTTGCGTGTACACCGGCCTGCATTTTGTTCATCTTATTAGGTAGCCTTTAGACTTCAGACCTATTATCTGCATATGTTCTTGATCCAGCCCTGCGTCCGTCAGACGACATCATGCTTTATGGCGCTATATGGGTTGCATGGCTAAAAGAAATACTCTGTCGAGACCTTCTATTCTTACGGAAAGATGAAGAGTTTTGCAAAGACGAGTCGCATATGAAATAGCCACAAGATGTTCAGAACAAGATGTTCAGTGTTCGATAGTCAAGTTCAATTAGATTCTATATCACCGAGTTCTATGTCGTACTCCAGTGGTTTTCAACCTTTCTCTAGTGGCGGAACCTTTCTCAAAACACTCATTGCTCGCGGAACCCTGCACGTTTCATCAGTCCAGCATTTCAGGTTTTAATCTGGCTTACATTCATTCGTAACTTGCAAAATTATAATATTTAGTCATAAGCTGTTTTACACTTTCAATTATCCATTGTTATTTGCACCTCTGGTGCAGCGTATAGGGCCTACTCCTTACAGTAAGGGCTCGAGTAAACCCCAGATTTTAGCCTACCAAAAGAGGACGCTTTTAAAACTTAGCAGTAGTCTACCTTTTGTAGAGTCCAATTTTTAAAATATAAATTAAACGGAATTGGGCCTATAATTATAACAGTCCGAATATTGCAAAGGACGGTAGGCCTAATCGGATGCATTTTTGCCAATGACGGTGGTCCATTGTGGAATCAAAATAAATTAATGGAATCGTGGATCAGGTTTTCAATTTACTCACGTCATTGCCTCGTGCGTTAGACATTATCAGACTAGACGTTATTAGTTTACACTTTTACCGGCGCCTAAGCCTGAGTGGATGACTATTATTGTAAGGGTATACCTCCTTTAGCTGATCGCCTGGTTATCTCTGGGTGCAGACTGCGTAGAAAATGCATTTGATGATGGTTGCAATTGAGTTGAAAATCTGCACATGCATCATGATTGTGGGTCCTCCTCCTCCTCCTGTATTAAACCTACGCGTGTCAAACTGGCTGCGCTTAAACTTATCGATCGCCGTAACAACCTCTAATAAATTATGCTTTAAAAGGGATTTGCAGGCGGGCGTGCACTGTATACGACGATGTGCCCTATGTAGGTGATATAGGCTAAATAGCGTAGATGAGGCTCTCATGCCCGAAATTCTACAAATGAACAATTGAACATGATTATTTTCCCATACCATAGTATATCTCAATGTTATCTGATGGGACTACTCGGTATCTTCTATGTAATCAAGTCATTACTATGTTGTAAGCTTATGTCTTCAAACCATCTGTGGGTTTGTTTTTGAGAGTTTGAATGAAGAAGAAATTATATTGGAACAATTTATTTAGACCCTGAATAGGCCTACTTTGAATGCATTTTCAATGGGGGAGACGAAATCAGAGACATTAACTAATCAGTTTTTCCGGGTTAAGTTGGTCTTAAATTCTAGATTTTATCAAAATCGCAATAATTCAGATGTTGTGACCACTCGCTTATCGTCCCATGCAAGATCTCATGCTTAAGCGAAAATGAACAACTAATAATTAAGCAGGCGTCAGTGTGGCTGCAATGATTAACGTTCCATACACACGGAAGTAAGAGGGAAAATGAACAACTCATGGGCGGAACTTTAGGGGGGACAGGGGACGGTCCCCTCAGTGGATGTGGTGGGAGGAACATGCTTTGTCCCCCCAATCGTTTTTCGCGGCTCGTCCGTCCCCCAAAGTTCGGACCAAGTCTCCGCCTATGCGTGTTGGAATAATAATGCGGGTTTCAATACTGCATACTCTTTTGGGGAATACCATATTATGTACATACAATATCAATGATTTATTTTCAGATATAAGTGGAAGAAGAACGGCTTTCAATTAAGCACAACTCTGTCTAATATGCTACTTTGAAGGTGCGAGTTTTCAGTAGGCCTATCGGAGTAGCCAATCTGAAGTGTCGCTTTTTAAATTTTAGAGTTGATAATGAATGAAGTGAAGTAGGTTCCTATCAACTCTGTTTAAGCGAGCGCAAAGTCATTGGGTGGATCAATAAAGTTATTGGGTTGACATCTAATCTCCGCATGCTAATACTATGAGAAATGAAGTAGGCAAGCTATTTCTTCATTCTCATACCTGTAGCTGCCTCTATGAGACGAGCTTAAGGTTATTGCACTTCTTCCTATAATAACAATTGCTATTCCAATCTAAACAGTTTTATTAAAATGCAAATTTCATCGCAACAATGTGGTAACGAGCAAAATGTCTAGTCGTCTATGAGATGTCCCAAAGAAATTAGATATAGACCTCACATACAAGTACAATTTCTAATAATGTGAACCCTCAATTCATACTCTAGAACCACGCCAATGAGCATTGACCATTCTGGTCCGATCAGTTCCTTCACTAATAATGTTTATTCTTCATTAAACTTTCAGTCCAATACTTGATAGATAAATTGCTTTAACGTAATAGTTGAGCAAGAACACATCAATGCTTTTAACAACACAGAAAGAGTCCAATCTAACAATAAGAGAATGAAACCTGACTAGCTACGTATTGTCCGAATAGCAATTATTAAAAAAATGATATAGGCTAATATGAAGCATTCCTTACAAAATATCTGCATAAATCGATATAAATTTGTTCTGCATAATATTGTTCGTCTGTCACGTGGGAGAAATGGAAAGGAGAACATTAATGGCAATTCAGTTCTAAAAACACTTCGCGTAAGATCATTTATGCTGAAGAAGAGACGTGGTCTGGAGTAATCAACAAGTTCAAATTATTGGTCTTTCTCCGACACATATGCAATTAGGAATGCATTTCGTTCTGGCCCACCATCGAGCAAGCCTAGGGTTTCACTTCTTTCGGATTCTGGCCCTCTTCTTTCGGACCCATATTCATGTACTGGTTCAATTCTTTAGGACTCAAGTATTGGCTCCAGTTCTTCGAACCCATATCCTTGCTTTGGTTCTCTGTCTTCGAATCCATATCCATGTATTGGCTCGCTTCCTTCGGAAACAGATCCAAGTACGGATTCATGGTTTCTCTTGGCTTCAAACCAGACTTTCCCAGATCGAAGTTGCCATCAGTTCCGTCTCGATTGAGATTTAAATTATCATTCATTGGTTCTGAAGGGTCGTTAGTCTTTGGGCATTTTCCAGATTCACCATCTTTATGACCGACGATCTGTTTTTGATCGATTTCTCCGCCATCTTTGACTTCCTTCAGAGGTATCAAATTCCCCGCGTCATAACACACGGTAGCCTCCTCATTCAACATCGGCCTGCCTGTGCCTACGTCTTCCTTCTGTGGCGCACACGTTGTCTCATATTTGTTGTAGGCTATCCATGGACTTCAGCAGAGTGGGATTTCTTTCGAGACATATCTTCCAATACCTGATCAATTGAGTCGTAGCCTGGTTGTTCATACATGCTGCACACGTTCCGCATCGATCTGTCGTTGTTTCCTTCTCTTGACAAAGGAAGATTCACTGACTTGTGTCCTATGCGTTTACGCACGCTATGAGGATTCGGCAACTTCCTACCTTGCATTCCTGTTCTGACGGCTGAAATGTGAAAATGTGAAGTAACATCTTACATTCATTAACGGCTGAAAGGTGAAAAAGTGAAATAACATCAACGTTCCACATATAATTATCGTATCCGTCAAAAATAGTCATTATGATCAGAGACAGATCTCTCAACGCATGAATGTTTACTCGGTAAACGAGCTGTCACACACTTTAAAAATAGGAGCTTGTTTAATTCTCCTCGATGGCAAAAAGTGGTGCTGTCCTTGCACTCACGAGCGTGTCGAGTGAGCTTGACTTGAAAGGCACAAACCCATCGTTCGATACAAGTGAGATGGTAGGACTCAAGGAAAGCCACCGTCAACTTTCTATGGGCAGGTTAACTGTACAGTGATTAATGCAATACATTTGGCCTATAATAAATAGCCATGACTACCATTGGATTGTGTTATATATATTTTTCAGCAGTGCTTCCCAATATTTTCTGACTATGGAACCATTATGATTATCACCAAAAAATGCTTTTGCCGAAGCATAATTTTGCTGGATTGGCCTAAGGACCTACAATGTAGCAGTGGTTTTAACTCATAACAGTCGTGAATAACTGAAGTCAATCAAAAAGCACATCTGCCTTTTTTATGTTTCATCATGAGCATGAACGAACTTTAAATGGGTTCAAAGCCTTAAAGACTTAAGAATTATTACTAAATAATCGGTAGGCCCTATAGAGACATAGCCTACCATTCGAACTGTAGTGAAGGATCTCCCAGATTTATTTGTAAACAAATGAGCGAGGTTGAGGATCACACGATTACTATTATACAACAACGTGAAAATTTACATTCAGGCCTACATATTATAATGGGAAGCTCATTACCTAAATGTCGTCTCGAATAGAAGACGAGAAAAAACCCGATGAGAAGCAGAACGAGACCTACAGCTCCAACGGTCAGAAATATCTTCCACATCGCGAGGGATTCTTCTTTCTTTGCGTCTTCTGCTGCAAGAAACAATTAGCCAAATTGAAAATCATGAGGAAACCGAGCAATGTTGGCATCTTAGTCGCTTTCTTATGTAACAAACATATTCTAAGGAGTGAGAAGATTCGTTTCATTTTCTATCAAAATACAGTTCTGAACACTCACAAACTGCAAGTTATTCATTAAGTGTTAATAAAAATTGCAGCGTCGCTTTTTCACGTCAGGCAGTTTCCTAAAAGACTGGATAGAAGAGCGAGACGGGGAGTTGGTGAAGCGGAATGGCGCGCGCGTGCTATGCCACCCCTCCTCGATTACAATCCGCCATTACAGCCTCTGCCCTCGTGCCCACTAATTCTAACTGCCATGCAAAGACAACTAGAATTTTATTTTTAGTGCTACATATAAAAATAATTCTCCCTTACACTACAAGCCAACCATTGTTACTCCATAATAATGAAACTTTTTTTAAAGTTTCATCTCTAGCAACTGTGAGTTTGGGTGCCGTGTGCTATCATTAGGCTAAATTATTATTAATTTATAAACGAATATGCAATAAAACAACGAATTAATTCGCAATTTGTCACCTGGTTTAAGTTGATGATAGGTAAGTGTTATCGTGTCACTTCCTCGGCTGATTCCGATGTCAACATCGCACCTGTATTCTCCGAGGTATTTCGAGCAATGAGCAGAGCAGTTTGGAGGAAACATTATAACCAGGATATCTTTAGTCACGTAGACGTAAGGTGGTTCGTCATGAACTAAGTCACCAAACGGTTTTGTTTTGTACCATCGCACATTCGAAGTTTGGCTGGGGTCAGAAGTTGCTACACACTGAAAGACGAGTCGCTCGTCCTTCAGAAAATCAACTGACACGTCTTTTGAACCTCTGATCGTCGCATTTGTCTTCGCTGAGAAATGGAAGCAAATACAATAGTCTTCATCGTTGATTGATGTAGTTACAATATCAACAACAGCAACAATAAACAACAACAACAACGATGATGATGATGATGATGATGATGATGATGATGATGATGATGATGATGATGATGATGATGATGATGATGATGATAATAATAATAATAATAATAATAATAATAATAATAATAATAACAAGCTTTAATAATAAACACTAAATAATAATAATAATAATAATAATCTAATAATAACAACAATAAATCAACAGTAATGGAAGTTAGAAATATTATTAACTACCGTACTGTTCTCATTATAAACACTCTAATATATATATATAATAATAACAATAAAATAATTATTATCATAAAAAAGAATGTTTCTGGAAATTTCGATCTATCAACATTACAATTCAGGAATTTGTCCATTACACTCCGTCCGAGTTTGATCAACTGGACTGAGTCTACGTTTTACTTCGTAACTTTGAATTCCCTTCTTTATCATGATCATTCTCACAGTTCTTTGATCTCATTCACGTAAAGAAACTTGTATCTCAATGGTTAAACGTTGCCTATGGTCTGATTAGGCCTACTCTTATCCACCGCAATTGGTCTTCGTTATATCCTATGTAAAATTAAATTAGTCATAATTAATTTGAAGCAACTATCTGTTAAAAATCCGAAGATTTTCATGCATAAGTGCAATACAAGTTGTCAGAATAAAACCGAGGAAATTATTTAGTGACCTAACAGTATTAAGTTAACGAAATTTGTATTGGATAAACATTGGTTTTTATTAAGTAGGGGCACAACTACTTACTGAGAACCTTCAGGTACCCTTGGGCAAATGCGTATCCATGACCGTTAGTTGCATTGCACTGGATAACTGTCAGGTCCGAGCGGCGCTCGCTGTCGACACAGTCTCGACAAACATTTCTGATCGTCAGACTTCTATTGTCGTTGCTGAACACAAATCTTTCGGGAGGATTTTCAGCTATATAATATAATACAAATATATCAAAAGCACATAGTGCTTTTGGATGATGTGAAGTGGATGATGTGAAGGACATTCATAGAGTAGGCCTATCTTAAGCAAGCTTAAATCTTATTCTCTAAATAATCAACCCAATTTAGCAATTACTCCAAATAATCAGAAATGGATACACCCTTGCAAGTGCTTTACAATCCGTGACATCAGCCTAAATCATAAACCTCTTAAAATTACAGGACGGTAGTCTCTCAACCGCGGGACTTATTCCATTGCACATTTACTCGGTTCACCAAAGAGTCAGACTTGTAAGAACTTGTTGGTCTGTTTCTCTTCTCTAATAATATAGGCCTAAACTTAAGCATATATCGTTTCAAAGGACGGTACACTAGTAAACGATTATTCGGACTGAACGACGTGTCGATCCAATGCAGCAGAGGCAAACGTGATGGACACTAGTATTGTAGACTAACTTTTAAAGATAAAATTGTTTCTTTGCAAATATAATTTTTCGGTGTTTTTTGTTAGTAGGCTATCGCCTTGAATCTTTTCTACTCTGCGAATCTAAGTTAAGAAGCCATCGATATAACTATAGATGCAAAAACCCAAATAAGGTAAATATACATGTATGAATCTGCTTCAATGCTATGGAAGACTACAAGATAACTCACTATCTATTGGCTGTCCATTCTGAAGCCAGGTAATATTAGCCGCAGGTATTGCGAATGGGATGCAATTGAAGGTGGCCGACTCTCCTTCAGTTACGCTGGTATTGCACGGGCCATCCGTCTTGTTTTTGAACACCGGTGCAGCTGTTTGAGTAAGTAACATAAACAACTTTGAGGTAATAGTGTAAGTTTCTCATTGAATACAATGGGCACAATAACAATTTGTTTGTTTGTTTGTTTGTATGTGCACTTGTTATAGCGCCCCTTCAAGCTCTCTCTACTCAGAGGCGCTCCCGAATGCAGAGCGGACACTGCATCGGAGTTTCACGCCGAAGCGCTGAGCAATTGTGAGTGAAAAACTTGCCCAAGGTCCTTACGCGGCGAGGTGGATTCGAACCTCGAACCTTCCGGCTTCGAGGCAACGACGCCACCACTACACCACCGCGCCCCACAAATTTATAGTAATAACAGCAATACTAATTACAGTAGTACCGTAACAATCATAATAGCATAATAATAATAATAACAACAACAACAACAACAACAACAATAATAATAATAATAATAATAATAATAATAATAATAATAATAATAATAATAATAATAATAATAATAATAATAATAATAACAGCAGGCTTTTCCAGAGCTTCTCAGCCACAATCTAGCGGTACAACGCCTTTGCCTATCAGGGCACTTTGTCCAGCCCAAGGACCGGCCACCTTAGCCACCTATGCAAAATAAACTTTTCTTTACGTAATTGAACATTAATTTATCTATTAATGACATTAGTAGCAACGTGTTCGTTTTTAAAGGTACTTTCTCTTCAACCTCTGAAGACGAGGCCTGACACTTCTGGACAAGTAAAAAAAATAATGAGAAGAAACTTAATAAAAAATATTGGAACACCTGAGGATCATAAATACCTCAGATGAAAATGATAATAATTGAAGCATCAATTAAGACCAAACTGTTGCTAATTTAAACTTTGTGTTTGTTGCCAACTTTAAAATTTAGGCCACTTTACTTCAAAAGAGGCATTACAAGGCTTAGTGTCCCTCGAAAAACTGCAGGCAACTATATATAATTCCTCCTGTTTACGCTTAACTTCAGCGGATTTTTTCATCGTGAAAAGTTTGCAAGCTCTTGACGCTGAAATGAGAGTATATATAGGCCTACTGCTTAGTGAAGTTTTTTCACAATATGGTTTGACGACGATTCTCTACAATTAGGGTTTTGAATTTAAGCAACTCACGTCGTTCCTTCCCATTCACACACATTAAATTTTAACAATGCTCACGATAGCATAGCCTAACCAGGATACGCAGAAAAAAAATAATTATATCGCAACCATAAATCATTTCCTATGGACTTTTGTTTAATTACGAGTTTCAATGCACGAATAAATAGACATTGTTAGCCGAACATGTGTAATTTCCTTCATCAGATGCAGTTATGTCATTTAAGGTGAGTGACGTAGTTAAAGTCGACAGCTGGTATCTTCCAGTTGGAAGACGGTTCTGCGGTCGACTCCATGTAATAGCTGGCAATGGACTGCATAAACAGACAATGCTTGAAATGAAAACAAATTCCCTGCTGAATTTTATACGAATGCACTGTCACTCTAAAATTGATAAGCCTAACTATTATGGAAATTTCCAAATGCCTCACATAATATAAATCAATGAAATCATCCCGGTAAATAATCTCTGCTGATATTAAGCAAGCAAAAACAGAAGTAAGCCTATCTGAATGCAATGGCAAACAGCAATTGTTTGAAGTGGACACATAGTCTATAAAGGTCCGGTGACACGAAACGGAGTATCCCCCTGAAAGCTATCCGGGGGGATGAATTAATAATTATATCCCCCCCGGATGGATTTAACCGGTCTATGCTATCCGGAGGGATAAACCATTCTATCCCATTTTTTGAAATATGCGCATAATAAAAAAATTTATGCTGTAATCAAAATTTAAAGTGACTCTAATTCTTTTAAGTGCCTTAAGCAATGCTCAGATAAAGGCAACTCGATTTTATTTAGTGACTCTGAGTGTTTTAAGTGTTTTAAATGTTTTAAGTGCTCTAAAAACAGGGCAAAACAAATTATCTAGTAGGAATAAACATACCTGTTTGTGTCATTGTTGAAAACAAAGCAGATGAAAATCAATTTGCAAAGAAAAATACACACGGAAGCGGTTTTATCGACTTTTTTTTATTTGGGGGGATACAATTAATACGGGGTATACTCTATTTCGTGACACCGGCCCTAGAGTATGCAGGCTCCAATGCAGCAAGCAGCAAGCGTGTCGTCAGGCAAACTTAAGGCAGCAAGCAATCAGAGAACAGAACAATATCGAGCTTCTGTAGGTGCTGGAGGTAGCTAACCAGATGAACCGAGTCTTACAAGTAGAGAGGCGATTAGAGGACATCCAGAAGTGGAGACGATTAGTAAGAGATTCACTACACCCAGCTAAATACAAACAGTTACTACAAGTAGGCCGCTTTACGCCATTGTATTGTAAGTCGTGCCCAAACTTTTGTTACTTAAATAAATTGTTTCTCAATTTTTACTTCATATAGGGCCTAGGCCTGGACTTAAGTTAGTTTAGAGACCCGTGAAATATCTGCCTGGGGTCAGGAATGTCTCTTATCGGCTCTGCCTGGGGTCAGGAATGTCTCTTATCGGCCCTGCTTGAGCTTGCTAAAAGTCTCAATAACGGACCGGTGTAAGTAGGTCTATGTCTGCAGTTGCAGAACATGTTGGGCCTATGGCTGTAGTCCTACGCTAAATTTTGATGGTCGCAAGATTATCGTTCGTGTCTATCTTGCTCCATAGTTAGAATAGTGGAAATTTTCGATGTCATTCAAACCGTGAATTCCGTGATCTGTAACACTTTGAATGCAGTGAATTTTCTCAAATGTCACGAATTGACGCGATGTTCGGGCAAATTGTGGCTCGTGAATTTTCTGCGATTTTCGCCATTATTTACAAAATACCGATTTTCGCCATTATTTACAAAATACCATTGTTTAATATTTTCCAGTCTTTCTTTCCCGAAAAATAGACTCGCCCTAAATTGGGGGTGGGGTCATTTGCCCCGGACTACGCCTCTTGAGCCTATGATAGGCCTATACAACCACTTACGAATACTTACAATCCAAAGAAGAGGCAATAGAGCGACATGCTTCCTCCAAGCTGACCATTCTCTTCTATTCCCGAAGAAATGTCTAAATACGGAGCACACTGACAACTTCCATTTGGTGCTGAAAAAATGATAGCATCATCAATAACAAAACGAGAAAAACGGTTAATGAGAAAAAACCATTAAAAGAAAAGTAGTCCATAAAAGGAAGCTCACTTGAATAAGGTAGTGAACAAAATAAAATTCTTGAAGAGATAATTAAAAACAGTATCAGGTAGCCTACATAATATTAATGGTTGTAAAATAATAGCATCAAGCACTTGTACAGAAAAGTAGTCAGACAGACATGTGTCTCATTTGTAGTAAAAAAAACTACTAAGAACCATTCAGTTTGAAACA
>OX457050.1:5726994-5764494 GCA_949752735.1 Lumbricus terrestris
GCAAATTTTAAACCGAGAAGCCGTAAATATTCTCCCAAGTGTCAGCATTGAATGATCGTTTTTTTCGGCATTAACAACTTTGAACGAGTTTTTTTACAACCTCGCATTCCAGGTCTAGGGATATTTGTCCACACTGGTGTCACTTAACCTTAGAACCACTAGGTTTAAGCAATCCTTACCTAGCCTACTGCTCTGAGATTATCCCAGTCTAGGCTATTATATGTTTGAATAATTTATGTTACCTAATTAAGTTATTGGATTGAGTAGTGTCTAAAAACTTGGTAATACTAGAGATGCTTTGTGCAACTTTTGTACCTGACTTGATGTGCTTGTTGTTGTTACATATGGACCAATAAATTATTTGATTTGATTTGATTTGAACTTGACGGTATGCCGTATAGCCTATAGTAGCGAGCATATAAAACTTTTGTAAAATTAGTTCAATGTAACATGTTGCCAGGCTGAAGTCTAGAATAAATGAAAACTGAATTGAACTAAATTAGAGGAAATAATGTAAATTTATAAGAAGCCTAAAATGACTGAATGTTTAAAGGCTCACCGATTTTATCTTTTAGATGCAAACGATTAGTTGGCACAACCACGGTTCCTATTATTTTCTACTTCAAGTTGATGATGTGAAGTGGAAAAAATCACGTGAACATCTGCCGAGATTTCTCTTATCAGATCCTTAAAAGCCACGATCAATCGTGCCACCATAATTTTGTCAGTGCACTCTGGCAATCATTTGTTTCAAACCATGTGGTACACTCTCGAGCAAACCAGTATGGCGTCATAAATCCTTGTGTTATCCCGTAGAAATGTAAATGCGCTTATTTTGCAAGTGCACGCGTGCTGTATGTATGTGAGAGGTTATGGGGTGCATGCACTCATTCATTATCCGTTCATTTATTTAGAAGCCTTGTGCCGCGTAGGCTAACCAACTGCTTAAAGAGGATGGAAGACAACAACAATTATAATTGTAAGAGACGCAGGTAGCAATCCTGGATGATTGAACGCACAAAACGCATGGAGGCAATTCCAGTCGGATGGTGGGACGACTGAAAATGGTTTGATTCTTGTCCTTTAAAAAATGGTTTTTTTACGATTTTATTAAGTAGGCTATAGACCTACCATCTGTGCCCACTCATCTATATTTTTCTCATGTGCATTACAATCCTAGCCATGTTCTTAATAATTTGTTTGCTGCCTCCAATTACGAATGTTAATAATTACTCCCTCCACCCTCGATCCCACGATTGAGAGATTCCGAGTGCTGATACGTTAACTATGAAAGGCTTTATTACACGTTTGATAATAATAATTATTATATAAAATTTAATGACCATCGCTGTTTCTTTTGCTATTTACTGTAGACTATGTGTGTAACTCTGAAATGACCGCGTTATTCACTTACTTTATTAGGCCGATTGATTATTCAGCTTTGTATGTATAATTCAATTTTTTTTTTTTATAAATAATCGATATTACTGCGCTGTGTTTGCAGGCGGATCATTGAGTATATGCTGATTTACTTTCTTATTTACTTACTTACTCAAAAGTTGTTTGTCACAAGTCTCCGGTTTCAAGATAAGTCTACACATTTTTAGCCTACATCTGTACATAGGCCTATATGAAATAAAGAGCGCGTTGGTATAATTACACACAACAGGCTACGCAAATTAAGCAGTTATTATGTCCTTTGGATATTAAATTTTGCATTGGAGTCCTTCATCAGCCTTGACAGATTTAAAAATAATTGGCAGGATAACACAGACTAATTCAATTGTAGGCCTACTAAATGCGCTGTGTCGCCCTTAGAATCGTCTTTATCCTCAAAAGTACCGGATAACCCTCCAGGCCTGCACCATCACACGTGTGATCGCACTTAGGCAGTATGAGCCTGCGAATAATTTTGATAAATCTGTCCTTATGACACAACTGGGCACCCATATGAAAATTAAGTTATTTAATATTACGATTTATATAATTATGTGAGCCCATGGGCGCCCGCAGAAATTTTTGCAGGGGGGGCAAAATTTTTAAGGTGGTCACGGTTAGATTTCCTAGTAGCAAGAGCTTCAAAATTGCAAAGCTGGAAAGTGAGAACACCGGTATATTTCAAAGAGGTTTCAATGCATATTTCTGAGTTTCATTTTGTGTGGGTTTATCATTTTCAATATGAATAGTTTTCTTAGTGCGAAGAAATTTATTAAAAATAAAAAGTAGAATGTTAAAGTATTTTTTTGAAAGGGCGCTATATAATGAATGAATGAGTAAATAAATCAACGAAAAACAGGTATCAGTTTTAAAGGGGCAAGTGCTCCATCAAGTTACTTCTATATTTTAATCGTAATTGCTAAACTTCTAAAGTGCCACTCCAAAGTCAATTGTAGAGCACCAGCTTATTCAGAAGCTCTGCATCGAGTCAGCAGGCTGTTCAAAAGGTAGTCAAGAAAGAGGTCCGAGTTCACGGTAGCCAGAGTGTCAGATGTTAATGCAGGTATCGTTTAGGAAGGTGGAGGATCCCGAGGATCAGAAGAATGAGGTATCAATTCTTTTGAACAGACGAGACGTTGGTTTTAGGAGAAAATCTCGAGGCGTGATAACCAGAGCCAATTATCCAAATTTCTCTACAGCTTGAACTACCTAAATTCTGTACTGACAGCATGCAAAATGGACAAAATGCAGCCTGACTTAAAGCAGACTTGATTCTGTGATTCCTTATATAACGCTGGTTAATACGTAGATCTCTTTTACTTAATTTCAATGAGCTGTTGATACATTTCAAATTTTTACATTAGTGTAATTTATTGATAATTAATTTTTGTGTAGGGCCTAGTTGTGAAAAATTGCACTAGCCTACAGCGACATTCCAGACAAGTAGACCATAATCGATAGGAATACTATTTGTATGGGCACCCATGGGAGGACTAAAAGTCATTGTTACGGTTGTTACCGTTTTCAACAAGAGCTTGAAAAAATGCAAGGTAGAAAATTAAGAGCTTCGAGATCTTCATTTCTAAAGAGATTTCATTACTTAAATTTCTGACTTTCACTGAAGTGTATCATTCGTAACAGTAGTATTTTAAACCCAAAAGTAGTAGTTAGAAAAATAGGTTTCAATTTTCCAGGGGGGGCAAGTGCCCCCCCTTGCCCCTATGTGCGGGCGCCCATGTGTGAGCCCTTATACTTAGATAACTCTGGCCCGCATTATCTGTCTTATAATTATTCGTGTATGCGGGTGTACCAGGCCCAACGATTCCGCGGTTTAGAGAGCAATGAGTTTAATTAGGTCCGATCACAACAGTGGCGTAGGCAAGGGGGGGGGTTTCGGGGGTTAAAAAGTTTTTTTAAGGCTATTTTTCCATTTAAGTAAGAAAAATAGCAAAAAACAGGGTTTCCGGCCATAACCCCCCCCCCATGAAAAATTCCTGGCTACGCCACTGGATCACAATGCAGTTTCTGCGGATCAATTGCTGCTACAGAAATCACATGCGAATACAGGCAACATTTGTTATTGAAGGAGCACATCGACTGTACACTGTGTAATCATCGCATAAAACAAATTGAGATATGTAAAACGCTTGTCTTGATTAGCACACTGACAGTGAAATATTTTAGAGGCACAGATTTGCTGTCAATGATGTGATAGTCTGCTGCATCTCGATTAATTAACTTTATTACATTTGCATCTGAAAAATTCCTAAATCACAACCAGTTAGGATTTTTTAATTATTAAAATTATCCCATGCGTCATGTTGATTCGAAGTCCATCAGAAATTTGAGAACGGTTGCTAGAGATAACAGAGATACAGAAGGCAGAGAAATTGATAAGGAGGGTTTAGTAGGCTAGAGGATGAGATATATCCTGCGAGTCTTAGGATCGGATGGTTTAGGCAGAATTAGATGGGAAAATTCTACTACATTTTCTGTTTTAGTCTTCTGCCATGTAAGAACAATAAAATTTAGATTTTTAGACTACTTATTATTTGCACAATGTTTATCACCGTTTAAACTTTATTTTATACTTCGTTTCCAAATGGATACTATCTTACTTTTTTCAAAATAGGCTAAGCAAATTAAATCGTTCTTTGATACTTAAGCAAAATTAACAGCGGAGTGATATAAACGTTATCGCAAAGTTTTCTGAAGAAAAAATAGAAGATAAAATTTATTATTATAGTTGGCGCAATGAAAGCCACTAAATGTTAGCCTACATCTTGTAGGAATTGCAGAACATCAAATAGTGTCCCACGATTTTTTTAAAGTAGCCTATTATGGGCCTAATATAGTTGAAAACTTATTCGTCGAAACCATAACAATGAGCGCTAAATAACGGTAACTGATAAATAACGGTATCGCCCGTGTACCGCCCATATTGCATTCACTGCACTGACTGTCTCTTGTTCAAAATCTGCCTTTCAAAATCTGCCCCACAGTTCGCATAATTGATGTAGGTAAACTAACTCAGTTCACAAGCACTGCACTCGAATTGAAAACCTAGGAATCATAAGCGGCAGGAAGCCATTCAATCTGTTGCCTTTAATTGTGCAAGATTCGTCTAATCTACATGTAATAATATTTAATTACTTTCAGTATAAATGTAGCTCTGATACGTAATACGGAAGACATCGAGCGATGATCGCTAGGTCTGCCATCGCTTCTAAGGAAATCACACTGGAAACCAGTGATCTCTATGATAAGTCAGACACCTTAGAGACTGTCTAGTGCACAAGTGAGACATTCCTATCCAGACTTGACGGTGTTCCGAGTTTCTGGACAACATAGCGTCGAAGAAGTGAGCAACAACAATAGAAGAGCCATTCAAACATTTTTAATCATCCTTCTCCCGCTTTTATTCAACCCACATGAGACAATCAGCAACGTATGCTTGTCGCCTACTCATTTACAGGGACACAAACCCAATCCTACAGAATTAACATAAAAATTTCAAGAGCACACGACTGTCTTCATAATGACAGAAAGAATATTGTCTGTTTAACCTGCGTTTATCACCTCAGCTTTGTAAAATAAACAAAAAATACTCGTTTGATTGATTGATTTATTTAATCTTGAACCATGCCAATGATCATAGTCCCTTTCAGTTCTTTCATTAGCAGAGCTTAATTGGTCATTCAACTTCCAGTCCCATACTGGGAAGATAATTGATTCAAAATACATTTTTCAGCTAGAACACACTAATATTCTTAATCAACATACGAATGGTCCAATCAGGTGTGGACTGGGCTGAGCGTTTCTATTGGAAGACTGCTCCTGTAAGGGGCCACAAGAACTTGGGTGATTGTGAAAGCACGTCGGTCTATTCGTCGTTAGGCAATCAGCAATAATCATTAGTCCATTCTTATTGCTGCACACGTCTTTCGTCATTGACCTTCATGGGGTCAAAGTAGCGAAGCTCACAATCGAGCTGACCAAAGATAACGAAACACAGTAAAATTGAGAGATTTACCATAGAAAATGAGAACAGCTGACATATTAATCATTGGCAAGGAATGAGCGATTCATTGTGAAAATATACGGTAATGAATGTTGTATCCGTCAGTTTGTATATAAAATATATTACATATATTTACTTAATTATATACGTAGTCCTCTAGAATATATTGGCTTAGGCCTATACACAAAAAAGGCAACAAATCAGTATTTGCAAATTGCCGTCCAATTTTACAAAAAGAAAATGAAACCTGACTAACTGTTGTCCGAAAAATGATTAGCCTGATACATTTCAAGCATTCACTTACATAATAGGCCTAATCTGCATAAATCAATATAATTGTCTGCATGTAGTTTGCTTGTCAGGTTCGAGAAATGGAAAGGAGAATTGACTGTTTAGTTGTCAAAAGCGCTTCACGTTTGATTGTATAATTATTATGCTTGATGAAAAACCTGGTCTGTGGTTATGGATAAGCTAGGATCAGCGTTACTAACCCATTGTCCAACCCGTAAGCAATTAGGAATGCAGAAAATTTTCTTTCGGGCCCTATTCAAGTAGTGTTTCATTTCTACGGATTCTGGCCCATGGCCTGCTGGTTCTCTTCATTCGGACCCATATTCATGTACTGGCTCGATCCTGTAGGACCCTTATTTAAACATTGGTTCCATTCCATCGGAACCATATCCATGCTTTCGTTCTCTTTCTTCGGACCCATATCCATGTATTGGCTGGCTTCTCTCGCTTCTCTCGGAAACAGATCCAAGTATGGATTCATGGTTTCTCTTGGCTTCAAACCAGACTTTCCCAGATCGAAGTTGCTATCAGTTCCGTCTCGATTGAGATTCAAATCATCAGCCATTGATTCTGATTGGTCGTTTGACTTTGGAAAATTTCCAGACTCACCTTCTTTATGACCGACGATCTGTTTTTGATCGATTTCTCTGCCATCTTTGACTTCCTTCCAAGGGGTTGAATTCCCCGCGTCATCACACATGGTAGTCTCCTCATTCACCGTTGGTGTTCCCGTGCATACACCGTCTTTGTGTGACGCACACATAGTTTCATATCTGTTGTATCCGTGGACTACAGCCGAGTGGGATTTCTTTCGAGACATATCTTCCAATACCTGATCAATTGATTCGTAACCCGGGTGTTCACACAAGCTGCAAGCGTTTCGCATCAGTGTGTCGTTGCTTTCTTCTGTTCGTAGTGGAAGATTTACTGGCTTATGTTCTACGGACTGGACCAAACCATGAGGATCCGGCAGCTCCCTACCTTGTGTTCTTCTGTTGACAGCTGAAATCAGTGAAATGTGAAAATGTATAAAAGTATTATACAATAATCAACGTTTACACATAATTTTTCTCTCTCATCTGGGAAAAAATAAGTTTTATCACAGTTGATCTCTGATCACATTGGGTTGACGCTGTACGAGGTGTCACACACTTCGATTAAAGTCTTAGAGGAGAGAAGTGGGTTTAATTCTCATCGTGGGCAAAATGTTCACCCGCCCTTGCACCCACGAGTGAACCTGACTCGAAAGGCGTAGCCTATACTCATCGCACACTGCAGAGGAGATGGCAAGATGCAGGGTACCACCGCTAACGTCACAGGGTCAAGTTACCAATGAATCATACTTGAAGAAAAATATTCTAGCTAAGGACCTTAACGCCTACGAAACAGACAAATATAAGTTTACATAAAAACACCGTCATTTATAACTGATGTCATTCAAAAAGCTGGACTGTCTTTTCCTTCTATGTTTAGATCTAATTATGAACGTGAATGAGCGTTAAATGGGCTCAAAGGCTTAGAGTCCGAAGAATTATTAATGAATTATCAGTATCAAGTCATGCCATTCACACTGGCAGGGGTGAAGGATTTCGCCAGATCAATTAAAAGAAAATTAGAAAAGACGAGGATTGTACTATCAATATTATAAAATGCGAACATTTACACTTACATATAATGGGACGGTGAAAACCGAAATGCCACCTCGAATGGAAGACGAGGAAAACTCCGATTAGAATCAGACTGAGAACTACGACTCCAACAGTCAGAATTATCGTCCACACTGCGAAGGGCTCCACTTTCTTTTCGACTTCCTCTGTAAGAAATAATTATTGTAGAACCAAAATATAAAACTTTGAAGCATTAAGGGATGTTGCATTTTCGATGCGTTCTCATGTCTTTAAAATCTAAGCAGTGAGACGGTCAGTTTCATTTTCTATTAAGCTGTAGCTCTAAACATTCATGAATAAATGAACTTTAAGTTATTCTTTAAGGTAAATTGCTGCGTCGCGTTTAGATGACTTGCAGTAATTTCCTAAAAGACTGGATAGAAGACCGAGATGGGCGGCGTCTCCTATAGGTGGTCATGTGGAATGGGCGCGCGTAGCCTACTACGTCGCCTTCCAGATTACAATTCGCCATTATGCGTATTTCTTCATCATACCCACGAATTCGAACTCCGTAGAAAGGTAGAAGAATTTTAGTTCCATTCTCGACTGGTAACAAAATTTTCTCTGAAGCAATCAGTTTTACTCCATTTTCTAATATATTTACAGGTCTTCACCTGTTTCAACTCTTAGTTTGGGTAAAGCGTGCGGTAAAATTGCGCCTAAGTAGGCCAATTATATATTATTATTTCTAAACGCACATGTAGGCTACACGAATGAAATGCGTTAATTCATAGTTTGTTCACCTGGTGCTGGTTTATGATAAGTAAGCGTTATCGTGTCACTTCCTCGACTGATTCCAACGTCAACAATGCATCTGTATTCTCCGAGGTATTTCGAGCAATGAGCCGAGCAGTTTGGAGGAAACATTATAACCAGGATATCTTTAGTCACGTAGACGTAAGGCGGTTCATCATGAACCAATTCGTTATACGGTTCTGTCTTGTACCATCGCACGGTCGAAGTTCGACTGGGATCAGAAGTTGCTACACACTGAAAGACGAATCTTTCGTCCTTAAGAAAATCAACTGACACGTTTTTTAAACCTCTGATTGTCGCATTTGTCTGCGCTGAGAAAACAGAAGTAAACAAAATACTTAGTCAACAATATCAATTATAATAAAAACAATAAATTGGTGTTCCTTCTATTACTAGCCTACTACAACTCCTGCTACTACTGCTACGACTACTAATAAACTACAACAACTGGGCCTACTACTACTACTACTACTACCACTACTACTTGGCATTTTAAGGCTGATGATCATAATTATGATTATATTATATAATTTGTAAAAATAATAACTATAACAATAATGATTATAATAACTTAGCAGCAACAGCAGTTAGAAATCGAACACGTTACATGGATCGAGTTTACTTTTTTTAACCTAGTTTCGCCTTCTTTGGAATTCGATGTCTAGTCCTGTACAATAATATGTTCATTCTCTACGCCCATTAATATCACTCACTGATGATGATGATGATGATGATGATGATGATGATGATGATGATGATGATGATGATGATGATGATGATGATGATGATGATGATGGTTCTCTGCCCGAAGGCAGGTTCATTGGCTTTACGCCCCTGAGGATGAGATGAGTGAGGTGGTTTCCCGTTGCCTTCCCCACAGACAATGATGGGTAAGCAACTTGCCCAAGGTCGCTCCGCAGGAGCTTGCGCCCCTGCGTCCCACACGTGCTAGCCCGAGATATCTAAATCTCTGAATGTCAACTCCCAGCCCGGGGCTTGAACCGCAGTCCGTTGCAACCAACAGACGTATGCCGCTCTCGCTTACCGGTGTAACTAACTAGGCCAGTAAATCTGTAACTTAAATTTAGCTTGTTAATCGCTGCGTGTGCTCTGGGTTTCTCTTATCCACCTTTATTTCCTTTTCTTCTCGCAGGGATAACGATTTAAGCTTACTTTAAATTTTACCTGAGACGGCAATTAGCCGACGCAATGAGCATGATGCCTGCACGAAACACGAAAGAAATGGCTAGATGAAGGCTTAAGAAATTATCTAGAAATAACATAAAATTATCGCATTTTGCATATAATTAACACCGCCTTTACTAAGTAAGCACACAACTTAGACTTACTGAGGACATTCAGGTGACCGGATGCAAATATGTGTCCGTGAACATTGCTCGCATTGCATTGAATGACCATCAGATCCGTTTTACTTTCTCGGTCGACGCAGTCTCGACAAACATTTCTGATCGTCAGACTTCTGTTGTCGTTGCTGAACAGAAATCTTTCGGGAGGATTGCCAGCTATAATAAAATGCACATGATTCTTTTGGGAAAATTAATGTGAAGGCCAATCCTAGAATATCTTCAGTATTCTTTAATTGGTTAACAGAGTTGAACAAAGTTGTTTCAATTAACCAGAAATGGTCAAACCCTTTAGAAGCGCATTGGTAACCCGTAACTTCAGTTTAGATCTTAAACCCCCTTATAACTGCAACATGATTGCAGACTTTCAACGGCGGGACTTGGCACTTGGTCTATAATAGATTTCCTCAATTCGCTAAAGTGCCTGGGTTATAAGAACCTCCTCATGCGATTATCTTCTCTTATGCTAGCCTACATCATTCCAAAAGACAATGATGCTATATGTTAGATTTAGAATTGTGCTTTTTATTAATGATTAATCTATGGAACCGCTTCAATACTATGGAAGACTAAGTTTACTGGTAACTAACTCACTGTCTATTGGCAGATCATTCTGAAGCCATACAATATTAGCCTCAGGTATGGCGAAGGGGCTGCAGTTAAAGGTAGCCGACTCCCCTTCAGTCACGCTGATGTTGCGAGGGCCATCATGCTTGTTCTTGAACTCTGGTGCAGCTGTTTTTGAAAGTAATATTTAAACCAATATGTAGCATTGTGCGTTTATTAATGATTAATGTGTACAAAATTATGGTGGTTCTAATAGTAGGCCTAGCAAATACCAAAAAGAACAGTAATAAAAATAGTACTAAAATAACCATAGTAATAACTATGTAATAACCAGAGGGAAGATAGTTATGTGGTCCTTAAAACTTTTTTGTTTACCGTGGTTGGATTGGGAGCGCTTCTGAGTGAATTTCTTGAAGAGGTGCTATATAAATTCTTGAAATGAATGAATGAATGAATAACACGCTACTGCTCAAACAATTAGGCTACTATTATTATTTATGCAAGGGTTCTAGTTCAAGTAGCAGTGGTAGTGTCAGTAGTAGCAGAAGCTGTGTTGATAATTATAATGATAATATTTTAAATTAGTGTTATAGGTTACTAATTATTGTTATTATTATTATTATGATTTTATTATACAATTAATTTAAACGAATATGTTACTGGTTTGATTTTTGTGACGGCGGTCCACTTTAAAAACTACTTGCTTTAATCGAAAAATTACAAGTGTCCATCGAAAAACCAAACACAACAAAGCCTAATTCTTGTTATCTTAAGTTCAACTGCAGCAGATTGTATGCATTGTATAAAGTTAGTACGGTACGTCGTGTCCGATAAAATTAATGACAGTAGACCAAGAGACTACTTAGTAAAATTTCTTCACAATTATGCCTACAGGACGTTTTTTTCGATTTCTTACAAAGACCAGGCCAAATCAATTTTAGCAACATTGCATTAATCACTTCACTTGCCCGCATACACAGCGAAATCAAGATATAGACTTAAAAAAAACCATACCGTCATTTTGAAACCGTTTGCTGCAAGCCTATGCTGTTTTTAAGCAAAGGTTTTAATGTAGGCCTATGAATAAATCTTATATTCCAGAATTGTACATCTTCAAATTCGTACCCACGACCCGTATATGAAGAGTATGTGTGCTTCGCCCATAGACATTGTTAGCCGAGCATGTGTAATTTCCTTCATCAGATGCAGTTATGTCATTTAAGGTGAATGTCGTGGTTAACGTCGACAGTCGGTATCTTCCAGAGGGAAGATGGTTCTGTGGTCCATTCCATGTAATCGTTGGTAATGGACTGCATAAACAGACAATACTTGAAATTTTAAAAAATCCAATTCTGAGCTGCAACATTTTATATGAGGGTTGACTAGGGTTGACATGGAAATTAGATGTGCAGCAGCAAACCAGAGCAGCGAGTCTTGCACTTATTGCAATCTACTTCATTAACAGACGCGTGGAACCGGCTTCGGAATAATGTCATCTCCATGCATGGTTGTCATATTTAGCCTCGCCTTCGGATGACGAGCGTTGCCTGTTACTTATTGGCTTCGCCGGATTTGAGTCTTCAGTGCAAAATTGCTTGTCAACTGCAGCGAATGTACGCGCAGCCGTGGGCTTTGAGCGCCATTTCTAAAGCGAATTTCAGCAACCTAGCGAACTGATGTCAAAATATTGCTTTGCCTTGAAAATTCGCACGAGACCGTGCTGTACAAAAATTATCTCTGGAATAGATCTTGGTTGGACACACACGTGCACAATACTACACATGCATTCACAAAATACAAACACCTACATTATACATTGTACTGTATAAAAACATTTATAAAGCGCCTCTACTAGGGTGAACCGTTCAGAGGCGCCACCAGTGCGCAAGGCCACGAGAGAAGAAATAGGTTTTGAGAAAAGAATACGAGGAGGAGGGATTACCAGTCAGAAATTGAGATCGAGTAGAATGAGACAGCGTATTCCAAAGAGAGGGACCAATAATATTGATGTCAAGGAACGGGACTGAGTCGTAGCCGTTCTACATGCAGTAGGAGGCAGGGCTATAATCAAGGATATGCGCGGGTATACGGCGTATAGCCTACTTACCTCCGGGGAAAAAACGGCATCGTATAGCCTATACTCACCGCAGAAAACCAGGGTATACGCGGGTATACAGCGTATACTCATCTCACAAAGAGCGTGTGGATATACTCACGAAAGAGGCAAAGGATATTTTGGTGTATTTTTTCACGAGATCCGGAGTGAATGACTAGAAAAGGTCGTCAGAGATTTTTTGGACGGGAAAATGGGGAAATTTGGGGGGCGGACGACAGCCGTCAGAAATTTTGGGCCCGAAAAAATCGGTTTTTCTTCCGGTCAGCCCTGATAGGAGGTACTAGAAGATCAAATCTGTTCAAAGAGCGGAGTGGACGATGCGAGGAGGCTGAAACTGGCCTGTGAATTCCATTGGCTAGATAATTTGGGACAAGACCCCGATGTGCTTTAGAGACCAAGATGAGGATTTTGAACTTAATGCGCGCAGATAGAGGAAGCCAATGGAGCTGCTCAAACGTGAAAGTAGAGATATGAGAGTAGCGTGGAAGGTCTGCAATTAACCTGGCGGTAAATCTTGCGTTAAGGACCGACAGTAAAGGTGAAAGTCTAACATTGGGCAGACCAATTAGAAGAGAATTACAGCAGTCAATTCTGGAGCAAATGAAAACATGGACCAAAGTGATAAAAACAGAAGACGAAACAGAACGCCGAACTGCCCTTAGACGCCTTAAATGAAAATGCGAAGAGCGTGTAAGATTAGATATAATTATGGTCTTTAAATGAAAGGGAACTATCTAATGTAACACCCAGATCACGGACAGTCGAGGAAAATGTGTAGTGAGGAAATAATTCAGAGAGGAAAACAAAATGAATGTTATATGCATGTTATATATATATGTACTTATAATATATATTGGCTTACTGATAGGCAGTCAGGTTTACTAAAATATTGTCCTAGGCCTAAGGTCTAACATAGATCTGAATCATGCGATACAAGATAATATGACTCAACGTAGTGCAGTGATAAAGTAGGTGCATGCGCATGCATCAATAGGAAGGGTCACAACATTGGGATCCAAAAGGAACAACTATTCCGCTTCTTAGAATCTCCAAGTGTCATCACTATAAAGGAATAAATGATGTTATTTTAACAATGACGATTCCAAAAACGCAAGCATTAGGCCTAACAATACATGAAGTCACACCGAAAAACTCACAGCACCAACATTCTGTTGGTGCTGTGAGGTTTTTCGGCTCACATTAAAAAAAGGAACAGCAGAAAGAACAAAATTAGATGGAAGTCATTGAATAATAAATAATGTTAAAAATTAGACACTTTTTTTAAATTATCTGGCAAATGAAATAACAGTACGTTATAGACAAATTCTTTATAGCAGGAGGCAAATTGCCTCATGGTGCAGACATTATACTGTCTTGATCGAGTGTTTTCAATGGTAGTAATCACAGATAGTTCCTGGTAAGGTGACCGTGTACCTCTTCTACGTGCCTACGGTAATCGATGAAATCACTACCGTGTACCAGTTTTAAAGGCAGACACAATAGAACAATTATTACGCAAAGTAGCACCTATGCACGTAAGATTAGGTAGCCTATGGATGTCATGCGGAATGTGATTCGCTCCAAGGATATCACCCCATGCTTGTCTAAATTGTCTAACTACTTAATTGGAATACATACAATCCAAAGAAGAGGCAAAAGAGCGTTATGCTTCCACCAAGGTGACCAATCGCTGCTAATTCCGAAGCAACTTCTAAATATGGATCACACTGACAGCTTCCATTTGGTCCTGGAAATGAAAGTAACATCAAGTACATAAGACTAGAGCAAAAAATGGTCAATAAAATTAGGTCCTTTAGGAAAAGTGGTCATTAAATGAAAGTCCACTACGAGAAAGTGGTCGGTAAAATCAAGTTCATTAAGGGAAAGTAATCACTGAAAGGAAGCTCATTATCAGAAAAGTGGTCAATAAAATCAAGGGGGATTTAATAAACAAAATCCAGTGCATACTGCATAATCAGAAAAGTAGCAAATAGCATCAAGAACAAGTAGGCTACTTTTAGAGAAGAAAGCAAAGTGTTTCTTATTCATAGACAATAACAATAATGAAAATCAATTTCTTTGAATTAATTAGCTGGTTGTCGTCAACTTGTGCGCTAAGTAGGTTAATAAATAAATGTGCTTACGTGATGCCACTCTCGTAAGACATCCTTCTAACCAACTTTTGCCGCACTCTTTGAGTTTTGTTTCAAGACGAATCTTGAGATGACCAAGACCGGAAAAGGGATCGTCTGAAATGCATGTGAAAGGAGAACATGCACGTAGCAAGTTCATTTCAGGGTATTGGATGAACAAATTTAAAAACTACTACTTAGACTGTACATGCATATCACTCTTGGTGAAATATCCAGAAACAAAGTCGTTGACACGTTTCACTGGTGTATTTAAAAGTATGCACATGTACATATGAATGAATGCATGCATACGCGTCTGAAGACATAATATGCATGTAAGTGTCCGCATGTGGATCAATAATTATGTTTAGGCCTATGTGTGTGTGTGTGTGTTTGGACATTTACAGACAATTGTGTAATAATGTATGCATGCCTGCAATCAAGCGTGCATGTCTGCGTGCACATAATTATCTTAATACGTTAGAATGCATGTATACATGCATGTATATAGACTATGTAATGTATGCACGCATGGATGTATGTATTTGTGTATGTGTGCATGCATTGATGTGTGTACGTAGGACGTAGGTATTTGTTGGTACTTGTTTTTTATACGACCACCAAAAATTTATAAATTCGATGAAAAATATTTCCTCACGAAATAGAAGCGGGATTTAGCGCGTGAGGGTCGGTTAGGGCTCAGGTTAGGCATCGTGAGGGTCGGTTAGGGTTAGTTTTAGGGTTGGTGCAGTCATATTCTGCTGAAATTGAAGCTGGATTGATGAAAAATAATTTTCAATGAAAAACTGATGAAAATATTTGCTGACGAAATAGAAACGGGATTTATCGAACAAATTCTTGCCTGTAAACAGAAGCTGGATCGATTAAAAAGGATTCTCGGCAAACTAGAAGTTGGATTTATGAAAGATAACAACGCTGCAACGTCAGTTCTTGGTATCTTGGTGGTCGTATAAAAAACATGTACCTATTTGTTTACTGTGCATAATCATTTTATTTTATGTATCATCGTATGAAATTTCCGGCGTTGTCTCCATGATTTCACTGATTCATGCAATTTACGTCACTCTTTAACCGTTTTAGCGTCATCCTTATAGCACAACAAACACAAGACATGAAATTAAAAAAATGGTATCTGGTTCTCATCTAAGTGAAGTTTTTAAGAATAATTTCCTATTAAATAGCACTCACTTTATACGACATACTAGCAAAATTTGGTTTTTTGCTGTAAATGTTTATGTCAGAATTAGCTATGAGGACATCGACTATGTTTAAAATTTAAATTTCAAAGTATTCCAATGTTTTCATTTCTCAATTAATTCAAGGATTTAATAAAATAAGATAATTGTAATGGATTAATGTTAACCTATTTAAAGATTGCAAATGAAGTTGTAGACTATCATTACTGATCATAATTAAATTGCGTAAACGAGATTGATTATTTTAAACTGCAGCGCAAAATGTAGACCTGAGAAAGTGAAATTATTTTTTGGTCATTTGTTTCGTTTTCTATGTTGTTTGAAAACCGACGTTTTGTCCAGTTTATTCAGTTTTTTTCGGAATTAATCGTTTTTAAAATCTAGCTCATGTACTGTATGCAATCCTACGTGTTTATAATATTAGGCCTATGTAGGAATTCATTAATTATTGTAGGCCTATGCATGAATTTATGCTTGTGTATTTATGTGCATAATTATGTAGGACCCAAGTAACCTATGCATATAATTATATTCCTACACTCTCATGTTAGGGTTGCATTATGTACATAATTTTATGCATACATGTGGATCTATATACGTGTGTGTTGTGGATTTGCATGCATTTACTTTTAAATGAAAGTGTTTGTATAGGCCTTCATGATATATTTTAGATGGTTCATTTGAAGAGGCGATATATAAATCCGTGAAAACATTAATTGCAAATAATTGCGATAGAACTCAACGACGGCTAGTTGAAAATATTTGAAAACTGCAGCAATCACAATAATAGCAATATTATCTATATCTATAAGAAAGGGTTACCCGTCAAAAGGGCGCACGACAAAAGGGCGCCGACAAAAGGGCGCAGACAAAAGGGCGTCGACGAAAGGGCGCCCGACAGAAGAGCGGCGCTCTTAAAAAATGATATCGCCAAAGATATCGCGGATGAAATGATTTTAATAAGATAAATGATCCACTGCTTCATATATGACTTTAATGTTTAACGAGATGTAGAAGGTAAGAAATTATTTGATAGATATAAACAAGCAATTTAATGAGAAGTTGAAAAGTTGTTAAAACTAGGAATTTGACGAAAAGCAACAACTTCGATATCTGTATCCACCAACAAGTACAATGGTCTTCCCCTTCTGCGATGCGATCTCTTCCATTTTAACGATTAGAGCTGCCCTGCTTCCTTTGCTTTTATGTGAAGCTCATATCACGTGATAACAAACTTTCCAACCTCTCATGTTACCACTTTCTGCACTTGATTTGTTTATTTTAGCACCGCTTCCATGTCCTATAGGAGCATGTTGGGTATCAACAAACATCATGTGTGATAATAGTTAAGTAGTAGGCCCTAATTGCTCTTTGTCGCGTCGTCGTTGAGCTGCTTAGTTGTTCATAATAATATCACCTCTAGACCGACTCTTCATCGATGCTATTTCTTTTAAGAGCGCCGCTCTTAAGTCGGCGCCCTTTTGTCGGGCGCCCTTTTGTCAGTGCCCTTATGTCGGCGCCCTTTTGTTCTGCGCCCTTTTGACGTGCGTATATTATTTTGGCCCCGATGCACGCTCACAGTTTTACAGCTACTGACCTGAAACATTGCATATAGATAAACGTTCACCAAAACCATCCAAGTACGCTATTTTCAGCTTTTTATTCACTTTAGATTTCGAAAAACAGACATTTTAAATTTCGCTGTGTTAATGTATGCGCTAGCGGCTAGCCTACCGCTGCAATTGCGTCGCCGTATTTCAATCGTTTTTCAGTAACGGCCTGTTGCCGTTGACGTCATATTTTGACGTCATTTTTCGCCAAGCTTAGCATGAAAATCATACGCTGTCGTACAGCCCTGTGAAAAGATACATGCCTTCGGCCAAGGAGTATATACAAAGAGGAGCCTCAAATATATTTTTCTTCAATAAAATAAATGCATGGTATGATCAGATTAATTATAAAGAAACAGAGTACCAGCGTGACCGCACGTTGCCATGCATATTCTAACACTTATATCTGAAACGTTAGAGCTAGACAGATGTTTACACGGGCCACCTCGCCTCCACACACCTCGGCGCGCAGGGCCGAGGTGTGTGGTGGGCGTGGGGGGTGGGAAGAAAATTTTCCCGAAAACTCAAATTTAACGGGTGGCGTACAAGTGGAGGTCGGAGCGTACAAGTAGAGGTCGGAGTGTTGTGGAGTGCAGCGGGGTGGTTGTGGAGTGGTGGGGTCGTGGCCGGGAGCGGGTAGAATCCTAAATTTCCCGGGCAACGCCGGGTACCCCAGCTAGTTCTTCATAAGCCGAAACAATGTATCTAAGAAAATAATGACAAATATTAATTAAAGAATAGAAAAAATGTAATGACAACTTTATGAAACGACTTACCATCGTCTTGAGCAGACATGATGCGGCAAACGAAAGCCACTGTTAGCAGAACTAGGAAGCATTTCATGTCTCAACTTCTTGCATTCTAAAATCCAGACAAGTATTTCTGTACACATAATGACATCAAGATGTAGCCTACGCAGGTTGTAGGGCGAACATAAGATATTTGTTACTTCGTTTGGCATAATAATATAGCAGGGTTCAATTATTATCAGAGTCCACGGACATGTCCATTGCTCAATTCACAGACTATCCACCACGACGTTGTGCACCGTAATCTTTTAACTCGTGAGCCTGCAGCGGTTGGAGAGATGCCCGCAATTATTTGCAAAATGAGATAAGAAAAGCATCTCGCCTTAATTAAATTATCTGAGAGACGAAGATTAGAAATTACCCTTACAGTTCATCTGTTGAAAAAACAGTGATACCGAATTTTTTGGAAAATATGCCATAATTTCGTGGTTGTTTAGCCAAATTAAGCATATCAAAATTAAATATCATTGCAACTCTGTTAAAAAATGGAAGCCCTATAATAGGGATTGTATGTTCCTAAAGAACCTGCTTGAATTTCCTTTAGCGTTTTGATTGCAAAAACCATCGTTAATGAGATTAACGATGCATTCTTGTTTTCAGAAATTAAACTCTATGATTAGATAGCATATTTTGGAGACAAAATGCAAGTTTTGGCCCGATATTTAAAGTCGTAAATATTTCTAAATTGTCAGTATTGGATGATCGTTTCTACGCTGGCAGCGGCACCATCCAAACAGTTCGAGTCAGGAAATTGATGACTATGCGCATTAGCAAATATTGCCCGTGACGCATTGAAAAATGTAATGTAGTCCTAATAAGATGCTTACAATGGTTTAAAGCTCACCGGTTTTCGCTTCGAGAAGAAGGAAACGACTAGTTTGCAGAACTACTGATCTAACAAGTCATTGCTTTATAGGCCTACTTTATGGTAGCCTAAAATCCCTAGATAATCCCCAGATAATGTGAAGTGATCTGCTGGCTAATCAACAGCTGCAACCGTCGAGTTTCACTTCTTAGATCCTATAGTATAAGGCCCCGACCATCATGACCACCATACATGCAATTGTGCATGAGGACATTGTTTTTTTCTTCAAATCTGGTGTTACACCCTCGACAGTGTTGAAATTCAATCTTCAAAAACAAACCCAAAACTTCCCGCTGTAAATTACCCAGAGATGCCTAGACTTCTTTAGAGCGTCTTTAGTCAGGCATTATCCAACAATTTAACGGAACAGATGAATCATTGTTTTAATTCACAGACAGTGAATTCTGTTTATTGAACGTCAAGTTTTAAATGGAGGCAATTGCAGGTAGATTGTCGGAAGAATGAAAATGACTCAACTTTATTGTGTCTTTAAAAAATCCTCAGGTTGACGTAGGTAGCGCTCATGAAGTGCACCTGAAGAGTTCTGTTGTGTCTACAGGGTGGCTAAAAAAAAAACGTACCACCGGGGAAAATGCGATATCTTCGCAGCCGATTGGGGTTTTTCTGCGAAAATTTCACAATTTGAAGGGGAATGAATATACAACAATCCCTGAAAGTTTCATTTGAAACTTTTCATGTTTGCAAAAGTTACAGCTGTTCAAACTTAAAATTTCGTTTTTTCAATTATCCGCGGAAAAATGACGTCACTTGTAGATTTCCAAGTCAAATGATATCACTTTTCACTACGACCTCAGCATTCCGTTTTGCAGTTTATTGTAAGGTATAATGAGAGTGTCCACTCCCTGCCTTAACACAAGCTCAAATTCTTTTTGTGAAGCTCAGTATGGCCTTGTTGGTCGGGTCCTGCGGCAACTGACCCCACATTAGCAGCAAGACTTGCTTCAGCTGGCCAATGTTCTCCAACTTGGGATTAAATGTCTTGCAGCGTTCCAGCATAGCTCCCCAGACGTGATAAACAAGAGGGTTAAGGTCTGGCGAGTTTGTAAATCATCTTTGCCAATGCATTTACTTCAGTTGATGTCAATAAGGTAGCGCCATCATAATCAACCTTGCCGTGCGAGCAAGCAGGCGCACTGTCCTGCTGCATAATAAAACCAGATGTTAGAGCATACCTGGTCTTCAATGAGTCTGGGTAAGCGAGTTCAATGATGAGTTTGACATCTAACCTACTGAATGGGATTAATTGCAGTCTTTTCTTGCAGCCGCAACACACGCCGGCATATCTGATGCCGAAACCACGATTTGCTTTGCAAACTTGACCTTTCGATTACCAAGCGAATTTCGTGAAAATTGCGCTTTTTCCGTCAGATCAAGCGACCACTTCCTGCCTCTCTTCCGACATCTGATCTTTGTTACATAAACACGTTTGCAGATAGTCTTCAATGTGCTCAGGCTCCACTTTTCACTGGGTATTTTGCTATGATCACGCGATGTCTCAGTCTCTGTTCATGCAAAGTCCGAGTTCCCATTTGATCTTTTGCAGAAACTTTGCCCATGACGTTCATTGTTTGGGTTCACCAATTGAGACCTTAATCTATAAAATATCACCAAATACCAGCAGATTGCTTCATAAACAGCTTCTTTACAGCTCATAGTGAGGTCGTATGACATCATCATCAATGTGTGTGTGTTGTAATTTGCCAAACATCCTAATGAAATCACTTGTATTGGAGCATGATTCTCCGGATAATTGAAAAAACGAAATTTTAAGTTTGAACAGCTGTAACTTTTGCAAACATGAAAAGTTTCAAATGAAACTTTCAGGGATTCTTGTATATTCATTCCCCTTCAAATTGTGAAATTTTCGCAGAAAAACCTTAATCGGCTGCGAAGATATCGCATTTTCCCCGGTGGTACGTTTTTTTTTGAGCCACCCTGTATGTGCATACATCATAGATGTATACATTGTATTTTATTGTATTTAATTGTTCATAATAATTTTCTTTATTCAGCAATTCGGTTGACAGACGCAGCCAGTCACAGCGTTACATAATCAATGTTAAATCATGCATCTGTAGGATGAATCGATCAAAAATCAATTAATCAATCAAGCAAAATACTTTATTTTGTAACCAAATTAAACATATAAAAAATTAAATATCATTTCAATTCTGTTAAAAAATGGAAACCCTAAAATAGGGATAAAGGAAGTCCCGCTAACTATAAGGGACGCCAAATAATAGATAGAATTTATTATGCGGTGGCCTTAACTAAACTTAACCATACACATGCAACACATAGAGTGGGTAAAGAGAAAAGTCAAAGCAAAAGGAGACAGCATTAACTTAGACTAGAAAAACAAGGAAAAGGAATCTAAAACACTCAACACTGTTGAGTCGATGCATAATATGCATGTAATTGTACATGTACATGATGAATGATAAGTGATGGTCTATTAGGCTATGTGTAGGCCTACATGGCAACACATGGGTGGAGAACTGGATATACATGTAATTATTGGCCTACATAAAATGCGAAATCAGTTTCCTTTGTATAATTATATTTATTGTAGACCTATCAGAATCCGTCTGCATGTTTAAAATTGTCAAAATTATGAACACGATTAATCAGAGCAATCTTGTTTATAGGCCTAATAAGTTGTTCCGCCCTGATGAAAAGCATCTTACTCCTCCAAATCACGCCTATAGCCAATCAATCTCCCGGCCTGCAGCATCACCATTGTGATCGCACTTTGTCAATAGGAAACTCGGAGTATCTATTTAACAGGCCTTGTGACCTTTGAACTTGATAGTCTATGACTCTGGCTGCGAAACAAAATGAAAATAAAAGTCATCCAGCATAACGATTGACATGGTAATATTATTATTACATAGGCCCGCATGCTCTGCCTTATATGCGTGCATGCGGTTTGTTCAAGAGGAAGATAATTTAGCGGAACAGATGAATCATAATATTATGCAGGTTTTGCGACTCAATTGCAACTACAGAAACCGCATGTGAATACAGGCAATAATTATTGTTTCAAAAGGAGTAGGCCTACATCGCCTGTGCACTGCATAATATTTGTCGCTTGGAACAAGATGAGAAGCAAGGGGTGATTGTTTTAATTCGCAGACATGTGGCGCAATGTTCAGTAGCAAAAATATGCTAGTAAATAATTATGTTGTACTAGGAGTCCAGGACTGTACCTATTTATCTCAACTAGGCCTAATAAGCGCTCTTGCATCAATTTTGCAACTGCAAAATTTGCATAATTTGCAGCCAATTTGAATTCCTTTAATTGGTAAGATTGCTAGATTGAATTACTAACATGGAGATGGCCGAAAGCGGTATCCATTGAGGTCGGAGCTAGGATGCTGGGTAATCGTGATCTTGTTTTATTTTAGGATAGATGAGAAAGCTAGCATGACGAAGGTTCGGGTGGATTGCAATAGAATAGGACGGACATTTCTATTTGGAGTTTCTGTTTTCGTTTTCTGCCTTGTGAGAGTCAGATTGAAATTTAGATTTTTGAACTACCTAGTCCTACCGAAGAACTAGGCCTAATTATATCGGCAAAATATCTTTCGCTGATAGGCCTTCTTCAAAGATAGGCTTGGGACTAATTCATCGCGGTGTGCTTTAACCGAATTCAATAAATTAACGTAGAAAAGGATAACATGCGCCAAAATAGGCCTAATATACATGTAGGTCTATTTTGTTTACTCAATGCATACCTCTATATGTAAAATCATTCAGAAGAGTCTGAAGAATTTGTATGTTGTAGGCTATAATAGTAGGCTAGTTTAAAACATTCGCCAGAGCCATAGCAAAGACCTCTAAATAACGGAAGGTCGGGTTAACGCCCATAATGCCTAGAGTCTAGACAGTATGCCGACCGGCTGCCCATTAATCAAAAAAGCCTGTAAAAACCTGCCCCACAGTTCGAATAGTGATTTATTTAAACACTGATTAATTTCAGAGTGATTCCGAAAAAGCATCGGTAGAAGCCTTCATAACATTATCTGCTTGGCAATAATGTTACTCAATATACACATCATGCAACAGAGAAATTGACAAATATAGAGACCTCTGTGAAAAATAACCGTGTTCTTAATTTTCTGGTTTGCATTTTCAAGCTCTTGCCAAAAAAATTACCGTGGAAATTGGGCTCAAAATGAGCCCAATTTTATTGAATTATCCTAACATGCCTGGGTGTCGGGTAATGGTTAAGACGCTGGCACGAAGATTGCACGGACGCTGGATCGCTTCCCACTACGCACCCATAGATCCACTCAACTTTCGAATCGGCAACTGGTGTTGGCAAAATCATGGGCGGGGACTTGGGGGAACAGAGGTGACGGTCCTCCGATGTTTATTGCTGGAGGTACAGAGATGCACATATCCTCAGCGTTTAAGAAATAATAATCATAAAAATCATCGTAAATTTCTACAGTATTAGGACCCATATGAAATTTCTGGTAAAAATAGAAGTAAGCACTAAATAAAGGCAAATTACCAAATAAAATCAGCTATGTTGGCAGGGCAGATGGTATAGTTTCATGAGATTTCGACGAAACGACTTTAAGAAAAAGACGTCAGAAAATGTGGTCGATGAAAATGTCGTCGGCGACTCAGCCGTCCGCCCAAATTTAGGCCTCTGCGATCTTCCTTCGGCCGCTCGTTCGTCCCCCCAACTTCTGGACCAAGTCTCCGCTTATGAGTAAAATAAGTAACAGGACGTAATGGCAACCTGGTAGCTATCAACAGTTACAATATATTTCGACCACTGTAATAATAATTAACATGTGATCATCCGTCACATGAATTGTAATCATCCTTGGCTGTGTCAGTCATGGGCAGAGTTTATCAGGAGCTAGGGGGAGGCTAAGTCTCATAAGAAGGCCCAGATTCAACTTGTTACCGTGTAAATGGTATCTTTTCCCGGGCGTAGGCCCCCCAAGAAAGACCAAGACTCAACATTTTTAAGGGAGATGTATCTTTCACGAACGAAACTTCAATCAAAAATGACTAAAAGAGGTTTTCAGATTTTTTGGCTGGGAAAAAAGTAATTTTACGGGATTTAAATCCGATGGCTAAAAAAATAAAAAGATCAGCAACTTTTTTGGCCTAGAAAATACTGATGACGCCGCTCGTTCTGGACCATGTCTCTGCCCCAACAAAAGTTCTTTTTAACCCCCTCCCCCCCAAAACGGAACCAAACTCCGCCAATGGTGTCAGTTTGAAATTAAACGAAGATAATTACTATCTAGCTGTCCACGGCGACACTGCTAAACGTTCATAAAAATAAATTATAAGGACGTTGCCAAAACAAGTTATCAAACAAGAAGTTATATCCAGAATACGAATAACGTGCCCACATTAGTATCATAAGTGCCTGACAGTATGAATGCTATGGGACTTGCTCTATAAGAAAAATGAATTTTTATAAAATTACAGACCACTTTACTTAAAATTAGAATTTATGAGCAAAAAATTTCTAATCACCCATACAGTCCAATTAGTTTGAAACCAAATACTTTCATTGCAGCGAAAAGAAAACCGAATTGTTTTGATAAAGTTACATCAATTTATTTCAAAATTAAAAGCCCGTTAGACTCTACAAGGATGGTCCCATGATCGGGACATTACGAGCACACCGAAAAGGAGTGATATGTACCATGAGAAAGGAAATATGGACCTGGTCCGTGTTACCCCTATCCAATGGACATAGCATAGTCGCCAGCATATGCTAAATATGCGAAGAATTAAAATGTTGATATCTCGGGTTTTAAGGTGAGTTGAGAGCTGAAAATAGTCATCCTGGCCCACAAATTCGCATGAGAAGCTAAAAAAATTTGTTTCTTGTTGCGAAATGAATCGGTTTCTGAGCCTTTCTTGGAACGGACATCCATACATACAGATCTCAGATTTATAGTAGGCCTATTATAGATACTGTTAAGTTTCCTGTGGCTCATCTGTCCGTCCATGATTAGCAGAACCGGTTGCTCGGAATTTTTGGCTGCATGTGTTTCACAAAGTGTTAAACCACTTCAGAAATGCTTATTCGTTAATTGACCCAACCTGAATTTGTTGCCAACTGTATCAGTTCCCTGTGTCCATTATCTGTCAACTCATGCTTGGTGCGCCCTGACGGAAAAATCATTGCATAGGAAACGTAGACACAGCGCTCTTACAATAAATTTGTGTCCATGGAATCCCAAACAAGGGCCCCAGATTGCAGCAACGGATAGACAGCATATTATCGCTCACGTTCCATGAAAAATATAGTCTTCAAAAGCGCATCATTTCAAAGAAAAAATAAATTATATACTGGTCACATATAGGCCTACCCGCCGATACAGCTTGTCGTCATCGTGGATGGGAATACGTCAGCAACAATTAATAATAATAATTATTGACGAACTACACTTGTGATATAATTTTCTAATCGCAAATCGGTCAAACAAGGTCTGTTGGGGCCACAAAATACAGTAGTGCTATGAAATAAGGCATACATACAATTAAATGCAAGCGACAGATTACTGTAATTGTTTTCTCACGACGGTCTATATAGACCCAAGGTCAAGCAGCCCCAAGTTACCCTACAATAGCCTGTTATAGTTGTTTATAATAGTTCTTTCTTCTGATCAGAACAGCAAGAGGGGCACTTGCCACACCCGGGGAATTGTCGTCTATTTTTTATCTATTACGTTTTGGTTTTAGAAATTTCTACGCACTAGCCTATCGTACTAGCAATACAAGTGATACACAAATTGACACTGTGAAATAAACATTTAGAAACCTACGTTCAAATAAATTATCCATCATTTTAATGTCCGACTCTGCATTTTTCAAGTTCTTTGCCAAGATATTTAAACGCTACAATAATTGTGTTTGTTACTCGTCCAAAATATCTGAGGGTGCTAATGATCCGGGGATCCGCTAATTATTGTTTTGGTTAACAAATCCAAACGACCCATCAATGTTTGTCCTTTCTGACTCTAAAACACCCGAGAAAGACGATTTCCAGGTCTATGAACGGCATGCAATAAATAGACATAAACAAAGCTACTATAAACTGCAGGGTGTGCATTGAACAGACATGTGATGCTACAGGCTTCTAAGGATGTGTTGGTGGTTTTGTAGGATTAAAATGCTTATGAGGGTCCCAGTGCATGTTATGTGGGCCTACTATTGACATGGTTGTTCTGTTTCTGCTCTGTTTCATCGAATTGGCATATGAAACATGCTTTTTCAAACATTTCGATATTTACATGTACAACGCTTCTGAATAGCATTCCATAATAAAATAGACTAACAATTATATTGCGCCAGTGCTTAATAGTAGAAGTAGATTCCCCCAAAAGCAAAGCAGTTAGATTCGTCCATGAAAGGTTAATTCTAATATATTCATATAGCCCAAGTCTTCGTTCAGCTTCTGATTAGTTTCATGCACACTTCACCGCACTCTGCTATAGGCCCACTTCGTTCTCATTTAGTTGCGACTATTCATAGCCCCTTTCCATACCCAACCCCTATACAAATGGCACACTTTCGCGTTTACCATGAACTGCATTGCTCTGGTACAAAGTCTTCATCACTGTCATCATCGCTAATAGTCATCATTTCTCAGTTCATCTTCAAAATCTGTTTCAGTTAATAGGCCTAATTATAGCTTTTTTGCTGCTGACAGTCGTTTGCGCAGAAATATCGGCTTACGTTGTGTTGCAGACATAAGCTGTTTTCACACATTTTTAAATTATTATCATGATCATTTCAGTTTTCAAAAGACAACTAACAAGCATAAAAATATAGCCCTGCATTTCTTCTTAAGAAATGGCATGATTAGCTTCTCTTCAAGAAAGACTTATGAATATGCTTTAGGTTTAGTCGATGAGCTAAGGGGCCCTATCATATGGTGGGTGAATACATAATTTCATAGGCATACCTCTGATACCTTGGCTTTTCGGGCAGGCCTATTACTTTTTACGGATTTGTAAACCATCGCAATTTACCTCGAAATCTGTGCAAATTGACCCCGACAGCTACGTAAAATGTCAACATTCTTCACATGAAACACGTTTGTGACGAAGAAAGCATGTGGTTAGGCACCATCAGATTTTCTGTCTACTTCAACATATTTTCGAAATATACTAGGCGTATACGTACGTACGTAATTACGCATGTACGGCATTGTACGCATTATAATATATAATATGTATACTGTATGAATGTCAATTGTCAAAAGAAGGTAATGTTGGCTATAATTTTGAACCATAATATTATGATGACAAATCCTTTCTGCGCATCTTTCGTTAAAGCATAGAACACTTCATTTAAATTTTATTTTGGTGAAGAATAAGTGACGCTGTAACAAGTTCGAGCTCGAACACAGTAAAGTTTTGGTCAACATGAGTGGTGTAAAATGGTACAATAAATGCAGAATGAAACGACATCTGAATAGTATTTTTAATAACAAATAGTAGGACTTAGTTCTACAAGGCTTGCATTAAACAAAATTTAATCATTACTCTGGCTACGTAATTAATTCAAAATGATGAAAAGCAAATGATTTATGACTGTTTATTTCTCAGTAGCGCCTCACGCAAGTTCGTGTGTGCTAGTGGTGAGGCGTAATCTGGAGTCATTAAGAAGTTTGAATCCAGGACTAGAATTCTCTCTAACTGCACAATCTTATGAATTCAATTTTTAGTCTCAGGTTCAGGTACGGAATGACTTTTGTTGGACTCACACCCAAGTTTGGATTCATTTTTTTCGAGCCGCTGAAGTGTGGCTTCTATTCTGTTTGGTCCATATGAATCAGTTAGTTCATCCCCTTTGATTCTGGAGCCAAGCTAAAATCGTGTTTTGTCGAAACAAGTTCCAAGTTGAGGCTCACATCTGTCGAAACAAGTTCCAAGTAGGGGTTCACATCTGTCGAAACAAGTTCCAAGTAGGGGTTCACTTCTGTCGAGACAAGTTTCAAGTAGGGGTTCACATCTGTCGAAACAAGTTCCAAGTAGGGGTTCACATCTGTCGAAACAAGTTCTAAGTAGGGGTTCACTTCTGTCGAAACAAGTTCCAAGTAGGGGTTCACTTCTGTCGAAACAAGTTCCAAGTAGGGGTTCACATCTGTCGAAACAAGTTCCAAGTATGGGTTCGCTTCTGAAAAAATTGTGTCCTGGGTTTGATTCACTTCTGTGGAAACCAGGGGCATGTACGGATTCACCTCTGTCGTAGCTAGGTCCTGGGTGAGATTCGTTTCTTTGGAAACCAGGGGCATGTACGGATTCACCTCTGTCGAAACTAGGTCCTGGGTGAGATTCGTTTTTTTGGAAACCAGGGGCATGTACGGATTCACCTCTGTCGAAGCTAGGTCCTGGGTGAGATTCGTTGTTTTGGAAACCAGGGGCATGTATGGATTTACCTCTGTCGAAACTAGGTTCTGGGTGAGATTCGCTTCTGTGGGAACCAGGTCCGAGTACGGATTCACCTCTGTCGAAGCTAGGTCCTTGGTGAGCTTTACTTCTGTGGAAACCAGGGCCATGTATGGATTCACCTCTGTCGAAACTAGGTCCTGGGTGAGATTCACTTCTGTGGAGACCAGGTCCAAGTAAGGACTCGCTTTTGTCGAAACCATGTCCAAGTAAGAATTCTCTACCTCTTGATTCGTGTCCGGCGGATTGTCTTCTCGATTGCCATCCGAGTTAGTCCTCACTGATTCGGATTGCTCATTTGATTTACCATGGACTTGATTCCGATCTATGCTTTCTTCATTTGCGGCATCTCCTAACGATATTGAGTACCCCATGTTGTTACGCGTCATCTTTTCATCCAGGAACTGTCTATGGCTGCCTTTGGCTCTTTCCGGTGAGTCATCTATGGTTTCGTATCCGATGTCTCCGTGTACGCCTGGCGCGTTGGGCATCGCTTCTTCTTCTTCTAGCGCTATTTCTTCCAATACATGGTCAATGGATTCATAACCTATACGATCATACATGCTTTGCTTTCTCGTCTTTAGTCCATCTCTGTTTCCATCATTGTCTTCCAAAGGAAAATCAGAAATATCATACCCTACATCCTCATAAACACTAGGATGGATAAGCACCCTTGCAACTTTCATTCGTCGTTCTACGTCTGAAACGTAAAGTAAAATAAGCAAACGTTATTACAAGAGAGTGGTGTAAATTTGACTGCACACAACACACCTCGGCAATTGTACCGCCTTCTCTTTCGTGTCTCTATACGGCAACTAGACTCGAGCTTGTAATGGAAATTCATTTTGGAAAACCTATCTGATACTTTTCTGTGTTTTTCTATAATAATGATAATCTGGAAGAACTAAGGGAAGCGACATCAGAAAGAATGCAATGGAGGAAACTGGTCATGACGGTCGCTAGAGTTCAAGGAACTGAAAGCACAAGTGCACAAGTGGATCTGATACTACGCTGGACTTGTGAATGCAGTGGTGCCTAGCTTGATTTACTGTTGTGTAGGGCTTCATTAAATGCGCTTCACGATTGCGATAAGCATCATCTGTAGCCAACATTAATCAGAAGCCACTATAGAATAATTTCAAGACAGACAGATTCTCAGCGTATAGTAACTGAACCGTCAGTAAAGACAATTATACATGACAGGTGGTTTTCTCAAGGTAACTAGTGAAGCAAACATTCAAATGAAAACCCCGCGGCACTTTAATGAGGCTGATAGATATTCTCACACTACTAAATAGGAATGTGTGTGTGCATGCATATCATTATTATGTATGTACTTGTGGACTGTGTGCATATGAAAATAATATAGCGCCCTTCTGGTACTTCACGAAAGCGCTGCGAACATTTTAATAAATTCTCGCGGTTCAGTGAGCAAAAGCAGTCGTAAATATTTAAATTCAAACTAGACTTCCAGAAGGCGAGTTCAATAGATACTATTGTCTTCCCGGTCTTGAATGCGCACCATCAGCCATGAATCAAGAATCGTGGACTACTCGGGGTAAGATGTTAAGAGTGTTGCGCTATTTTGGCTTGCATTGCGAAAGTTACAGATAGTAACATAATGTATGTATGTATATATCAATGGCAGAGTAAAACATAGCTCTATAGCCGCAGGTTCCTGTAGAGATGCAGTGAGAGAGAGGGGGAGAAATGGGGAGAGAAGGAGAGAATGAGAGAGAACGACAGAGAGGGGGAGAAATGGGGAGAGAAGGAGAGAATGAGAGAGAACGACAGAGAGAGAGAGAGATGGAGGGGCGGAGAGAGAAACCCAAAACGTAGAGAAGCAATAGTTATCGAATAAATGGCACAATGGACATGCAGTAGCAGTTCTCTTTCATCTAAAAAGGTGTACGACCACTTACCATCGGATCGTACATGTAGCTTCGAACGAAAGCGTAGAAACATTCCAACAAGTAACAGACTTAGACCGATTGCTCCGGCGGTTAGGACTATCTTCCAGAGTGCCCATGTCTCTTCTTTCTGACTCTCTGTCTCTGTAAAGTAGATGTACACGAAATTTTTAAAAAATACCCTCAAAGGCAATTCAGGCTTTTGTAATTTAATTTTTCCTCATAATTGCTTTATATCTGGTGATAAAAAGTGCAATCGTTAATTCGTTGACCTTTATGTTCATTATAACGTACCAAAGCAAGGATGAAGACCTGACAATAAATTATTATCCTGATTATCTGGAATGGCCTCCCACTAACCTTGCGACTTACGCCTAGACTAAATTCACCTGCTCTGTTTTTTTATCTGTGGCTGGGCTGGGAGCGCCTCTGAGTAGGTTTCTTTGAAGAGGCGCTATATAAATGATCGAAATGAATGAATGAATAAAATGCTTAGTCTAACTTCGAACGTTCACTCATTACCCGAGTCATTGGTCAAGCGTTCATAATAACCAACAGTATTAATTTGTACTTTGTTCACCTGACGGAAGCTTGAATAAATTAGCTACAGTTATCGTTTTATTGTCCCGGCTGTATCCGTTGAAACCAACGCATCTGTATTCGCCGAGATACTTAAAGCACTCGACAGAGCACTTTGGATGAACAGTTATTATCAGGAACTCGTCCGTCACATTGATGTAGGGTGGATCATCGCGGACTAAATCGTCAAACGGTTCTGTCTTGTACCATCGCACAGTCGCAGGTGTAGTTGGATCAGAAGTTACGTTGCACTGAAAGACGAATTGCTTTTCCTCCAGGAAATCAACCGACGCATTTTCTGGACCTTTGATCGTCACTTTTGTCCTCACTGAGAAACATAAAGAAATAGATATGGTCTATGCTATTAGTCTAATACGAATTAAAATCATGACAATTGTAACAATGAGAATAATTACAATCAGTACAATAATTTACTGCAATAATGATGTTTAACGTTTGGTGGACAACAAATCAATTGTCATTTTCTGGAATGCTTGATCCAGTAGGAATATATTTTGCAAGCTTTCATCGTAGGCCATCAGTAAGTAAACACGAAACTTTGACTTACATAGGACGTTCACGTATCCTTGAGCAAATGCGTATCCATGAACGTTGCTTGCATTGCATTGAATAACCGTCTGGCTTATTACACTTTCTCGGTCGACACAGTCTCGACAAACGTCTCGGATCGTCAGACTTCTGTTGTCGTTGCTGAACACAAATCTCTCTGGAGGATTGGCAGCTATAAAATGTATAATAATATTACAAGACTTATCATGTTTTTGAATAATGTGATGGTTCATTTTAAAATCTCTGAAGGATAGGCCTATCTATAATATAGAACACGATTAATACAGTCCCTCCAATGTATCAGAAATGTCGGAATCACAAATATAAGCTGGATTTTAAATTAATCAAGTGACGCCAAATCTTGCTCTCTGCAACAGGTGGCCTACACTGAATGGACAAAGGCCAAAGTTGATCACGTCTCTAGCTACATGCTGGTGACTTTACGCTACTGCTGACCTGACAGCGCATAGAGTACAGGATCGACGCCATGATGCGGCATCGTCAGCTGGTCTCGCCTCAGCCTACCCGAGAGGTTTTGTTGCCTCTCAGATATTCGAGGTCGTTCTCCTTCCGCTCTACAGTGAAAGGTGCTCCTAGTCCCATTTGCACGAGCTGTAACAATGCGGAATGTAGTAGTTTTCTGAGTAAATCCAGTGATCTGAAAAGGGGCCATCTGGCACTACGCCTACTTCGTTGCGGCAGTATTTTTCGTTGAAACTTAATTAAGCTTACTTGTTGGCCGTGGCGGTATCAGCAGCGCCTCTGAGTCGTCCTTGTCCATCTTAAAGCGGCGCTATATAAATCTGTGGCTGAATGAATTCAAGAATTTTAATCTGTAATCTAATTTCATCTGATCTAATTTAATCTATTACACCGTCAACATAATGGATTATCATTCGAGAAGTGCTTCAATTAAAATCGTTGTCAATTAGACCTAATATTTTTTTAAATTTCTCTTCACATTTATAGAGATAGCCTATGATAGGCTAGCAGAAAGTAAGTCACGTGTATGTCGATTGAACGTAATGCATGCTTGGCAAACTATTAGACAAGCCACACTTGGTGCATGCTCGTATTGAGATTTTTGCATATTAGGCCCACGTTTCAGTTTAATAATTTTTGAGGTGGTTCATTTTTTTAGCATTAGGTAAAGAATTCAGCACCTCATCCGATTCTACGAACGTATAGGCTAACAGCAGATCTCGTGAATTTAAATGTAACAAAGTAATAATTTTTATGGGTACCGGTTCAATGTTAGAGTAGACAGTAAAATAACTCACTGTCTATCGGTTGTTCATTCTGGAGCCAGACAATATTAGCCTCAGGTATGGCGAAGGGATTGCAGTTGAAGGTAACCGACTCTCCTTCAGTAGCGGTTACATTGTACGGACCATCAGTAGTGTGCTTGAACTCTGCCGCAGCTGATAACACACGACATTGTATTATTAGAAGATCAATGCGTGTCTTTAAAATGAGAATACAATAGTCCTATATGACTGTGGCAATTATGATACATATAAATATGATAATGTTAGTATTGGTATCATTATTAGTAGCACCAGTTGCAGTATTAGCAGTAGTAGTAGTAGCAGCAGCAGCAGTTGTAGTAGTAGTAGTAGTAGTAGTAGTAGTAGTAGTAGTAGTAGTAGTAGTAGTAGTAGTAGTAGTAGTAGTAGTAGTAGGAGTAGGAGTAGTAGGAGTAGTAGTAGTAGGAGTATTAGTAGTAGGAGTAGGAGGAGGATGTGGAGGATGAGAAGGATGCGGAGGAGGAGTAGCAGTTGTCGCAGCAATAATGATAATACTAGAACCAGTAATAACAATGATGAAACTAACAAAGTTGATGATGATGATGATGATGATGATGATGATGGTGGTGTTGTTGTTGGTGGCGGTGGAGGTGATGATGATGACGATGATGGTGGTGGTGGTGGTGGTGGTGGTGGTGGTGGTGGCGGTGGTAGTGATGGTGGTGGTGGCGTTGGTGGTGGTGGTGGTGGTGGTAGTGATGGTGGTGGTGGCGATGGTGGCGGTGATGGTGGTGGTGGTGGTGGTGGTGGTGGTGGTGGTGATGGTGGTGGTGGCTGTGAAGATGAATGATGATGGTATTAATTAATCGCGTTGATAATAACTGCATAAATCAATAACAAAATCCTGCTGGTTTGAAATTTGTCTCTGTTGATTGTTTTAGGATTCACAGAGAAACACAAGTTTTATACCTTCTGCAGCAACTTTTAAACATTGACATGTCTGCAGGCCTACAGAGTGCTCTGTGAAGCTTCTTCAAAAACGTCATACGATAAGTAACTGTTCTGTCATTGTCTTTCATACTAAGTCCTCTGAGTTTAGCAAGTCTTCAGACTTCAGTCGTTAGTGTTACTGCGCTTGCACAATGCACACATATTGCTCATAGCATAGCGGAATTTGCACATGCACATGCACACAATAATATAATGCCCACACTGACACTCTCTGGTCTTATGGTAACTCGACCCGGACCACTACAGACTAGCCTACTCTCACGGACAACCCTTCTAACTCAACGCAGCGCTCATGAACAAGCTGCTGCCCCGCGCTTGGCTTTCGAGTGGCGCTTTGAAAATTTCGAGTTTACGATTACGATTACGACACATTTGTTTCTTTGTACAAATAAAGGTTTCAGTGAATGAATGGCTAATATAGAGTAGCATCAATCTGCATCATGCATCTAAAATGTCATGACATACCTACGACCTGTAGCTGCAGTGCATGTTTGTCTTGTCCAAAGATATTTGAAGCCGAGCAACTGTAATTTCCTTCGTCAGATGTTGTAATACCAGTTAAGATGATCGTCGTTTCCCAATTTGTTTTCTTATGTCTGCCTACAGGAAGTCTGCCATGTGGCCCCGTCCACAGTATCGCTGGCATTGGACTGCATAAAGAGACAACGTTAGCAAACGTTATTATCAATGCAATTTTAAAACGGAGCCATTCTTACCTTAGGGTTTAAACAGTTACACCTAAACGCCTCCCCCCCCCCATCAAATATCCGCTATCTTCAGCTGAGAGATACGGAAATGAAGAACACAAAACAAAAAGAACAATAGATAGCCTAAGTAGTTGAATACATGGAAAGACTCTGCAGGGAGAAACAGGGTATTTGCATGAGCTGTTTCCGCAGGTCAACGCGCGTTTAGCCACCTGCGACTAGGGTCTCAAATGCCGCACAGTCAAATGCATTAAGACTAAGTTATTGATTCGTGAAAAATTGTGGGTAGACTCACTTAAAGTGAAATAAATTTGGTTCTGTTTCAAATATATTATTTTGGTTCTATTTAGCCATTGTAGGCTACGTAAATACGAATTGTGAAGGTTTATTCAAATTTCGTACTTCTGGCACACCACCGCCATTAAAAGTGTTTGTGAATATTACTCCAAGTTGCAATAATATTCAAAGTAACATTTAAACATTAGCAATTAGTATTGAAACCACCGCCTTTAAAGGTGCTGTGTGTGACCATTACATCAAGTCACAATTCAAAGTAAAGTTTAAACATGAGCCATTACTGACACCCCCCCCCATGAAGGTGTTTGTGACCAATATACCAAGTCACAATTCGAAGTAAAGTTTAAACATGAGCCATTACTGACACCCCCCCCCCATGAAGGTGTTTGTGACCACTATACCAAGTCACAATTCGAAGTAACGCTGGAATATGAGCCATGATTGTCGCCACCTGAATATTATAATAATATTATCATTGTGTTTGCCTATATTGCATCTATATAGGACGTCAATGCATGTCCTTTGTTCCAAAGAAGTTTGGACATGTTGGCTTAAATTGCTTGCATATTCACGTAGACTTACTATCCATAGAAGAGGCAAAAGAGCGTTACGCTTTTCCCAAGATGAACAGTTTGAACTTGTTCTGAAGAGAGTTCAAAATAGGGAGCACACCGACAGAGTCCAGTTGATACTGCAACATCATAGAAATATCCATTAAATAAACATTAGAGTAGTCAATGGCATCAGATATATAAAAAGCAATGTGGTCAATAAATTAAATTTCGAAGGCATGTTTTACTAGAAAATTAGTCAATAACAGTTTAGTAAGAGCATTCCTAATCCTCATAATTATTTCATAATTATTTTTAGATGTCCCATTGTACGCTTACAAATGGAGTAATTAAGGATATACTTACTTACATACTTTAATGACTAAATATAAATTATTATCTTATTGAAGGAAAAAGAGGACGGTTGCTGCGAAGTTGTCAATTGCAGTCAGAGATAGAACAAAGAGAGAACAGTAATAGGACTAAATTAAATCTATTACTTATTAAGTCCGTTGATGAGTGGTCCTTTTATAAACAGGCTCTTGATGAATCGTCCTTAGGAACAGTCCTATAACCCAAATCAAGTGTTTCATTAATTTTATGGTTAAGCAAAATGTCTGATGAGAATTGTTTGCCTTGAAATTCTTTGCCCGTTCGTTATTAAAACTTTTGTACAGAGAACAAAGGGTTCTTACTTTTCGTCTCATTTGAAACACATCTATCCATCCACATTTGACCGCACTGGCGAATTCTTTCCTCAATAACGGGTTTCAGATAACCAAGACCGGAGAAAGAATCTCCTATAAAGCAACGAACATAATAAATTAAATGTCAGTTTCCAATGTTTCTAAAATCAATCGTTAAATTGTTTCACGGGTTGGTATAACTGCATACATTATAGGCCTCCATGTATATCAATTACATATATATATCTTCGAAATATGAGTGACAAACCACATTCAGTGGCAATTATAGAGATGAATAATTGACATTAGACTGAGAGTTAGGCAGATATTATCGTCTATGTAACTAACGTAAATAATAGTGTCATCTTTCTCTGTGAGCTTGAAATAGTGAGGCCTGGGATGCAGGTCAAACAGGCACTGAACTAGGTCTACATGATGGAAGAAACTTCGCAAGACGTCCATTCAAATATAGGTCTATGAATTTTGTATTTTCGTTTTAAATATTGTTCAGAATACTTTTTACTTGGAATTACAGGTCCTGTTTCAAATACTTTTTACAGCTGACCAATAGACAGTATACTTTGATGTGTAAATTAAAAAATCTAAGTCGGGTGAAAGTGAATTCCGAGAAGTCATCTTCAACAAACAGCTCTAGGAAATTTTACTTGCTGAAAGGATATAATAGGTAATACAATGTCTAAGAGGAAGCGGTTGACACTCAACAGATTAGGAAGGTGCAGCAGTCGGCTGATGATGTATTGAATTAATGCAGGACAAAAGGAAAGAAAATAGAAAATACATTCCGTATAAAAGAAGTGGATAAATTACAGTTCCATAACGATAAAATAGGGAGAAAAATAATTGTTCAACAGTTGGTTGAACCATGGACGAAGGTCTAGGCAATTTTGGGGAAGCTCATTGGCACGGTGTCAGCCAGTGGCCAAGGTGGTTGAAGGTCATGATGGTCTGAACTTCTAAAGAGCGGATAAAACGTCTATGAGTAGCTGAGCTATCCCTCCTCACAAAATCAAAAAGATAACGTGGATCGTGACCTAAAAGTTTAACAAGTTATTAAGAGAGTTTTCATTTCAATCCGAGCAGTTAAGGCAAGCGAATGAAGATGTTCAGACATAAAAGAGTAAATAATATGAGAGTATCGAAGAATGTGAGAAAACAAAACAGAGTAGAGTAGAAATAAACTGCATAATTATGTAAGTATGGCCTGTAGCGAAGTCAGGCGCAGTATTGGTGGATGTTGATGTGCAACGAGTTAAAGTAGTCAATGATGAAACTTGATTATCGAACAGATGAATATATGAACAACGGAACAAAATCGACGAGGGGACAGATAGTGGAGTGGCATATAGACGAAGCAGATAAATGAAACTGGACCAAGGTATATAATGGCGCTATAACAATCGGTTCTATGCGCAGAGAAGAAAAGAGTAGCCTACTGTCTTGAGTAACACCCAGATCACGGACAATTATTGGAACACTCGTCGAGGAGGTAAAAGGAGGGAACCGCTTGGCAAGTAGCCTAAGCACTATCAAGATTAATTAGCTGTTGACAAAATTCCCAACTAGATGACTAAACGCGTAGGTTTATGGAATAACTTACCATCGCCTTGA
>OX457050.1:5769494-5819494 GCA_949752735.1 Lumbricus terrestris
TCTCAAGCCCCCAGGCAATCATTGGAAGTCACATGCCGACGAAGTCTTTGAAACGCTCTAAGTAGTTGCATAACCATATGTTTTGGCTCACTTGCATGAAAAAATGTTGCAGATGCATTCGATTTTTGAAAAGTCCTTTTTAAGTGAAAATTCTTAAATTTTCCAAAACATCTTTATTGTAAGTAGTTGCATAACCATATGTTTTGGCTCACTTGCATGAAAAATGTTGCAGATGCATTCGATTTTTCAAAAGTCCTTTAATTTAAGTAGTTGTACAAACGCATGGATTGGATCAATTGCATGAAAAAGTTATCATAAGTGAAAATTCTTAAATTTTCCTAAACAGCTTTATTGTAAGTAGTTGCATAACCATATGTTTTGACTCACTTGCATGAAAAATGTTGCATATGCATTCGATTTTTCAAAAGTCCTTTAATTTAAGTAGTTGTACAAACGCATGGATTGGATCACTTGCATGAAAAATTTATCATATGTGAAAATTCTTAAATTTTCCAAAACAGCTTTATTGTAAGTATTTGCATAACCATGTGTTTTCAAACAGGCAGTTCTTAATACTTGCATCTTTCAAATTCTCAATCGTGCAAATTCCACAATTTCATACCAACTTACATACTTATTCATCAAATTTCAGCAATTCAACAGCTTTACACATGCACATACATCGTCATATTTCTCATTTCTTCAAACAGACAGTTCTTAATACTTGCATCTTTCAAATTCTCAATCGTGCAAATTCCACAATTTCATACCAACTTACTTACTTATTCATCAAATTTCATCAATTCAACAGCTTTACACGTGCACACACATGGTCATATTTCTCTGATTTATTCAAACAGTCAGTTCTTAATACTTACATCTTTCAAATTCTCAACCGCACAAATTCCACAATTTCATACCAACTTACTTATTCACCAAATTTCACCAATTCAACAGTTTTACACGTGCACATACATGATCATATTTCTCATTTCTTCAAACAGTCAGTTCTTAATACATGCATCTTTCCACATCTCAACTGTGCAAATTCCACAATTTCATACCACCTTACTTACTTACTCACCAAATTTTTGCAATTCATACACTTTTCACTTGTACAAGCTTGCATGTATTTCTCATTTATTCACTACAACAGTTCTTAATACTCGCTTCTTTCAACATCTCAACTATGCAAATATGCAATTCCTTACATACTTACTTACTTACTCACCAAATTGTTGCAATTCATTCGCTTTTCACTTGTAAAAGCTTGCATGTATTTCTCATTTCTTCACTACAACAGTTCTTAATACTCGCTTCTTTCAACATCTCAACTATGCAAATATGCAATTCCTTACATACTTACTTACTTACTCACCAAATTGTTGCAATTCATTCGCTTTTCGCTTGTAAAAGCTTGCATGTATTGCTCATTTCTTCACTACATCAGTTTTTAATACTCGCTTCTTTCAACATCTCAACTGTGCAAATATACAATTCCTTACATACTTACTTACTTACTCACCAAATTTTTGCAATTCATACGCTTTTCACTTGTACAAGCTTGCATGTATTTCTCATTTTTTCACTACATCAGTTCTTAATACTCGCTTCTTTCAACATCTCAACTATGCAAATATGCAATTCCTTACATACTTACTTACTTACTCACCAAATTTTGCAATTCATACGCTTTTGACTTGTACAAGCTTGCATGTATTTCTCATTTCTTCGCTACAGCAGTTCTTAATACTCACTTCTTTCAACATCTCAACTATGCAAATATGCAATTCCTTACATACTTACTTACTTACTCACCAATTTTTTTTTTTTGCAATTCATACGCTTTTCACTTGTACAAGCTTGGGTGTATTTCTCATTTCTTCACTACATCAGTTCTTAATACTCGCTTCTTTCAACATCTCAACTATGCAAATATGCAATTCATTACATACTTACTTACTTACTCACCAAATTTTTGCAATTCATATGCTTTTCACTTGTACAAGCTTGCAAGTATTTCTCATTTCTTCAATCCATCAGTTCCTAATACTTGCATCTTTCAACATCTCAATCGTGCAAATTCTACAATTTCTTGCATACTCCCTTACTTAGTCACAACATTTTAGCAATTCAAGCGCTTTTCACTTGTACAAGCTTGCAAGTATTTCACATTTCTTCACCCCATCAGTTCCTAATACTTGCGTCTTTCAACATCTCAATCGTGCAAATTCTACAATTTCTTGCATACTAACTTACTTAGTCACAACATTTTAGCAATTCAAGCGCATTTCACTTGTACAAGCTTGCAAGTATTTCTCATTTCTTCACTTCATCAGTTCCTAATACTTGCGTCTTTCAACATCTCAATCGTGCAAATTCTACAATTTCTTGCATACTCACTTACTTAGTCACAACATTTTAGCAATTCAAGCGCTTTTCACTTGTACAAGCTTGCAAGTATTTCTCATTTCTTCACTCCATCAGTTCCTAATACTTGCGTCTTTCAACATCTCAAGCGTGCAAATTCTACAATTTCTGACATATTCACTTACTTAGTCACAACATTTTAGCAATTCAAACGCTTTTCACTTGTACAAGCTTGCAAGTATTTCTCATTTCTTCACTTCATCAGTTCCTAATACTTGCGTCTTTCAACATCTCAACCGTGCAAATTCTACAATTTCTTGCATATTCACTTACTTAGTCACATCATTTTTGCAATTCAAGCGCTTTTCACTTGTACAAGCTTGCGAGTATTTCTCATTTCTTCAATCCATCAGTTCCTAATACTTGCGTCTTTCAACATCTCAACCGTGCAAATTCTACAATTTCTTGCATATTCACTTACTTAGTCACATCATTTTTGCAATTCAAGCGCTTTTCACTTGTACAAGCTTGCAAGTATTTCTCATTTCTTCAATCCAACTTGCGTCTTTCAACATCTCAACCGTGCAAATTCTACAATTTCTTGCATATTCACTTACTTAGTCACATCATTTTTGCAATTCAAGCGCTTTTCACTTGTACAAGCTTGCAAGTATTTCTCAGTTCTTCAATCCATCAGTTCCTAATACTTGCGTCTTTCAACATCTCAACCGTGCAAATTCTACAATTCCTAGCATACTTGCTTACTTACTTACTCTCAAAAATCTTTGCAATTTAAGCGCTTTTCAATTGTACAAGCTTGCACATATTTCTCATCTCTTCGAACCTTCATCTCTTGAGTCTTACGATTTTCAACATCTCAAGCTCATCATTCTACAATTTCTCAGCTACTTACTTACTTACTTACTTACTTGCATATGTTGTGCACACCAACAGCTTTACACGCACATATTCCTACTCTTATTCTCAAATCTTCATTCCTTCAATTCATACTTTGGACATGTTTCAACTTCTAAATCGCATGTGGATACAATTCTGCACACACTTGCTTACTCACTAGTATAATTTTTACAACCAATCAGCTTTACATGTACAATTATTTCTCATTTCTTCAATACTTCAACTCTTACTTCTTACATGTTTCAATCCCACAACATAACAATTCTGCTATTCCACATATACTTAGCTGCATACTTACTTACTTACTTGATGAACAGAACTCTTCAATTGCAAATTCATGCGTTTGGTTCTCATTTGTTCAATTCTTCAACTATAACTCTTAATTCTTGAACGTTTCAACTCTACGTCTTAGCAATTGCTCAGTTACTTACTTCTTGAAGTAGGCCTATCAAAAAATTGAAGAGTAAGAATCATCATTTTCTTCGCAAAGTTTCTAAGTCCATACATTTTCTGACACCGAAAGTTTCGAAGTTCCAAAATTTTCTCCAGGTTCATATTTTATTCATTCAAACGCATGCTTTTTTTTATTTTTGCAAAATTGATGACTAAGCTAAAATTGCTTTTGTCTCACCAAAACGAAAATGTATGAGTCATGTATCTAACATATTTGCACAGCATAATTTCATGCATTCGTACCATCATGTGAGAACTCACCACCCTATATGACTTTGCTAAAGCAAATCGATACTCTTGCATAAAGTGCTGTCTTAGCTAAACTTACATATGTTGACAAACTAAAAGTTTGATGTCTAAGAGTGGCAAACTTTACCATATGATGCCTCCGAAATTTGCGATTCCATACAAAGTAATGTAAAGTAACCACTCTTCAATTTTTTTTGATACTTCAAGAAGTAATGCAAACAAGTAATGCAAACAAATGAGAGCCTCATGTGTCACTCTATTCCTGCAACATTTGACATTTTAAATGTAGAAAATTCACAAAAACATTGCTTTGCACATATGCATTCCAAAATATTCGACTTGCATATCGTTAATTCGTCTATGTATCGCAATAATTCATACCTCTAAGTCCTATATCATCATCTTCCTCCTCATACTCATCTTCGTGCGACGAAAAATTTGTGGAAATGGAAGAAATTTTGGGACTTAGAAACTTTTCATGACAGAAAATATGTGGAATTAGAAACTTTGAATTCATGCGACTAAGCCCATATTCTTCTCATCTTCATCCTTCACCTTCTCCTCATATCTGTTCTCTTCTTCAACTTCCTTATTCACATCATACATCCCATGCGAAGAAAAATTTGTGAACAAGTAAGAAATTTTCAATCTTATAAATTTTTTCATGACAGAAAATTTGCGGACTTAGAAACTTTGAATACATATCTCTAATTCCCATATTCTTCTCATACACATTCTGCTCCTTCTCCTCACGCTTCTCAAGTACGACAAGGGAAGAAAAATTTGTGACTATGTAAGAAATTTTCGATATTAGAAATTTTTGGTGACAGAAAATGCTTGGACTTAGAAAATTTGTGAAGAAAAATTATGAACATGGAGAACAATTTGGAACTTAGACACTTTTGGCATCAGAAAATGTGTGGTCTTAGAAACTTAGCAAAGAAAAATGCTGATATTGGAAAATTTTAGCCTCCTCCTCCTCCACAACAGCCTGCTTCTCACACTCCCATGCATCCTCCACTCTACCACTTTTCCAACATAAAACGAACAACATTGTTTTTTTTTTCATTTTTACATGATTGAAAATTGTATCTCTTTGATCTGTTCAACTTCGAACTCTACAATTTTTGATACTTCAAGAACTATGTAACTAAGCAATTTACTTGTGTTAAACGTTGGTATGTAGACATTTTTGTGAATAAGTAAGTAAGCATGTGAGAAATTGTAGAGTTTCTAACGTTGACATGATGAAAGATGACAATATGAAGAACTGATGGATTGAAGAAATGCCAGATATGTGCAGGATAGTGTATATGTAAAGCTGTTGAATTGCTGAAATTTTGTGAATAAATATGTAAGTTGGTATGAAATTGTTGAATTTGCACGGTTGAGAATTTGAAAGATGTAAGTATTAAGAACTGACGATTTGAAGAAATATGACCATGCATGTGCATGTGTAAAGCTGTTGAAGTGCTGAAATTTTGTGAATAAGTAAGTAAGTTGGTATGAAATTGTGGACTTTACACGGTTGAGAATTTGAAAGATGCAAGTATTAAGAACTGACGATTTGAAGAAATGAGAAATATGACCATGTATGCGCACGTGTAAAGCTGCTGAATTGCTGAAACTTTGTGAATAAGTATGTAAGTTGGTGTGAAATTGTTGAATTTGCACGGTTGAGAATTTGAAAGATGTAAGTATTAAGAACTGACGATTTGAAGAAATATGACCATGCACGTGCATGTGTAAAGCTGTTGAAGTGCTGAAATTTTGTGAATAAGTAAGTAAGTTGGTACGAAATTGCGGACTTTGCACGGTTGAGAATTTGAAAGATGCAAGTATTAAGAACTGTCGGATTGAAGAAATGGAAATATGACCATGTACGTGCACATGTAAAGCTGTTGAAGTGCTGAAATGTTGTGAATAAGTAAGTAAGTTGGTACGAAATTGCGGACTTTGCACGGTTGAGAATTTGAAAGATGCAAGTATTAAGAACTGTCGGTTTGAAGAAATGAGAAATATGACCATGTATGCGCACGTGTAAAACCGCTGAATTGCTGAAACTTTGTGAATAAGTATGTAAGTTGGTATGAAATTGTTGAATTTGTACGGTTGAGAATTTGAAAGATGCAAGTATTAAGAATTGGAGGATTGAAGAAATGGAAATATGACCATGTACGTGCACATGTAAAGCTGTTGAAGTGCTGAAATTTTGTGAATAAGTAAGTAAGTTGGTACGAAATTGCGGACTTTGCACGGTTGATAATTTGAAAGATGCAAGTATTAAGAACTGACGGTTTGAAGAAATGAGAAATATGACCATGTATGTGCACGTGTAAAACCGCTGAATTGCTGAAACTTTGTGAATAAGTATGTAAGTTGGTATGAAATTGTTGAATTTGTACGGTTGAGAATTTGAAAGATGCAAGTATTAAGAATTGGAGGATTGAAGAAATGGAAATATGACCATGTACGTGCACATGTAAAGCTGTTGAAGTGCTGAAATTTTGTGAATAAGTAAGTAAGTTGGTATGAAATTGTGGACTTTGCACGGTTGATAATTTGAAAGATGCAAGTATTAAGAACTGACGGTTTGAAGAAATGAGAAATATGACCATGTATGCGCACGTGTAAAGTTGCGGAATTGCTGAAACTTTGTGAATAAGTATGTAAGTTGGTATGAAATTGTTGAATTTGTACGGTTGAGAATTTGAAAGATGCAAGTATTAAGAATTGGAGGATTGAAGAAATGGAAATATGACCATGTATGCGCACGTGTAAAGCTGCTGAATTGCTGAAATTCTGTGAATAAGTAAGTAAGTTGGTATGGAATTGTAGAAATTGTATGTGTTAGATTTTGGAAGATGCAAGTATTAAGAACTGAATGAATGAAGAAATTGGAAATATGTGCCTGCATGCACATGTGTAAATCTGTTGAAGTGTTATCATTTGGTGAGTAAGTAAGTCTGCAGGTATGGATTTGTAGAAATTGCAACTACTTACAATAAATCTCTTTTGAAAAATTTAAGAATTCTCACTTAAGATAAATTTTTTATGCATGTGAGCCAAAACATATGGTTATGTAACTACTTACAATAAAGCTGTTTTGGAAAATTTTAGAATTTTCACATAGGATAAATTTCTCATGTATATGACAGGTGTTGAAGTGTTGAAATTTTACAAGAAAGTAAGTAAGTAGTTATGGATTTGTGGAATTTGCGCGGTTGAGAAGTTGAAAGATGCAAATATTAAGGACTGAAGGTGCTGAAGTGTTGAAATTTGACAAGAAAGTAAGTAAGCATGCGTAGAATTTTTGCGATAAAATCTGTTGTAGGGTTGAAATTTTGTCAGTAAGTAAGTAAGTAGTTATGGATTTGTGGAATTTGTGCGGTTGAGAAGTTGAAAGATGTAAGTATTAAGGACTGAAGTGATGAAATTTTACAAGAAAGTAAGTAACCGGTCTATATGCAATTGGATTCATCAGTGTAAAACACATTGTTAAGCAACTACTTACAATAAAGATGTTTTGGAAAATTTAAGAATTTTCACTTATGATAACTTTTTGATGCATGTGATGCAATCCATGCGTTTATACAACTACTTAAATTAAAGGACTTTTAAAAAATTGATTGCATGTGCAAGATTTTTTCATGTATGTGAACCAAAACATATGGTTATGCAACTACTTACAATAAAGCTCTTTTGAAAAATTTAAGAATTTTCACTTAAGATAAATTTTTTTTATGCATGTGAGCCAAAACATGTGGTTATGCAACTACTTACAATAAAGCTCTTTTGAAAAATTTAAGAATTTTCACTTAAGATAAATTTTTTATGCATGTGAGCCAAAACATGTGGTTATGCAACTACTTACAATAAAGCTCTTTTGAAAAATTTAAGAATTTTCACTTAAGATAAATTTTTTATGCATGTGAGCCAAAACATGTGGTTATGCAACTACTTACAATAAAGCTCTTTTGAAAAATTTAAGAATTCTCACTTAAGATAACTGGTTAGGCGGTGCATTGAAGGACTAGCTCCACCCTACCTTCGAGAATTCTGTTGTTCCACCTTGGGAGTTCAGCGTCGATCGACCCTTCGATCGGCGAACCACGCTGAGCTTCTGGTTCCCCGCTCACGGACTGCTATCCGACAGCGTTGTTCATTCTCTGTTGCAGGTCCTACAGCTTGGAATGGTCTCCCTGTTACACTGCGCTTAATTCCCAGGGGTCACTCCGCTCTGTTCCTTAAGAACCTAAAAACTGTTTTATTTAGCCGTGGCTGGGCCGGGAGCGCTTCTGAGTAGCCTACCTTGAAGAGGCGCTATATAAATTTCTGAAATAAAAAAAAAAAAATAAAAAAATAAAAAATAAAAAAAAAATAAAATTTTTTATGCATGTGAGCCAAAACATATGGTTATGTAACTACTTACAATAAAGTAGTTTTGGAAAATTTAAGAATTTTCACTTAAGATAAATAATCAACAGTATACCGCACAGACTGCTAATATTAAAACCACATGTGACAACACCGGTTTCCGATGCCAGCGCATAAGGCTTCCGATGACACGGACAATAATTGGATTGACATGTCGATGCCTGCGGCGGTAGAATTGCTATACCGCACAGACTGCTAATATTAAAACCACATGTGACAACAACGCTTTCCGACGCCAACGCATAAGGCTTCCCATGACACGGACAATAATTGGATTGACATGTCGGTGCCTGCGGCGGCAGAATTGCTTGTGAAGATTTTTATTGGATAGGAGTTAGGTGTGGGGCTGCCCGGCGCACATGGATTAGTCCATGTTATACATGACCGCACACAGCCTTGGATTCTGATTGGTTGGTGGGGGCTAGCCCGCCACTGCCCGCCACCCCAGCCTTTGGGCAAATACATTTTGGAGAGGGGGTCAGAATTGATTGACAGGTCATTGGACAGGGGCGTGGCTGCGCCACTAACTCAGTGACGTCATAGATCTATTTTTAGGTGAGGTAGAAGCGTGGAGGGGGGATGTGAGGTAGAAGCGGCACTCATTACTGGGGGAAGGTGAGGTACCCTCGGCTATATATCCACTACTACTATACTTAAAACGTTAAGTTCCAACTGTTAATGTTTGAGTCAGCACTCAGGATGGACTAGGTGGACTTAGGTCCAATGTCTTAGGTCCTGTGCTTACAATTTTAATTTCAAGGGATTTCGATATTTGTTATCTCTCAATTTCTAATTAAACCAAACATTTAAGAAATGTGGCCTAAAATGGTTGTTGCTGATTAGACTAAATGCCTGCAAAATTAGTGTTTATGCTACTAATATAAGTTGTATTATTTGCTAATTAAAATTAAATTACGTAAACACGGTTTTTGATTTTAAAATGCAGCAGAAGATGTAACGCAAAGTAAAATTATTTTCGTTTTCTCCCTTCATTCCGTTTTTTTATTTGCAGTTCTTTTCTAGCATCTATAAATGTCACCATCGTTGTGAAATGCACTTTGACTCGCCACGGTAGCTGAGTAATCGACCTAATTTGACCAGGCAGATCACTGGGACTCTTAGGCCTACTTTTCTTCTGATTCTCCTCTTTATGAGTGATAATGCTTACTTCAGGCTCCAGTGGTTGATTACTATAATGTTTACGTCACTTTGTAGTCTTATAAATAGTGCTCGACAGCTTCTCTCAATGTGAAGAAACGTTTATTCTACTTCTGTCACTTAGTCTATCTCCTTGAATGAATGATTTGGTCAAAGAATGCAGCTCATATTGCACAGCTAGCCTAATGTTTGTAAAACGAACATGACCCAAATAGGAATTTTTTACTACATTTATTACAGTAAGCAAAATTATGCAAAATAATCGTGTGTGCTTAGTGTCAGATATGTGCAGTGTGTATGTGTCAAATGCCATCAGCGCGTTCAATATCACACATCGAACCAAAATTACAGGAAGGCATATTAACACTAGGCTTATTATTATTAATCATCCTCATATTATGACTGACATTTGGAGTTATGGAGTTTATTAATTAGGCTACTTCTAATGGGCCTGTGTAGACAAATCGCGTTTAACTGGTCGTTATTGTATCCTAATAATAGTTGAACGTTGGGTTATAAAATTGCACTTGAGTCCTAACAAATAAATGATCAGGCGTTAGGTCTAAGTAAAACCTGAGGTAAGTTTACTGAAATAAAAACGTCAAGTGGCGGTTTACGAATTCATCATTCATAGCTTGCAGGCGAATGTGTAGCTTACTCTGTGCGAGTTATAATTAAAGTCAATTAATGTTGTAAAGTCAATTTTGGAAGGAGAAACAGATACTCCAAGATTGACCTAGGCCTACCACTCATTCATTAAAGGTAAATATAGCACAATATGGGTGCATCGACTGTGAAGCTCAGATGGCGAAGAAGATGAACAATATCAGACCAAAACAGTGTCTTAAGCTTTACTGCAGGCATCCATGAGATACTATTTTTTCAATATTACTGCTTGATAAAAAAGTTACCATTATTGGTGGAAAATTGACGAAATTGTGACGATTTTCGTTATTGGGTAACTACAAGGTCTTTTGATTCAAAATGGAGTCATGTCGGAAATTACAGTTCCTACAACAATTCAATAAGGACATTAATTTTCATTTGGAGAACAAAGTAAGCATAGTTTATGCGATCAATATTTTTGCACAGTTTTCGAACCCACATCCCAATATAGACTCATTTCCATGGGGTTTAAATCCGATTCTTCTGGATCCACGTTGCTATCGATTGCTGCACGGTTGAGATCCGAGTAAGTATTCGTTGAATCTGATTGCTTGTCTGACTTCGGAAATATTCCAGATTCATTTCGCCTTGATTCAAAATTGCTGATGTTTCGTTGATTTTCCTTCCGGCCATTCCTGACTTCCACTGGAAGGATAGCCGGACCCGTGTCGTCATACTCATTATCCCCATACAAAATCGGACTGCCTTTGCCTTCTTTTAGTGGTTCATCTACTGTTTCATATCTGTGGTATTCGTCGACATCAGCCACGCCTTCTCTTTTCGCTATTTCTTTCAGTACCTGATCGATTGAGTCATAGCCTACGTGTTCATACTCGTTACAGTCTCTCGGCATCAATTGATCACGGTTTCCTTCTTTTTGCAAAGGAGGATCTGCCGAGTCATATCCAATGCGATGGTTAATACTGGGAGGATTTGGCAGAGACCTGCCTTTTGCCCTTCTGTTGGTTGCTGAAATGTAGAACAATAATACTACAGTGATCATTGGTTACACATACATTTATTGCATATTATCTGAGGCTCACACGGCCCGTAAACTGGACCCTACAGGGTGTGTCACCCATTCATACGGGTAGCTGTGAAAAAGTATCTGATTCGGTCAGTTCAGTTGAAAACGACCATTCTTAGCCAAACAGTCACTGTATAAAACGTGAAATTTCCATTTATATTTAGTGTGATACTTACTGACGAAATGCCGTCTCGAACGGCAGAGGAAGAAAATTCCGACGAGAAGCAGAACGAGAATCACAGCCGAGATCCCCAGGAATATCTTCAACACCGCGCATGACTCTTCAGTCGTTGTGTCTGCGTGCAAATGAGACATTCACACAAATGAATACTGTTGAAGTAACAAAATAAGTAGGCTAATAATTTATTTTAGATCATATTTTGTGCTACGAAAATGAAGATTGAAAAACCTATAATTATTTTCTATTGAATCTAACCAAACATGCGTACACAAATTTGAACTATTCATCAAGCGTTGACAACTATGATTGCATCGCATTAGAGAATAGGCCTATTGCATAGTTATAAACATGTTTATATAATCATGTTTGGCTTATAATTTGGGTTTCCATTCACATTTCACAAGAAACTCTAGCTCTTATCAAAGAACTTATACCCGCACAAACTCGTGCCTTTCGTCTCTATTAAATTAATTAGGCTAAAGCTGCCACCTGGGAATAATTCCAAAGGAAATACGATTATCCCCAACATTTGGATTCCCCCCCCCAAAAAAATAAAGCGCCATTTTAATAGAAGGAACCGAATGAAAGGCAAACTACCCTATCAAACTCGCACCATTCTTCCTCTGTGTGCTTTGTAGAATGGACTCTCTCTGGTAGTCAAGTATTTGTTTTATATTATCTAAATGATGTTTACTGGCTCAACAGTAGCCTAGTGAGCGTTTTACTTTCCACTTCCCTGTTGCCCTAGTCTTAGTTTGTGTAGCTTCCTTTTGTTTGTCTTTTTATCTTTACTCTATGTGATACCAGTGTATGCTAAAGTTTAGTTAAGGTCGCCATAATTATATAAAGTCAATCGATACTTTGGTGTCCCAGGCTTGCATGATTTTCTTCATCCATTTAGAGCCCCCATTTTTGTGGCAATGACAGCCGATATCGCAATTATTTGAAAACCATGCTTTATTTGGTTTCAAAAGAAAAATTTTGATTGACTGATTGATACAGGCCTACTGTGATAATTCTTACCTTTCGAAAGTCCATATTTATACGACAGAGTTATCGTGCGATTTTCTCGGCTGGATCCACTGTCACCAATGCATCTGTATTCTCCGATGTATTTAGAGCAATCACTAGCCGTACACTTTGGAACAATCATTATCACCAGAATGTCCTTCGTCACATAGACGTAAGGAGGTTCATCACGAACCAAGTCATTGAACGGTTCTGTCTTGTACCATTGCACAGTATGGGGTGTACTAGGATCAGAAGTTACATCGCACTGAAAGACGAATTGTTTTGCCTCCAGAAAATCAACGGTCACATTTCCTGAACCTCTGATCGTCACTTTCGTCTTCACTGAGGAAAAACAGAGGTAAACAAATTAACTGTCAGTTTTAATACAGATCTAGATCTAATATAATAAAATATAATATAATATAATAAAATAAAATAATAATAATAATAATAATAATATTTGTAATAATAATAATAATAACTGTAATAATAATAATACTTATAATAATAATAATAATAATAATAATAATAAAATAATAGTGAGGAAAATAACAACCGTTAACAATAGGCCTAAGTCTTATTATTTTTGACATAATAATAGGCCTACAGCTTATAACTATTTGATGAAATTTGAAAAGTCACTGTATATTACTGGTGCAGACCGTCTGATTTGCAACCCAGGCCATTTATAGCTCGTGCTAAATGAAAAAGCCTCAAAGCATCATCAGGCCTAAAGTCCAATCCATTAAGAACGCGATACAGGAATTGGTCTGTTGTTCTGTCCGAAGCTGATCAGCTGGCCTGTAACTTGGGATGAGTTTGCTTTCTAATGCATTAAAAACGTCTGAATTCGCTAACTATAGTCCTGTTCGTTCTATCAGTTCCTTGATCTAATTCGCATCAAAAATTTTATATCTTAGGCCTACTTGTTCACCGTTGCCCATAGTCTGGCTGTACTAATCCACCGGAATATGACATAGTCTATCGTAGTGACAATGATTTTTAGCGATTTAGCTTAAAACAACATTCTGCTGACAAAATGAACATTGCATTTACGCAAATCATTACACTGGAGCATGAGATCTTGTCCAAAAATGGCATGGCAACATTGTCAATTTCTATCTACTAAAACATGAGTAGGCAACTAAATAAGCCAACAGCTTAGACTCGCACAGCATGTTCGGGGCAGCATTAAGTTTATTGAATTTGAAGCCGCAAAGGCAGCTATTACACATTATCCGTAGCAAGTGACCATAGCAACTAGGCTTACTGAGAACATTCAAGTAACCGGAGGCAAATACGTATCCATGAACGTTGCTTGCGTTGCACTGAATAACCATCAGATCCGTTTTACTCTCTCGGTCGACGCAGTCTCGACAAACGTCTCTGATCGTTAAACTTTTCATATCGTTGCTGAACGCAAATCTCTTGGGAGGATTGTTAGCTAAAAAAATTCAACTCAGTTGCAATTAATATGGCCCGTCGAAAATTTACATTCACTTCGCTTGTCTATTTAATGCAGCAGAGGAAAACTTTTTAACATGAATGCATTATTTATCTCCCAATGAGCTTGGAAATGGTTTCTGCAGTATCTTCGCATTCAGTTATTAGCCATCTCATCAGTGGCCTTCCGTCAGCGAATATGACATAAGCTAGCTGTAAAATGCAAGAGAATTTCGGCGAATTGCTCCCTACACGAGCGGCACATTTGAGAACGCACTGACGATAAAAGATCATGTTTGGCATGCCCGTAAGAATGGAATCTCGATAATCCATTCAATTGAGAAAGAAAGTGAATGGTATAGGTTTTGTGAGCTTGGATCTCTTATACATGCTGGAGTCTGGGCTTAGCTTATATTTAGCCGCAGCTGCCCACACAATTATAAAGCGTAGGTTGAAAGAAACACTCAAATGCATCAGGGATGTGTAAGACTAAAATAATAGCAAAAACTCACTATCTATTGGCTGTCCATTTTGAAGCCAGACAATACTGGCCTCAGGTTTGGCAAAAGCAATGCAGTTGAAAGTAATCGAGTCTCCTTCGGTAACGTTGATATTGTACGGTCCATCGTTCGCAGTTCTGAAGCTCGGTTCCACTGTTTATGAAAGCGATTTTCACATAATTATATATAGAGGTAATATTGCGAATACGTAGGCTTATCATCTGAAGGTTATGAACAATAATGATTGGAAGAAGAGAAGAAGAGGATGTATATAATTAAAAAATGGGGATGTGGTATATTATGGCAGAGTAGCACTGGGGGTCGAAGATCCGATGATGAACGTAGAAGTGGCATTGATTCCCGCTGTACTCTATCTATGGTGCAGCCACATCCGGCTATTAAAGAACAATGTACTTCGATCTTGAAACCATTGTTAATAATAGGATATTGCTTCGCAAAGACTACAATAATTGATGAATATTGTATTGTGTTGTTTATAAGCATTTATAAACGCTTCTCTTATCAAGAGCCTTTCAGAAGCGCTCACAGTGCGCCCGACCCAAAAGAAATATGCAAGACCCAATTGAGACTTAAGGACCCAAGTAAGAGCTTTAGGCTACTGCCAGAGATCGAGTCAATAAAATTTTGCAATCATAAATAAACAGATAATACTAAAACAAACAAATTTATATGGCGCCGTACCAGAGTGCGCCTAAAGAGATGTGGGGAATCAGTCTAAGATTAGTTTGGGCAAGATTGTGTAGGAGATGGATGAACCTTAGGAGAGTCAACGAGGATGGAATTACAACAGTCAATCCGAGAATGTACCTCGGAGCAATACCCAATTCAAACCGATGGACCAAAATAACAAAGCTGATATGTATAAATGTTATGATTGTTATTAGTCTACCGAAAAGTTGTCTAGTTCCAAATACAAACCTTCGACTCGAATCTGAAAAGTATGTGTATTGTTTCCTTGGACATTTGAAGCTGTGCAGCTGTAGCTGCCCTCATCAGATTCGGTCACACCATTTATGGTGAGTGTCGAATTGAATGCAGAAAGCGAGTATCTTCCAGCAGAATTCGTTTTGTCTGGTCCGGACCAGGAAATCTGTGGCGCCGGACTGAAACAGTTAACACGTCCTAAAGACTTAGGGCTATAATTTTACTGCATGACAATTGCTGAAACGATTTTGGATACATCCTTGCCTCAGGGATTTGCCTAGAATGATGTAATAGGCCCTAGCAGTAGTTGCAGTTTAACGTCGCTGTGTGGTAACAAAGACTATTGGCGACGCCCTCCTCCTTTATCCAGGCTTGAGACTGGCACTGGCAGAGTGCAACCATTGGCGGAGTTGCCTAGAATGATGTCTTGCATAGTGGCAGCTTTATCAGGAAGGATGCAAAAAAATCGCGTACAGACAGACCAGACTTTTTTCCCGATAACGATTGTACCAAAGAACCTCTTGGTGTAGACAAATAATTGAGCTACAGTAGATGTTTGTGTCCATTTTTACAAACACTGCAGCACGGACATACTTAGATTCCCTTAGAAACCTAACTTTGACCGAGGTTCGTAAGGTCCACTCTTCCTCGCCGTCGAAGAGCTGCTACCTCGATCCAATTTCAACCTCCCTGCTTCATCGGTCTGACTTTCGCAAGTTCTCCAAGGTCCATATCATACACAATAATCGTAGTTCGAATACCTTTTGAGCATGTTAAATGGTGAACGTTCACGCGGACTTACTATCCGTAGAAGAAACATCTCAGTCTTAAGTTTTTTCCAGCGAGAGCTGCAGCTTGTGCTCCTGAAGAAAATGCTAAAGTCGGAGCAAACTGACTGATGTTCCCAGTTGAATCTGTAACACAATGACCTCAGTTTTTTAAGGAAAAAGTTGTCGATAAATCGAATGGTGTCTTTCTTGCAGATTTTTTTATAGAATTTATTTACAAATATCACATAGGTTGTTAGGCCTACTTAGTTCTTGAGGTGATACGATTGTTAAAAAACGTTCTCACTTGTCACTGTTAGTTGTGTCGTTTTTCCCCATTGTGAGGTAAAGTGAAAAACTCTGCATCTATAAACTCTTCGATCAGCGGCATCCTCCGGCAGAGCATAAGCAAAGTGAAGGTATCCTAAAAGAGGAAACATTAAAAAGTAGAAGGCTATAAAGTAGAACGCCAATGCCGATTCTATGTGCCATCTCTGCTGCACATGCCCTGCTCCAAACAGCCTTCTCCGGTAGAAGCAACAGAGTCACCGGACGAGCTCTTTTTCATGAAGAATATAGAGTTTGGAATACACAAAAATAAGCATTATTTTGTAGTTCGTTATAGGCATACATATAAATCCAAAGCAACTTCAGCAAAAATTATTTTAAAGACAACTGCAAGTCAAAGTAAGCTTACTGTTCAGAAACTACCTTCCCTCGCAGTATAAAAAAATGCAGTGCGTAGGCTATACAATATAAAATTCAGTAACAAGTATAAAATTCAATGTTACCATTATCATCGACTTGTATCCTGCTTGAAAACTGTAATGGAATAAATTCTGTGTTGATTTCATCTTGAATATACCAGTTATACCAAGGCGCCGGGAAACTTCTTGGTTGATCAGCCTGCATGTAGAATGGAATTCCCTCGACAACGGTTTTCTCAGGAACATTGAAAAGTCCTGAGCGATCAATGAACGCCATCCGAACGTGGACCACTTTGGAGAGAGCTGTGCCGTATTGATTCTCGGCAAAACACTGATAGTAGCCTTCGTCCATCTCTGTTGCTCTGGTAATCGTTAGTGTACCATCTGAACTCATACGGATACCTGAGAGACTTGCGTTTAATTCTAAACCGTTCTTCTTCCACTCATATCTGAAAATAATTTAAGGCCTTTTCATAAATTATGCAAATATTTATTCCTCCTTGAGGAGGACATAAGTGGCATTGAAGCATCAGATAAAGGACATACATAGGCCTACTTGTATTACTTAGCCGACCTAGTTGCTTATCGTGTGACATTGGAAATTGAGGGTCACGACTTGGCATTCGTGTTATAATTCCGAGGAAGCCATAATGTCGACCTGTCTTAATAGTCAATCCTGAATACAAGTAGAAAGCTTTTAATTCACCTTACACTTGGCGTTCCATCGGCACCGCACTCCAGTGTAAACTGACTTTCTCTGTTGTATTGGATTTCCTTTTCTTGCGGCCACCTCGTTATAGCTGGTGGTAATCGCACTAAAAAAACCATTAAAACACTCAGAACAAAGGGTAATCAATGCATGCACGTAATAAGCCTTGATCCACACCCAAATTAACGAGCTGGCGACGAAAACGGCTCACACAGAACGAACTCAAGAGCAATCCACGAAAACAGACTAACATGCTGCCTTGTAAGAGTTTACTGGCGACGATCTCTTCCATCCCTTCCCACCGCAAATTCTTGTCTGAGGTAGACTTTCACACTACTCCAAATGCACAGGTGCTAGCAAAAGGTAGCTTACAGTCAGATCTACGTGGGCGGCTGAACGAATCGTAATCGTAATCTCCTAATTTCTAAAGCGCCACCGGGAAAGCCAAGCGCGGGGTACCGGCTTATTCACGAGCGCTGCGTTGAGTTAGAAGGGTTGTGCATGAGAGTAGTTCGTGGTGGTCCGGGTCGAGTTACCATAGGATCAGAATCAAATGCGTTGAGTCAAAAGGGTTGTCCGTAAGAGTAGTCCATGGTGGTCCGGGTCGAGGTACCGTAGGATACGGATAACGAAGAAGATGGCGAACATCATAAGACGAGAGACGGCAATAGAGTCCCGCAGGTAGCCTACACGAACTCCTGAAACGCGGCGCCAACGCAACTATAGTGAATCAGCTGGCACCTTTGAACAGTTGCATTTCTGTGGCGATTCAAGAAGATAAACTTACTTACAGTTCTTCAACTCATCAATCAACAATCACCAGCTTTAGGATGAATTAATAGGCCTAAAGACTCGAAGACGACTTGACGTTTGAGCCGAGTGCTGTGATTTGTAAGAGAGAGTAACAGTAAATAGACATGCACGATTGATGACTGGCCAAGAGAAATACCGCTATCTGCGGCCAAAAACAAAAGCGATAAGAGGATATTGATGGCCGCATTGTACAGGGAGGGCCATAAAAAAGTAACCCCTAAGGTTTTTTTGCCCATATCTTAGCCAGAAGTAAGCATTTCGAAATGAAATTTTACAGGCTTAAAGACAATTCATATTTACACCTGACGGTCAGATTTCATCAAAATATTTCAAACACAACAAAAGTTATACCACTTTTAGTGAGGCCACCCACCGTTTTTTGACGATGCAAAAACGAAACGCAACAAAAAGTAGCAAAAACACGATTTTATTAAGTCTCATCTCAAATAACTGTTGTCAAATGAACTTGGTAGTGATTCACAACTTGTGTTCAATGTGCCCACCACCAGTGCCAAAACTTCTTTTGAGTCTCTTTGCAAAGTTCTTGATGAACCTGTTGATGAATCTCACAGATTCCTTATTTACCGATTTGTTTGTCATCTTGCTAAGTGACCTGTCAGTGACGTGCAGCTACGCTGGTTCCCTGTTTCTTTTTTAAATAGCAATAATAGTGATCACCTGGCAAAATCAAGGCTATTTGATAACAAATATTTGAGATGAGACTTAATAAAATTTTCTTTGGGTTAATTTTTGTTGCATTACCCTACTGAATTGTCAAAAAACGGCAGTGGCCTCACTGAATGTGGTGCAACTTTTGTTCTGTTTGAAATATTTTGATGAAATCTGGCCATCATGTGTAGATATGAATTGTCTTTAAGCCTGGAAAATTTTATTTCGGTATTTTTTTCTCACGAAGATATTGTCCAGAATAATTAAATTGGTTTTTTTGCAACTTTTTGATGCGTTGTGTTTTTGAATCGTTTAAAAACGTTGGGTTGCCTCACTAAAGTGACATATCTTTTGTTCTGTTTGAAATATTTTGATGAGATTCGGCCATCATGTGTAGATATGAATTGTCTTTAAGCCTGTAAAATTTCATTTCGATATTCTTACTTCTGGCCACGATATGGGCAAAAACGGTAGGGGGTTACTTTTTTAGGGCCCACCCTGTAGTTGTTAAGGGTAATTGGATATGTGCCTCTGAAACACATCCACAAAACCATGAAGAAGTTTACAAAGACGCTCATAAAATACGTGGGCACTGGTGGTGGACACACTGAACATACATTTAAGTACTATCGAGTTTACTTGATAACAAATTCTTTAATTCAAAAAGTGAATGGCAGCTATTTGATTGTTTCAACAGAGAGGTATTGAACTTTTGATTCAAATGACTCCAGAGACGGCGCGTCCTGAATAGTGGATTCGGGAGTGGCAATAACGAGCCGTGTCTTTGGAGATGTTAAAGTGTACGATTGTAATTTGCATAATTATTGCCATAACGGGAACGAATAGAGTAAATTTCAAGTAACTGGAATAAACTTGAAAATTGCAGTAATTCTGGTATTTTGCCGTAAATTCTGTAAATCGGTGCAGAATGTCTAGGACTGTTCCAACAGATTTTCTGTATCATATTTTAGCAAAGCTGCTAAATAAACGGATTTAGATATCTTTCGGACGACTCACCGTCTCTTTGAGCAGAAATAACGTGACACACGAAAATCACGTTAATGAAGATAACTAACTTTTTCATGTTGTAGCTTAGCTTCTATTCGGCACCATCAGAGTGTCCTTCTAGATGCATACTAAAACAGATAGCAGCCAATATAGCTCAAAATCCTTCATGATATTGCATGTTTAGTTTTTACATCATTGAGTAAGCGAGCTCCCATAATCAGTGAGTTGTGGATCAAGGCGGAGTAAGGTTACGTTCGGTACCTTGCAGAAAGCCGAGGCTTGAGAACCCCGAGCAAGTCCTTCACTCGCAACAACTCATGCACCTTACTCCGATCCAGTTTTCGTTCTGTGGTCGGGAACGCCTTCGAGTAGAATCTTGAACGGGCGCTATAAAAAGTGCTCATACACACAAACATACATACATACATACATACATACATGCATACATACATACATACATACATACATACATACATACATACATACATACATACATACATACATACATACATACATACATACATACATACATACATACATACATACATACATACATACATACATGCGTACATGTAGGCCTACATACATACATACATGCGTACAAGTATATACGTGCATACGTACGTGCATACATACATACATACATACATAGATATATACATACATTCATACATACATATATAAATACATACGTAAATACATACACACATACATATATATATATGCATAGACACATACATAATATGCACACATACATGCATGCGTGCATAGTCACATCCATACAGACATACATATGTGTGTATGTGTTTGTTAGTATGTGCACTTTTTTTATAGCGCCCTTCAAGCTCACTACTCAGAGGCGCTTCCAACTACAGAGCGGACACTGCATCGGAGCATAGATTGAGTATTTGCATATTACGAATATTAAAATTTTCAAATATTCCCGAATATTAACGAATATTAAAACTGTCAACGAATATTGTATTCGTAAAATATTATGTTCTTTCAAGAAATTCTTTATTCTTAATTCTTATTTTGTTATTTATGAAAATGTTTAACTTTTACTGAATGAATTGTAAAAAATTGAGTTAGCCTACGCATAGGCCTACATCATTAAGTGACAAAAACTTTAATAGATTTATTGTTTAAAAACTTCAAGGTCTCTGTTGGGACTGGCCAATGTAACCATATCCATGCGGCATTCATATAACATTCGAAACTTAATCTTAGTGACTTTGTCTGACTTCTGGCCATCCTCCCCAACTGAAAAGAGGCAGAGCCACCGATGGCAGTTGGCAAGTAGGCCTAGTAGGGTAAATTCGAAATATACTTTACCTGCCTATAATAGTAACTGCAAATTGATAAAGTAGTTTTATATCAGTGTAGCAGGATGAGTAAATATAAATGCCAGCGCAGGAAATAATAGTGCAAGATTACAAGCAAAAATTATCCTGATCTCATCATATTAAGCCCATTGCAGATTTTAATTCAGCCTTGCCCTGAATGCGAGTGAATGTGATGGAGACATACAGAACTTACACTGCTTTACCGGGTAACATTGCGGTTTCGATGGTTCACTTTAATCCGTTAACGAACATTTACGAATATTTACGAATATTAAAAAATCTTAATATTCACGAATATTCACGAATATTAAAACCTAAAGTCACGAATACTCAATCTATGCATCGGAGTTTCACGCCGAAGCGCTGAGCAATTGCGAGTAAATGACTTGCCCAAGGTCCATACGCGGCAACTTGAGGTGGATTCGAACCTGCAACCCTTCGGTTGCAGGGCGGCGAACATACCCACTATACCACCGCGCCCCATAATACATACGTACATACGTACATGATGCATATTTATACATATACATTATGTCAGAAAGCAACATCTAACGGTGTCGAGCCCCTGTGTCACAATTATTGTGTCCGGGAGTGAGATAATGGCTTAGTTCGTAGATGTAAGCTTAGTACAATCAGTTACTAATTACGCTCATTGCAGCGATTGCTGTAGTGACCTTTTGTACACAATACTTGTCTTAGCCTACTTCTCTTACGTAAATAGAGAAGTTTAAGTGTCGTGTGTGCTTCTTAAGTTCCCTGCGATACTCCGTGGGTAGAACACACCGGGCTTAAATTGGAACGTTGTGAGACTAACCTCCACTCTATGACATCTTTGAAAGCGGCTACGGTTTTTCCAGCTGAGAAAAAGTTCAAGTAATTGGTTTTTAAAATCACCGAAAGTACACAGCTTACCGTTTTTCTTCCTCAGAAAACAAACAGCTGCTGCGGCTATTGATTTGTAGAATTCACTCCTTCCTACGTTACTGCGAAGAGGAGAAGGCAATCATCACGAGAACAGTGGCCGAGTATTACTTATCATTGCCTGGAACTTAGCTCATCGTATACCCGCTGTCGTTTATGTAGTTAATTGCTATACTATAATCATGGCAATTAACGTAGAGCATAATGTTTCTCAAATCAGGAAGTAACGCATGTAGGCCTACATAGATGACACTTGCCCGCATGTCGTCTGTATAATGTCATAATGTGCCAGTATTCCGGATGTTCAGAGCGGTTGTGGGTTGAATTACAAACAGCATTAACACGAGTTCTACCACATGCAGTTTGTACAGCCCTAGAACAATTACAGACATCAAATGTCGATAATGACTGCATGTAAATCTTGGAAACAATCAAGTGACCCGTAAAAGAGATATAATATATCTGGAAATTACATGTATAGCTTGTTATATTATATCAGTTTTGAGTAGAGCTTCAGAGCCTACGCTTGTGAATAAATAGGCCTAAGCTTGTTGTCCTCGTGTCAAAGGCACAAAGGAAATCCTAGAAAACGCTAGCCTAGTTTACTGATAACGATAACGCCTTGAGTCGACAGATTCAACTGTAACTGAAGTAGATAGGCCTAATTATGTTGCAGACATGTGAAGTAGATAATTATGTTGCAGACATGTGAAGTAGACAATCATGTTGCATACATGTGATGTGATGCAACATGTGGTACAGTGACATGAGAATGAACAACAGCAAATGAACTCCAGCACTCTAGCAGTTGATTGACCTTTCTACTGAATTTCCAAGCTATACATGTACTCCACCTCGGTCCAAGACCTTGACATCGTACTAGACCAGGAATTTACTTTTGTACCTCACCTCAATCGTCTCAGTCACTCCTGTTTCTATCAACTGCGCCAGCTTCGCACTGTCGCTTGCACTCTCTCAACTGACGCTGCAACTACACTCGTTCATTCCTTTGTCACAGCTCGCCATGACTATTGCCTATCCATTTATTGTGGTTTACCATTAATTTTGGTCAGCTATCTTCCCTTGACCGTATTCTATGCACTGCAGCGCGTCTTATTTATCAAATGCCCAAATTTAATCATGTTTCAAATTACATGCTGGGAGATCTGCACTGGCTCCCTATCCGTCAGCGTATTGAATACAGAGTCTCTTACTTGATATGGCGATGCCAGTTAGGTTTTGCTCCAACTTACCAACTTGATCTTTGTCGGCTTGTGTCAGATACTCGGTCTGGTCGATCCCCACGCTTGGCTGGTAAGGAACTGCTCTCAGTCCCGTTTGCTCGTACCTTCATCATGCAAAGTCGTGCTTTTCTGTGGTTGGCCCGGTGGTATGGAATGGCCTCCCTCTTGAGCGGCTGCTGTTTCTTTGACAGATCACACTCTCTGATGCATTCTATAAGCACTTGAAAACTTTTCTTTTCGGCCGTGCTGGAGTCGGGAGCACCTCTGAATAATTTCTTTGAAGAGGTGCTATATAAACACTTGAATGAATGAATGAATGAATGAATGAATGAAGTCGCTTCTGAGGGGCGAAGGTACATTTTGAGGATGAAACTGATTTTAAGGGTGGCACTATAGGCTGCTGAATTGTTCTGTTTAATTTATTTCATTTAATTTTTCTATGGACTTGCATTAGTCATATAGCGCACATTCAATAAACCTACCCAGGAGCGTTCCCAGGCCAGCCACGGCTAAAGATACATATATGAAAGAAAATTTGACTGGTCAGAGGTAACACACGCTGCTCCGACGGAAGGTCATTCCAGATATTGGGACCTGCAGCAACCGAGAAAGAACGGCGTTGCCTAGCAGCCAAGTGGGTTCTGAGAACTAGTTGGGTCGACTGCTGTCAAATCATTTATGGTCCCAGACGTACCAGACAAATATACAAAAATGTTCGCGAAGTGATTTCGCTATTTTAGTTAACATAATTTTTTTACCATACTATTATAATTATGTGTGTATACACACAGCACAGACGTAGGCTATGTAAAAACAGTGTAGGGACGCTGACATTTATTATGTCAGCGTAAATACCCCAGAGGTGCTGATCTTCTTGTGCATTGTAATGACAATTATCTAAGGCGCCATAACACAGCCATGCTGCTACAAGGGCGCCTTGACACCGACAAGCATACACATTCAGAGACAAGCGATCGACGGACTCTATAGAGGCAGCCACATGTATACGGCGCCAAGAAAGCATTAGTCGTACCATTCACCATAGTGTATTAAAAAGTAAAATCCAAGAAAGGATATGGTTTGACATAATTATAGGCCTATAAATTTGGTTCCAATGGGCGGGTTAATCTATCTATTTTTCTGTATAGCCTATCTATCGTCTGTATGTTTGTCTGTCTGCCGGTAAGAATTGTAACGCGTAAAAGCTTTGTTCAACAGTCGTGATTAGGCTATACATGTAGTAACATAACGGAATGAAATTTTCATCCGAGTGACTCTTATTAATAAACATAGACATTTATTTCTTATATAAGAATGAAATAAGTGAAAACAAAGCAAAAATCGTTATAATTATTGCATGCGTATTCAGTGGCGGCGCTAGGGGGGCTAAGCCCCCCTACAAGAGGCTCAGCCCCCCCTAAAAAAGGACCATCCGAAATTGTTTACGGTGAAATATCCACGATTTTGGGCTGACGACTAAAAAAAAAAAGGTCGTCAGAAATTTTGGCGGCGAAAATGGAAAATTTTCATGAGATTTCGGGGGTCGATGACTAAAAAAATTTAAAAAAAGAAAAAAAGGTCGTCAGGAATTTTGGCGGCGAAAATGGAAAATTTTCATGAGATTTTCGGTCGAGGCTTCAGCCCCCCGAAACTGAAATCCTGGCGCCGCCACTGTGCGTATTGTTCGCTCGGATCCAAATAATAGAAAGCAAATAATGTATGTCAAGTTCTCGAGAACGCTTCACGTACGATTATTATAATTGCAAGCCTATGTTGGCGTTATTATCTCTGATTTGGAGTCACACTTCTTTTAGACCCAGATGCAAATAGACTTCCATGGATTTATTTTTCATATATTTCTAACATCTAATAAAGAAGTTGAATATCACATGCAGTCCAACATCAGTCTGTAACACTGTTCAATGTGTTCATGACTTCTTTATTTGGTGCATGTTGTCGTTGTCTTCGTCTACATCTATGCATCGCTATTTCTTCCAAAACCTAATCAATGGAATTGAAATCAAATCAAATTAAAATCATGTATTTCTGCATCCATAGTAGGCCTACACATGTAGGCTAGTCAACAGTATGCGTCATTGAAAACGGTGTTTCCGGTAGCGTAGCAGTAAATTTTATTCGATAAATTCTTCTGTTAAAATTAATTGAATGCAGCTGTTTAACCTTTTCCTTGGGTCGCCGAGTAAGCCATAAGCAAAATTTTCATGCACATTTATGGTACGCACCATACGCGTATTGTATTTTTTTAAAGGTACGTACGTAGGGGAGACCAGGGACGAATGTAACACATTTCGAATTTTACATGTTTTTTGGTATTTGTAATAAATATAATTGCAATATTCTTGCAACAAACGATAGCTTAACATCTTAGCTATATAATGGCAAAGAATCAGGTGGCTTGCGCATCAAATACAGCTGACACCATCAAATAAGTGAATCCAATGAGTAGGCTAACAGTTGTTTACCAATGTAAGCGTATAAAAATTCCTTCAAACAACATACCGATTCCAATTGCTGCGGCGACAAGAATTATTTTCCACGCAGCCCATGCCCCTTTTCTCTGACTATCGGCCCCTGTAAAGAAGATTTTTATTATTAGAAAAATATAAGGAAAGTCAGGTGGTTCGATTGCACTCTTTAAAATGTCATTAAGCCAATATTTATCCATTCGACGGGAGTAGGCCTACTTTAAATTGTGTAATCTGTGTGACAACACAAAGAACTAACTATGGTCGATAAACAGTTACGGTACTGAGAGTCATTATCGCGATCCGGGTTCAAGCCTCGCTCAGGGCAAACATTTATTTGAATTTTCTGTTAGCTGCCAGTGGCGCTTTCTGTTGTGTTGTTTGCCTCGGGTCTGTTGAAAATAAGACCGCCCCTCCCACTCCTGGTTTGGCCGAATCAGAAGCGTTCCAGCACTTAGGCCATTAGTGTTAAGTTATCGATTCTGTACACTTGTACAGTTGTAGCCGACCTGCGTGTCCTGCGAAGCTGGCCGTATTTCGTATAACTTGTACCTGTACCGTTCGAAATAGAAAAGGTTGGAAACTTCACCTACCTAGGCAGCAACCTCACATTCGATTTGGATGGCAAAACAGAAGTTAGGACCCGACTAGCAAGAGCATACACAGCCCTCAAATCGCTGGACAAAATATGGAGGAGCAGTACCATCAAGATGACAACAAAGATGAAGGTCCTCAATACCACGATCTTCAGCACAGCGCTTTATGGCTGCGAGACATGGGTGTACACCGCCTCGATAAAAAGAAGGCTCCTGGCATTTGAGAACAAATGCTACAGAAAGATCCTGAGAATAAAATTAAGGCAGAATATAACCAACGAAGAGATATTCCAGCGAGTGGACAGGTCAGAAACAATCTTGCAAAAAGCTATGAGACGCAAATTAGGGCTTTTCGGCCATATCGCCAGAATGACGGACGACAGAAAACTTAAGACTCTTGTTTTCGGAATAATGGACGGAACTAATAGGAGAGGCAGACAACATCGGGAATGGAAGGAGGGCGTAGAGGACTGGTGTGATGACTCACTACAAAAGCTGTTCCACCTGGCCCAGGACAGAGGCGATTGGAAGAAAAAGACGAAGTTGACATTGGACACCTACGAGCATGCGGCTCATGGTGAATGATGATGATGATGTTGATGATGATGATGATGATGATGATGATGATGATGATGATGATGATGATGATGGTGATGATGATGATGATGATGATGATGATGATGATGATGATGATGATGATGATGATGATGATGATGATGATGATGATGATGATGATGATGATGATGATGATGATGATGATGATGATGATGATGATGATGATGATGATGATGATGATGATGATGATGATGATGATGATGATGATGATGATGATGATGATGATGATGTACCTGCAATCGTTCTGCGGTCTGTCAGATTGAATGTCAATAAACGAATATTGTTATTATTATTATTATTATTATTATTTTTATTATTATTATTATTATTATTATTATTATTATTATTATTAAGTTTTCGCCCGAGGTAGGCCTATAAATGATCCCTCAGGCTTTAAAATCATTAATAAAAGCTTTGTTGTTCTGGAGTTAGCAGTCATCGGTCAATTGTGCAAAAGTGCCCCGAAATACAACGGCATTGAACTTCTGCGTGCAAATAGACAGGCGCTGAGACAAGCGTGCTGTCTCCTGCGGATCCCCAGAAACAATGGTCAGACGCCGACCAAGTTCTGACAAGAACTCCCGACCCTGAGCGTTATTATTATTATTATTATTATTATTATTATTATTATTATTACAATTATTATTATTTTTTTTGTTTTTAGCGCCCGAGGTATAAATGATCCCTCAGGCTTTAAAAACAATCAACAGTAAAAGCTTTTTATAATTTTTTTTTTACCCGAGGTACCTAAGATCCCTCGGGGTTTCAAAAAGTTATGCTTGGAGCTGTTTGTGAGTGTTCAGAAAATCAGGCCTCGTCCTCCGCAACAGTAGTGAAAGTGTCACGAAATGCAATGGCGTTGTAGCGCTGGATACAAATAGAAAGTCGCTGAAACAGAAAGGTCCCCTCCCGTGGCTCTCCAGAAACAACCGAGAGACGTTGGCCAACCTCGCGGATGAAACTGAGACCGTCAGAGTTGATGGGGCCCAGTGTTTCCAGGGCAATTGAAACAAAGAGGTGCGAAGATGGTAGCCCCACGTACTTCTCGATTTTTCGTACGGCGGCTTGTTCCGCAGCGGATCCCGCCACATTTGCTGTGTGGGAGATGTATGATGCCGCCCAGGTGTGCACCACCGTGGCATCTCAGGCCAGATGTTTGCCTGCTGCCCAGGGGATCAGTTTGGCCCCCATCAGGTCTCTTGCCGTCGATACGAGATAGACCAGACGGCTCTTTAGAGCTTGGGACATCAGCTCTCTGCAACGCCCGCCAGACTATATCATTGATGGCGCGATGACGAAGGGACCGTCCAAAAGCCAATTTACATGCGAGGCCGAGTTGGCCATCAGGGCCCACCAGAGCACCGCAGCCACATTGATGTGGGCTGCAGAGGCTCAGACCCAGCCGAAGGCCAACTGCCACGCGCACTGCCTCATTGCTGAGACAGAGGCCGCAGGATGGAATTGGGAGGACTGTCAACCAGTCGCCGGAGTGAGGGGAGCTCACTGCCAGCAAGCGAGCTCGGTCAATTGGGTTATTGCTGTTACCCCAAACTGCCGATTTATCCGCATCGATCACTGGCTTGTCCCATGTTGCCTGTTTAGTCGGCAACGGGTCGACACAAGATGGAAGTGTTTCCCTGCGGGCCATCAAGATAGCATCCAAATGCGAATCAGACGCCGCTGAGCTGATATCAAGAATGGCTGACTGGAGTGCAAGAGTTGTCGCAGCTGATGCCATATAGGCAGAAGAAGCCAGCGAACCAACCCTCCTCACGCCCAGACCGCCATGTCTGATGGGCAGCGTGGCCTGCAGCCATTGGGTGCTGTTCAGCTTGACGTTGACGATGGATTCAAGGCCATCTCTTATGATGTTGTCGAGCCTTTCCAAAGTTGAGTGGTCATAGCAAGGGGAGCAACGGAGCAGATCACTAATTCTAGGGGCACCAAATCAGGATCTTAACAGTATAAGGGCGCTTTGAGATGGCAGACGTTGTAGTTATTATTATTATTATTATTATTATTATTATTATTATTATTATTATTATTATTATTATTAATATTATTAATATTATTATTAGTATTATTATTATTATTATTATTATTATTATTATTATTATTATTATTATTATTATTAGGCCTATTATTATTAATGTTTTGTCGGTTTCTTACAATCAGAGTATTAAATTTAACATCTTCTCAAACGCTTCTTCACTTCCACATATGTTGTTTATTTCAACGCTGAGACTATTTTATTTGCAGACAAATGAGACAATAATATACCGTTTAAGTTAAAAAAACTTTTATTTATTTATTTCTCCGTTGATATAGGCCTAGCGCCGCTTCAAGTTAGCCTACATTCCCCATATATTATGGTATTGTTAACTGTAATTAATCACTTTGTGTACTATAATAATGAATGCATAATTGTCTGTTTGATATTTTTGGGATCAATAAATAAGTTGAAGTTGAAGTTGAAATTATTCTAAGGCAAGTAGCGTTTCCAATTGATGAATAAGAGCAAAATTAATTTTAAAATGCCATACCCACGACCAGAAACTGAAGAGTGTGTGTGCGTTGCCCATAAAAATTTGACGCCGTGCAACTGTAGTTTCCTTCGTCAGATGCAATGATGTCATTTAAGATGAGTGTCGTATTAAAATTCCTCAGCGCGTGTCTTCCAGAGGGAAGGCTGTTGTGTGGCCCAATCCATGAAATCACTGGAGTAGGACTACATAAACAGACAATAACTATTAGAAAAGTTGATAGTCCTATCTCAGATTGCGCTCACAACTTCTATACGAATGCATTCTCATCTGAGGGTTAAAGGTTAGCACGGAAATGCTTTTCATATATTTTGTTTATTTAAAAAAATTAAGTTGACATACCGCAACTTATTACAGGGAATAATTATTTTATTTTGTACATATTATTTACACGAGAAACGAGTGATTATGAGTCACTGCAGCGATCAATGGTAGATTGTGCAGATCCATGGACACAAACGTGCAATAGAAGACACAATCTAGGCTTAGGCCTATAATTATTAGGGTGATCAACGGCACCATAGAGAAAAATAATTTTTCCTGATTGGTTGACATAGTAGATATTTTTGTTTCATTTGGTCTTACTGAACATTACTGAAAAAATAACTGTGATCTGTGAACGTTTACTGGTAGCTCAAAGCCCCTGAAATTTGAGATGGGGTTCAAAAGCCCTACGAGGAAAGCAACGCAGCTGACATTGACGATACACTCGAATACAGCATTTCTAAATAGATTAAGCTGTAAAGCTGTACGTTGAAATGTTTTGCATAGCCATAGGCCATACATAAAGAATAAATTCTTATTTTCTTCTGTATTACTAAAAAAGCCTGCTTAATTGTAAAATTGCTATGACCTGTGACGTTATTGTTACAAAATAGAAATATGTTTAGCCTACATAATTATTTGTATCCTTATATCCTTTAAACTGAAGTTTCTCCGTGTTTTATTAAAATGTACAAATTATTACTTGAATTAGGGCCTGTCCTAGAAATAAGAGGGTTTCTGTTTTATCCGTTCACCGTGTGTTTGCATTGAGTTTCAGAACCGATAAGGTGCTATTATAAGTCAACAACAATGCACCGCCCTCGATGCCGTCACTTGTATTGTCTTTCACCCAACATAATTATAACCATTATGTCGCAAAATGTTTCGTCTCAAAAGGAGCGGTCTTGAGTTGTGACTAACATCACCGCCTATAAGTGTTTGTCATAATAGCCTACATGTCTAAAGTTACGTTTACACAATACATACACTCTTCGGCTAGGGGTGAGCTTCTAGTCCCGCGGGCTCGCTTAGCTATTAAGCAGCGTGCTTTCTCGGTCGTGGGACCCACTGTCTGGAACGACCTCCCGGTTACGCTTCGCTCTCTACTTGTGGTCCATCCGACTGGGTTCTACAAGTCTCTTAAGTCTTTTTTCTTTGTTCGTGGTTGGCCTGGGAGCACCTCTGAGTAGATTCTTGAAGGGGCGCTATATAAATGCTCTGAATGAATGAATACGAGAATACACAGACAATAATGCTATCGGTCTTTTGCTTCGCTCCATATAATATTATTGATTTTGGGATACATGTTTGTCTGAAGGATTGCTCATTTACAAAGACTCACAATCCAAAGAAGAGGCAAAATAGAGTTATGTTTCCTCCAGGGCCAGCAGTCTCTTCTGGTTTTGAAGAAACTTCTAGATATGGAGCACACTGGCAAAGCCCGGTTGGTTCTGTAACATAATAGCCACACAAAGTACATAAACGTCTGTAAATTAGCCTTCCTTCATCGCCTAGAACTGCTATGGTTCAGTTTCGATCATTTGCTTTAATTATTCCTTCTCTTTGGACTTTGGACCTTCTGTACGATTAAAAATTCTGTCTGGCAGTCTCTCTATGTCCTTCTCTCTTCTCAAAACTTGCGGGGTCTCTGAGCGGCTCACACTGCAAGAGGCGCTTTATAAATGATTCAATACAACACAAAACCCTACAAAAGGGGAAAATATGTTATCAAAATAATCGAGCTTTTCTGTTATAATATAAGTGCGACTCGGTGGCCTATCGGTAACGCGCTTGCTAACGAAGCGGGCGGTTGCGGGTTCAACTCCGGGTAACGACCTTGGGCAAGTTGTTTAAGCACACTTGCCTCTGTCACCAAGCAGTAGGCCTATAATTTGGTGTCGGCGTAGGCTGGGAAGTAAACGGCAAGTCCTACGATGGACTGGTATGAGACCAGTCTATCGTAGAGTCTATCCATGACCTTGGGATTCGTCCATTACTGGCTCAAGGCTATTCAAAAAGGAGTTGAGCACCTCCCTATGTTCCACATGAAACTGGGTGGACTTTACCTTAATTTTTTCTTTCTATTATAAGTCCAGCGGCCTGCAGTGTTTAATCTAGACGTCTCTGGGGGGGGAAAGTTCCCCCCCCAGGATTGACATTTCCCCCCCAGAAAAATTTCACAAAATGATATTTTTTTAGTTACTGTTTTCATCATTGTTTTACATGAAGTGTTATAATATACCGTGATATTATTTACTATTATATGATTATAATGACACTATTTAATACTACCATAATATATGATACTATCATGTTGCAACGAGTATAACTTACTGTATATATTTGTATTAACACTATTTTTTTTGTACATAAAAACAGAGATGATTATAAGCACTGAAAAAGTACAGCTATTTTGTTAAGATGACACCTTAAAATGCTGCCATTGCAATGTTTAAGTTCAAACAGTTTCTGATGGGACACTGAAAAAGTACAGCTATTTTGTTAAGATGACACCTTAAAATGCTGCCATTGCAATGTTTAAGTTCAAACAGTTTCTGATGGGACACTGAAAAAGTACAGCTATTTTGTTAAGATGACACCTTAAAAGTTAAAATGCTGCCATTGCAATGTGGAAATTCAAAACGTTTCTGAAGGGACACTGAAAAAGTACTGCCATTTTGTTAAGATGACACCTTAAAATGCTGCCATTGCAATGTAGAAATTCAAAAAGTTTCTGATGGGACACTGAAAAGGTACAGCTATTTTGTTAAGATGACACCTTAAAATGCTGCCATTGCAATGTGGAAATTCAAAAATTTTCTAATGGATCACTGAAAAAGTACAGCTATTTTGCTAAGATGACACCTTAAAATGCTGCCATTGCAATGTGGAAATTCAAAAGTTTCTGAAGGGACACTAAAAAAGTACAGCTATTTTTTGCTAAAATGACACCTTTAAATGCAGCTATTGCAATGTGGAAATTCAAAAAGTTTCTAATGGGTCACTGAAAAAGTACAGCTATTTTGTTAAGATGACACCTTAAAATGCTGCCATTGCAATGTGGAAATACAAAACTTTTCTGATGGGGCAATGAAAAAGTACAGCTTTTTTTTTAAAAATAACACCTTGAAATGCTGCCATTGCAATGTGGAAATTCAAAAAGTGTCTGATGGGAGGGGGCACATCCCCCTCTCCATACCCTTCCCCCTCCCAGTCTCGGCGCTACGCGCCTCACGAGCGTCCTTCGGACGCTCAATTGTCTCCTCCCCCCCAGAAACCTGAATTCCCCCCCCAGACGAGGGGGACTAGATTAAACACTGAGCGGCCTGGAGTGGTCTTCCCTTTAGAACAGCTATACCCTACCTACACCCTGGGCTCCATGACCCCGTCTGAAATATTTTGCAACAAGCTTAGAACTGCTTTTTTCCCCGTGTTGAAACCATAAAAGGTAGACCTAATCAGTGGATCAAAGTGTATCTCAACTGATTTAAAATGAAAATCTATTGAGCTTCATTGACCTTTGAAATAATTTGTTCGCTTGTTTGAATTTTTGCTAAATCTGGCTAATTATAAAGTGGCATGCTCAATTGCTCATACTTGCTGTCAGCGGCGAAGTACATCCTTGTGCCCATGTGTTGCTACAATTGAGAATTCGTCCCACAACAAGAGGCTTAAGATAACCAAGACCCGAGTAAGGATCTTCTGAAATATAAAGAAGAACACAATAATTTTGAATAATCTGATCCACAAACATCAATCACATTACCTAGGCCAAAAAAATTATGCCGTGCGTATGCGAGCATGTACGTTCGTACGCATGTATGGTGTGTAATTATTATGTGCGTATAATCAGATTTATTTTGACACTTTTATGTGTTGCATATCAACAGGATATAGGCTATGCAAGAACATATGCATGTATATATGCACGTACAATCGTACATGTATCTACATCCAGGGCTGTTTTTAAGGAATTTTTAGAAGTGCACAACTCTTTATTTTCCTTCCCATCCTCCATGGTAAATTACTTCCAATCGGAGGACAATGACCATTTTTGAGTGTTTTTAACTGTACAGAACTGCTTTTACAACTGCACAAATCCATTTGGAACTGCACATTTTGCGTACAACTGCACGTTAAAAAAGTCCTGTCTGCATCTTTATGTATGCATACATAGATACATATATAATTATGCATCGATGTAGGCATGTATCTATGTATCTATACTATAGTAATAGTATGCATGCATGTATGTATGTATGCATGCATGTATGTATGCATGTATGTATGTATGCAATTGTATGTATATTATATAAGTATGTATGTATGTATGTATGTATGTATGTATGTATGTATGTATGTATGTATGTATGTATGTATGTATGTATGTATGTATGTATGTATGTATGTATGTATGTATTTATGTATGTATGTATGTATGTATGTATGTATGTATGTATGTATGTATGTATGTATGTATGTATGTATGTATGTATGTATGTATGTATGTATGTATGTATGTATGTATGTATGTATGTATGTATGTATGTATGTATGTATGTATGTATGTATGTATGTATGTATGTATGTATGTAGGTATGTATGCACGAATGTTTGTACGTATGTATGTTTGTATGATATCCAGCTTTTAAAGAGGTTGGTGGATTGTAAGTCAATTATGTGAGTTGGAAGACCATTCCAAATCTTAGGATCAAAATATTTGATTGAAAATTGTTTAATGTTTAGGCGCGCATAATCATTGCGGTAAAAGTTAGCATACCTGGTGGCATGATCATGAAGTTTTGAGCCAATAATAAAATAGTTTTTGAAAGAGTTGGACAGTAAATTTTGGTGATAGCGATGCATAAAAAAGACATAATATGACATAATATTATTTGAAATTTATTGATGTTCTGTAGAGACAGCAAAATATTATTTGAGTACAGGGGAGCAATACGTACTGGACCTCCAATGAGCACCACAAATTGCGCCTAAAAACCATGAATAGATTATAAACACGTATCTCAGGAGATTTTTGATAAGTACACATTTATGAGAGAATAAAGGTAAGTCGTCTCGACTTACCTTCGCTCTGAGAAGATGCAATGTGGCAAAAGCAAGCCACTGTTAGCAGAATGAAAAAGTCCTTCATTTCTCAGTTTCTTATCTTCAGACCTACATGTATTATAATACACGTGAGTCTCTCTATATGTAGCTTACTCGTACGAAAACATCAAACATGAAGATCGAGATGCAATGCTTCTTATGATAATCGGGGGCTGCAAGCCTATACACTAAGACAGGTGAATGAAAAGATAATGTGAAGGAAACAGCAAAATATACTGAACCTTTGTGGCACTTGAAATGAACCTTTTGACAGCGCACTATAGGAGTGGTTTTACTGGAGTTTGAAGAGAAAGAGATCTATTGGGTGGGGGGTATGATGCGATTGATGAAATCAACGTTGAAAATGCAAGACCATCTGTGAGCAGCGCCCTGGGAAGCAGAGGAAAATTCGATATATAGGTCTATTCGCTCTTATATCGAATTTGACTTTGTTTCCCATGGCGCCTCTCACCGATGGTCTTGCATCAATCGCAACATATTATTCCGATTACTTACCCTGCACCTTCGGAAATAAAACCAAAATGCATACCGACAACTAGCGTAGAAAGCGTCAATAAATTATATGATTGAGAATATTGATAGGCCTTAATACTTGCAGCATGGGTTGTAGCATCTTACGCGGAAACCTGAAATTGTGCGGTGCATATTTCAACGGATACAAATTGCAAATCGCATTTTAGACTCAATAGACTTTTTTAAAATAACAGAAAGTACAAAGCTTACCGTATTTCTACCTCTAGAAGAAAACGTACAGCTGCAGGGCGACCGACTTTTAGAATTCACTCCTTACTAATTCACCGCAAATGAACTAATTATCACCAGAACAGCTGCAGTCGAATATCACTTTTCACATCCTAGTCCTCATTACCACCACCATTATCAGATCATTTAACAAACACCGTCATGTGTCTCAAACAGGAAGACGTTATTCCTGATTTGTAACAGATGGTGACCTTCGAACTAAATACTGTATTACGATGTCATACATTATCACGAAGAAGTGCTTGACTATAAGTGCAAATGAACGTAGACTGTGAACTGTATGCAGTATGCAATGTAGGCTATGAAATGCATGCATTCTTGCATGGGTGTCTTTGTTTGCGTATGAACGAATGCGTTGTGTAGGCTAATGTCTACAAGTATGTTTTCGTTTTTGTGCGCATTCACGTATTCCTTTATTCGTTCACTTAGGCTACTCAGAGTAGCTTCACTTAAAATCTCTTAGATAGAGAATAATTACTATCTAATCCGCTTGCAGACGCATGGGCAAATGGAAGAGCAGAGTCGTGAAATGTCTGCAGAAAGCGCGCAGGCAACTGTACACCTGGTAAAAAGAATGACATTGTGCAAATCTATTATTGAGGAGTGTCTACGTGGATGGAGGGACGACTAATATTGTGTGACTTTGTATTACTCAAAAGGAACAATCCGATCACAACAAGCAATGGAACGAAGATTTTATGCGGCCTATACAAATTTATATTGGTTTCCTCTGAAACCTTCATAGATTTATAGAATAGTCGACGCATGAAGAAATCGCTCACTGCGTTCCGCTGTCCACGGTGACTTGACGGTCTCTTTCGCACGCTCTGCGACAATGCAGAGCCGTTCCTTCTCTGTGGTTGGTCCAACAACCTGGAACGGGTTTCCCTTGACTATAATTATACGCTGTTTAATTATACGCTGCAAGCGGATTAGATAGTAATTATTCTCTATCTAAGAGATTTTAAGTGAAGCTACTCTGAGTAGCCTAAGTGAACGAATAAAGGAATACGTGAATGCGCACAAAATTAGCTGTTTGGAACAATCTTCCTATCGATATTCGTGATGCGCCTAATCTCCTCCTCTTTAAAAAACGTTTGCGTGCTCACTTACTCACTTTAAATGTTTAACTATTCCTTATATTCTGTTTGTTTATCTATAATATTCTTATACTAGACAATATTAATTTGTATTATTCCTTTTTGAACTCTGATGACTCCCACTGCTTATGTTACCAATTTCCACTTATAAATATACTGATGCATAGGTGGCCCTGCTAGCGGGACCTCGGTCCTTTTAGGTCCTTCCTTTGTAGCCCAATTTAGTACTGATCTGAACTTGTATTATGTTATGTTTTTCTTACTTGGGAGCAATAAAAACTTATGTTATGTTATGTTATGTTATGTTATACGACACTTCCCAAACTGTTCGGAATTTCGCCAACTGTTGAAGCCTGCTTTTCCCTTGACATGGGCCGGGAGCGCCTTTGAGTAGAGATCTTGAAGGACGCTACAAAAATTCTGTTTGATTGATGGATTGGGAACAACTCAATGCTAACCACAATGAATCATATGCCATTCTCATCCTCTAAAATAGGATCTCACTTTGGCAATAGAAATTTGAGAATATGCGAATCGACGATTGTGCAGTGTAAGTTGATGTGCTCCTCCTATATCAAGTGTTCTATAATCAAACCAAATGGTCATAAGCGCAGATTATCTATAGCATATACTTGTGACTATGTGGTTTGACAGCCTGGAACACAAACGGCTAGGCTACTCGGCCCCCGTATCATAAATAAAAGTTAGACTACTTAATATTTCAGTAGCCTAATTTAGTTATGCCAGTAAATTTCTACAACCTCTGTATGCCCTGTCTAAATTTCTTGCATGCGGGTATCTCCGCGCATGGTGATATAGGGGATAAGAGTGCCTATAGAGTTTCATTTAGGCCCGATCATATGCCATTTTCGCGACTTGGTTACAATTATAGAAAGCACATGACATCAGCGGCGCCCGCAGCGTACGCACTTACGCAAGTGCGTACAGCTGTGAAATGGTAAGAGTACTTTTTCATGAAAAATTGGACGCGAATGACCGCAAGTGCGTACAGCTGTGAAATGGTAAGAGCATCTTTTCCCTTAGAAATTAGACCGATGACTAAAAAAAAAAAAAGGTCGTCAACTTTTTTGGCGACACGAATAAGACGAAATTTTTCCCATGTCCCACCAACAAGACCAAAATTTTTTTGGTCCCCTTTCGAAATTTTCTATATCCGCCTTGGCTGTGCGTACAAGAAAAAAATCCTGCGGGCGCCGCTGCATGACATTGTGAATAGGGCCTACATGCAACATTTGTTGTCGAAGAATCACATCGACATCAGCCTAAACTGCACGACCGTCGCTTTGAACAAAATGAGATAGATAATACGATTTCTTCAAATAACATGCGTGTAGTAAAATACTTTAGTGGCACAAATTTGCTTACAATTTATGCCATATACTGATCACCCAATGGAGTGCATTCATATTATAATACGCACGGAAAAACTTTTTCCATATTCCCTCCCCTGTTGCATTTCATACATCTTTTTGCCAATGTGTGGTCATAATATCCCCCATGACCCATGCGCACGTACAAACAAGCTTCTCTTTTTTACAACAGTTAGGCTAATTAGCTAAAGTCATCTAGCAATCATTTTATCGTAGTCTTTGGTGATTTAGCAATGTCTTCTTCACCTTGGTTAAACTGCCTTGTGGTTCCACTCTTGAATGGTTTCAATAAGATTCTTTGATTATAGCCTGCCCTCCATTTGGAATGAACTTCCTCCCGCACTACGGGCTGAACTAGTGACTTGTTTTCCTCATCAGTCTCTCGTTTTTAAAACATTTCTTTTTCCTAGAGTTTTTCGTGTTGAAAGTGCTTCTCTCAATACTAATTCTTCGAGCGGCGCTATTTAAATGCAGAGAAACAATGCAATACAATTGTTGCCAATGTGTAGTCATAATATTGAAGTAGGAGTTGACTTATTTCGAAGGCACGTTCAAGAAAGGTGCATTAATATTGATACAGGTTCATGTATTGGTCCACCTCGGTAGTGTCTATTTATGTGATCTGAATCACTTCTTTGGGACCTGGCTAGATTTCTTGGCACAATTCTTTCGCTCTCATATCCATGAATTGGAAGAGGCTTTCGATGCAGTAGGCCTAAAGCATAATAGCCTGGCTGTACAGTTAGCCTCCATGCCAATCATTCCAGACTTCGTTTTCAACTGTGTTGAATTCAATGAGACCATTTTCACTTTCTGTTGCAGCTAGATGTGTAAACCGGAGGTTTACACAAATAAATCACGGAAAGTCACTTTTCATTGTGTTGTTAACAATACTTCGGAAAAAAGAATCCCATAAAAATTATATTTATGGAAAGAAAACTAAACTTTTAAAACATCAATTTCAGAGCAAAGTGTATGAAAATGCTGTTGATTATTTAGCTCACACTGTCTATACACAATATCTAGAGATTCTAAACAGAAATAACAATTCATTTGTACTTTCATATAAAAATGGAGAATTATTCCTACTTACAATATATGTATTCTGTCATTTTCGTTCTTGTGAATTGTTTCAATTGCATAACTGTAGGCCTAAACTGTAAGCGGTTTCTGTCTATCAACCGGATTGCTCAATAACGAATACTATAGGCCTACTTTCTAACAATAGCGTCACTGGTCAGAATAAATATTTTACAATTCACTAGTTTTTTTAGCAATAGGCCTACACAAGAAAACAAGAATTAATTATTTCTTTAAGGATTATGACTATTACATAATTTCAACTTGCTGTTTGTTCTAAAAAGTAGTCCGTGTAGTCTGACTAATAATATTAGCATCTGGAAGCTTATAATGCATCTGCAGGCCAATATTATAATAACCTTGTAGATTCCGGTTGAGACACGAGATCTGAATTCACTGACAAGTTTGTTGCAACGTCAGACATCTCTCTGACCCGAAAGCAGTTAGGAATCCACTTCTCCCGGACTCATATCAAGGTATGGCTAATCTTTTTGGAGCCATGTTCAAGACGGGTTCACTGCATTCAGACTCAGATAAAAGTGTGACTCATTCTCTTTCAGATCCAGATTCATGTATTGGTCAACTTCATTCGGCTCCAGGTCCAAGTATTGTTTTACTTCACTTGGCCCCATGTCCAAATATTGGTTCACCTCATTCGGCTCCAGGTCCAAATATTGGTTCACTTCGTTCGGTTCCAGGTCCGAATATTGGTTCACTTCATTCGGTTCCAGGTCCACATATTGGTTCACCTCATTCGGCTCCAGGTCCAAATATTGGTTCACCTCATTCGGTTCCAGGTCCAAATATTGGCTCACTTCATTCGGTTCCAGGTCCAAATATTGGTTCACCTCATTCGGCTCCAGGTCCAAATATTGGTTCACTTCGTTCGGTTCCAGGTCCAAATATTGGTTCACTTCGTTCGGTTCCAGGTCTAAATATTGGTTCACTTCATTCGGTTCCAGGTCCAAATATTGGTTCACTTCGTTCGGTTCCAGGTCCAAATATTGGTTCACTTCATTTGGCTCCAGATCCAAATATTGGTTCACTTCATTCGGCTCCAGGTCCAAATATTGGTTCACTTCATTCGGCTCCAGGTCCAAATATTGGTTCACTTCATTCGGCTCCATTCTTTTTATGCTTATGACTTCTCTCTGGGGCGCATCTAATGAAACAGATCTGTTGTATTGGCTTACATCCAGCGAGTTGGGCATCGCATATTCTCTGTCTTCGATTTCCTCCAGTACATTATCAATAGAATCATAATCTAAGCGGTCATACTCGCCGCTGTCTCTTCTCATCGATCTTTTGCTGTTGCCTATTATTTCATCCAGAGGGAGACCAATTGAATCATATCCTACATCCTCATATCCTACATCCTCATAGATACTAGTAGGATTGGGCATTCTCATTTCTTTCTTTTGTCTTTTCGTATCTGAAATTAAAAGTTTCATACTTGCATGCTCATTGTTTGAATACATTGCATTCTTAGAAATTAGCAGACGCTAACAAACACACACACACGCACACGCACGCACATACACATGCACGCACACGCACACACGGGCGCGCGCACATACGCGCGCACACACACGCAAACACGCATGCATAATTATAGCCTACATTATTATGTGCGTGTATTATATTCTGTAGAATATTATCTTTTAAGACAGCAGATTCTTAACAGCTGGTCAAGTGCTTACAGGTTTCCCAACTTCCAGGTTTCTCTATCCATCACTCCTATGTCCGTGATGAACAACCCTCGGGTTTTCCATGCGAAATTACAGTCTCATATATTTCACATCTCTTACCCCAACTGAGCTTCTCTTCCACCATCCAATTCTCGACGTAAACGCCACACACCTTAACAGCTACGTTGCCATCTTTGATCCTTTAGTTACCAGACTTAGTCGACCTCCTTCCGACTACTCTTTTGGGCAACCCTTCTGACTAGACACAGCTCTCGTGAATAAACTGGTGCCATGGGCCTGGTTTTCTAGGGATGCTTTAGAAGCACTTTGGAGATCACAAGTACGATGGCAATTACGATCTAAACTAATGACTAATTTTTCTTTATCAGTTTCTCGTTCATTAATACGTTTCTCCCCCCCCCCGAGTTTGTTGTGTAGAGAGCGCCTCTGAATTGTCATTCTGCAAGAGGCGGTATATAAAATTTAATGCATAGATACAAGACAATACAATACGATAACGCTTACGAATAACATCGCCGTCAATCAAAAAGCTTTCCTTTAAAATTCTTTTGCTAATATAAAATCAAGGTTCAACTAGGTAGGGCCTACGCATAGTATATAATAATAATTATATGACTCAATGAAGATTGAGATCCTGAAGAATAATATGTTATGCTCTAAAAGAGGTTAAATACAATCGACTCTTTACCGCCAAAACGTCGTTTCCAACGGAAGTAAAGGAATATTCCTATGAGAAGCAGAACCAGACTGATGGCTCCGGCGACAAGGATCATCTTCCACACTGTCCATATGTCTTCGTCATTTGTATTGTCTACTGTAAAGACACTCATTGTCACTTAGAAATTCAAATAAAAGTCGTCAGAGACAAATAAACAAAGTAAGCATTTATATTTTATCTGACTTCTTTATGCATCAGATATCTTTGTGGGCATATGCACTCTACAGTCATCTGTTACATGTAAATATTAGAACTTTTATTGTGTCATACATTAGTGAAACAGTTAGAAGCTGATAGTGATATTAGGTCTATCTCTTTTAAAAAATTGCGAAGCTTAGTTCACTATCTCACTAATTCACAAACATCGCGCCTAAAATATTCCACTTCACTCAGCTCACTCATGAAAATATTCACAGTCGACCATCATCTATATGCTAACGACACACAATTATTGTTCATTTCTTTCTCTCAAAGTAAGTTCTCTGATTTCACAGATAATCTTATCCGTCTGGTTGCCCAAATATCCTCCTGGATGTCCCCAAATCTTCTCTGCGTGAACCTGTTGGAATAATGATATTATACACATTCTAGATGGCGCTAGCATAGATGACTGTAGATGACTCTATATAATTTAGTCTATGTTATACGTCACTTCCGCCCTGCTTCTCGTTCCGTGTGTTTTGTGCTAATAGTTAAGATGACATGTGACAATCTTTATCTCTTTGAATCGTTAATTAAAACTCTGCATTCCAACAGGTTATGTGCCCAGGGCGACCCCAGGACGACTGGTTAAATCCCAGGACGACTGGTCGACTAATATTTTTCGAGTTTTCTCGTTAATTATCCGAGTCGATAGAAGCTGAAGTTTCTACTTGGTCACGCGTCAAAATGGCGGCATTGGAAGAACTACAGCAGCAAGTTTTGAGAATTCAGGAGAAAATTAGCACAGGAACAGGTAGTGTAGCGACAACAGTTACTACAAATTCCGTCGGAGGTTTACCGGAAGCGAAGCATCTTGATGGCAAAAATTATGGTGATTGGAAATTCTGGATGCAAAATTTCTTAATTGACGCTGGTTTATGGCGCTGTGTTTCGCCAAAAGAGGGTCAGACTGTTGATCCGGATTTGGACTTACGTGCGTTAGCCAAAATCAATCTCAGCCTAAAACCCTGTTCGGCCAGAGTCACGAAGAAATGCCAGACTGCGAAAGCTGCTTGGGACGCATTGAGAGGTGAATATGAAAGCACTGCTCTTGTTCGTCTGATTGGACTGTATTCTAGTTTGTTTAAGACAAATTTTGAGAACTTTCCTTCGATGCAGCAGTATGTAGATCACATTTTTTCAATTGCAGAACAATTGGAATCAATTGGTCAACCTTTTCAGGACAATGTTGTTGGAGGCATAATTCTTGGAGGTCTTCCAGATCAGTATAGGCCTTTAATATTAGGCATCCAAGGATCAAAGCAAGACACAACAGTTGAGTTTGTAAAAAGTCTTTTGCTTCAGGACAGTGTTAAGGAGCTAGGAGCAAGTACGACTTCGGTTGCAACTCATTCAGCATTTTCAATGGGCAGGTCTCAAATGAGCAGGTCCCACAAGGGCAGGTCCCAGATGAAAAGTAAGCCAAAAGGACCACGTTGTTTTGAATGTAATCGTTTTGGTCATATTCGTTCGCAATGTGAGAAGGTCAATGTTAAACCACATAAGAATTCAGCCAACGCGAATTTTGGTGCTATGTCAGCCCAAACGGTGAAGCAGGTGAAGGTCAATCCAAAAAGTGTCGTTGGAACTGCCACAGAAGTCAATGGACTGTATCGTTTGAACTGTAAGCAATCTCGTATGTTTGCTGCACTGTCAACGAACTCTGTAAACTTATGGCATCGTCGCCTTGGACATCTTAATCGTCCTTCTATGCGCCTACTTCAAAGCACTATGTCTACTGGTGTTCAGTCTGAAGGGACGGCAGATATTCCCTGTGAAGCTTGTGTGAAAGGCAAACAGCATCGCAAACCGTTCAAGAAAACAGGAGCCAAACGAGCGAAGCACGTTCTTGGTCTTGTTCATTCTGATATTTGTGGTCCAATGCATGTTTCATCAGTTGGTGGAGCACGGTATTTTCTTACATTGATTGATGATTTCACGAGACACTCGGTTGTCTATTTTCTGAAATCAAAGACTGAGGTACTGGAGAAGTTCAAGAAGTACAAATCTCTTGTTGAGAATCAGACTGGTAAACGTATCAAAACTCTTCGAACAGATAATGGTACTGAATATGTCAATGAGAATTTTCTGAGTTTCTTACGACGTAGTGGAATTCGTCACGAGACCACGATTCCGTATACTCCTCAGCAGAACGGAGTTGCTGAACGTCTGAACAGAACTTTGGTAGAACGAGCTCGAACAATGATTCTAGAATCCGGAGTAAGCACAGATTTTTGGGCAGAAGCAGTAAATACAGCCAATTATCTGAAGAATTGGTCACCTACAAAAGTCTTACCAAATATGACACCTCAAGAGGCATGGACAGGAGAAAAACCTGACCTAAGCCATCTTCGTGTTTTTGGTTGCAAAGCTTTGGTGAAAATTCCTGATAATAACCGCAAGAAATGGGACTCTAAGTGAAAAGAGTACATCTTCGTTGGTTACTGTGAAGAAAGCAAAGGTTACAGAATGCTTCATCCTGTTACAAAGAAATTCACTCGATCCAGAGATGTTGTTTTCTTTGAATCTCAGTTTCCTGTTCGACATTCGTCTTCAGATGATCCATTTCCAGATGTTGCGGATGACAACTCATCGCAAACTGTCACTTCAGACATTCGTAATCAACAGCAGTTTCAGAATACCCAAACTCATGTTGAAGTGGGGGAGTCTGATGGTTCAAAGGAGTTTGGTGGATCAAAGACTAATCTTACTGATGACTCGAACACTGGCTTGGAAATAAACTCTGTGGAAGAAGATTCTGATGGATCAAATATTTCAGTGGTCAATAACGACATAACTGATGATGGAGAAGTGATACGAGACACATTTGAGAGGCCAAAAAGAACTCGTATTCCAAATAAGCAAATATTCAATGAGAATTTTGTTGTGCATCAAGCTACATTGTGTAAAAGTACTGATCCAGCAACTGTTGAAGAAGCACTTACTTCTCAATATGCAGAAGAATGGAAACGTGCAATGGAAGAAGAAATTCAGGCACATGTTGAAAACCAGACATGGACATTATCTGATGTACCTACTGAGAGAAAAGCAATTAAGTGCAAATGGGTCTTCAAAACAAAGCTGAAATCTGATGGTACAGTTGAGCGTTACAAAGCTCGTTTGGTGGCTAAAGGATGTTCACAAAAACCAGGCATTGATTACGAAGAAACGTACTCGCCGGTTGTACGTTATACTTCCATTCGTCTTCTGATGGCATTGGCTGCAAAATACGACCTTGACATTGATCAAATGGATGTCACAACAGCATTTTTGCATCCTGAGCTAGAAGAAGAAATTTACATGGAATTGCCAGGTGGTTTTCGGCTGAATGGTAAAACTTGTCGGCTAAAGAAGTCAATTTATGGTCTGAAGCAAGCAAGCCGAGCCTGGAATAAGAAATTGGATAAGGTGTTGAAAGAACTTGGATTTGTGCAATCAAATTTTGACACTTGCATTTACTACAGATGTGAAAACGGAAAGATCTTAATCATTGCAGTGTATGTTGATGATCTTTTAATTCTCTCGAACAACAAGGGGGAGAAACAGAATTTGAAAGCAGATCTAATGAAACGTCTCAAGATGAAGGATCTTGGTGAGGCACACTATTGTGTGGGCATTCATATCCAAAGAGATCGTGATACAGGAACGATATCACTTGATCAAGAGAAATATATTGAACAAGTGCTCAACCGCTTCAATATGACTGAGTGCAATGGGGTTTCAACTCCACTTGATCCGAATCAAGATTTGTTTGGAGAAGAATTTCTTCCTAACAGTCAACAGCAAGAAGAAGAAATGAGAAACATTCCTTTTCAAGAAGCTGTGGGTAGCCTTATGTATGCAGCACAGGCTACAAGACCAGACATTGCATTTGCAGTGGGGGTCATGAGCAGATTCAATAACAATTATGGAAAAACTCATTGGGTTGCAGTGAAAAGAATCTTTAGATATCTTCGGCAGACTGCAAGTACCAAACTAGTGTACAGGAGAACCAATGAAGATTTGATTGGGTTTTGTGATTCTTACTGGGGTGGTGATAAAAGGGATCTGAAATCAACCACAGGATACACTTTTGTTTTAAGTGGTGCCGCAATAAGTTGGAACTCAAAGAAACAACCAACAGTTGCAAAGTCAACAACTGAAGCAGAGTACATGGCTTTAAGCATGGCTGCTACAGAAGCTATCTGGTTAAAGGGACTTCACAAAGAACTTGTTCCTCAAGCTTCAGATGTTGCGGAAATTTTCTGTGATAACAAAGGGGCGATTGATCTTGCTAGAAATCCCGGATATCGACCCAAGACCAAGCACATTGCTGTGCAGCATCATTTCATTCGAGACAGAATTGCAATTGGAGACATTCTGGTTAAACAGATTGAAACAACAAACATGGTTGCTGACTGTTTAACGAAAGGACTGTGTAAAGATTTGCATAACAAATGCATTTCTAAGATGGGGTTAGAAAAATAACACTAACCTAATTTTCTGAGTGTGTATAAAGTGGGGGTGTTGGAATAATGATATTATACACATTCTAGATGGCGCTAGCATAGATGACTGTAGATGACTCTATATAATTTAGTCTATGTTATACGTCACTTCCGCCCTGCTTCTCGTTCCGTGTGTTTTGTGCTAATAGTTAAGATGACATGTGACAATCTTTATCTCTTTGAATCGTTAATTAAAACTCTGCATTCCAACAGAACCCCTCTATAATTGAATTCATACTGAAAGTCGTCCGAGAACAACTGAAGAAAATTCTACATTCCCCTCTATTTCCCTCAGCGTGAACTTTGCATCCAACCACACATTTGCTGCAAATTCTCCTGTCCGCACACTAGGTATAATGTTTGACCAGAACCTTAGGTTTTCCGACCATGTGACCCATCTTTCTCGCACTTGGTTCATGCACATACGTGACCTTCGCATAATCCTCCTTATGCTCGGTTATAAAACCGCATTTACAACTGCCACATCGAAAGTTTATACCAAAATAGATTACTGAAATGTACCTTTCTTCAATATAGACACGCCAAACTAAACCGCCTGCTGGCAATTCAGATTGCCTCGTCCGCGCTGGAACCAAAAAACCCAAACACCACCACATAACTCCTTTCCTCAAATCACTCCACTGGCTCGTAATTCCTGAACGTATAGAGTACAAAGTTTTCTCACCTACCTTCAACACTCTTCAATCCTCTTGACCTTCCTATCCCCGTCAGCTGTTCACTGTCGCTCCGTTCAGCCCATTCGTCTTCCACCCTGACTCTGCTCCGCCCTTCCATCACCTCATCACTTAAATTTTCCAATCGCTCTATAGCCTATTTAGGCTAATATAGCAATCTCTCTCCAGTTGTAAGTCACATATCTGATTCACCTTGCGAACTCACCCAAGTCTCATCTCTTTCAATGTATCCGCAGGTCTTTCACTAAAAACACTTAAAGCATTGCTCTTTCACAAAATTTCAACTCTTAGCATCACCCATCTTAGCCGCCGTCTGTCTGCCTGCATGACTCTCCGGATCTTGACCTTCTGCCTATCGATTTTGCTTTGATTAAGCACCTGTGAATAAGCTGGTTCCCGTGACTTTGTTTCTGTAAGCGCTGTACAGTAGGAATCTTTAGATTACGACTAAGCTTACTATTACGATTCTCATTAATGTGCCCACCTGTCTTATATTGATATGAGAGTGTTATCATTTGGTTATCCTTGCTGAATCCGTTATTTCCAATGCACCTGTATTCTCCGAGGTATTCAACGCACTCAAAAGAACAGTTTGGAAAAATATTTATTGTCAACTTCCCTTCCGATACATAGACGTAAGGCGATTTATTGCGAACTGCGTCGCTAAAAGGTTCTGTCTTGTGCCATTGTGCAGTCGGAGGAGTACTTGGATCGGAAGTAACATGGCACTCAAAGACAAACTGCTCTTCCTTCAGAAAATCAACTGACACATTTCCTGAACCATTGAGAGTCACGATTGTTGCAACTGGAAACCAAAATAAACACAGAATGTACTGTTTTAATAAGTTGCGTACAACTACTACCATGTAAATAAAAATATCAGTAATTATTGGCTATTTTTATCATAATGATATAGGTTAACTACAGTGATTTCTGGTTTTATTGCTATTGAAATCCAGCAATAGGCCTACTATCGCCCGCAAACAAATAAATTCTGGTAAAAACGATCTGATGGTTATTCAATGCAATGCAAGCAACGCTCATGGATACGCATTTGTTTCGGGATACCTGAATGTGCTCAGTAAGTTTAGATTGTTTGGCTACATAGTTAAGGCCCGTGTTTAGTAGGCCTACCGGGTACCTTTTCCAACTTGGACCTTGACGAATGGGGTCCATTCCAGACAAATTTGCTTTAAAAAATAAAACAAAATAAATATAAAAAATAAATAAATAAAAATAATAATAATAATAATAATAATAATAATAATAATAATAATAATAACCAGTCACTTGTTCCAACGTCTGTCTATCATTATTCAGCGCTTCAATGCTGTTGCCTTTCACAGCACATTTGTTCTCCCTGATCTTGACTTGGATGGCCACTCCAGAGTTAAAATATTTAATTAATATCTGGGGAAAACAATATTATTATTATTTATTGTTTTTAAAGCCTGAGGGATCATATATACCTCGGGCGCTAAAAAATTATAATAAAAATAATAATAATAATAATAATAATAATAATATATAATAATAGTGGGGCGCGGTGGTGTAGTGGTGGCGTCGTTGCCTTGAAGCCGGAAGGTTCGAGGTTCGAATCCACCTCCCCGCGTAAGGACCTTGGGCAAGTTCTTCACTCACAATTGCTCAGCGCTTCGGCGTGAAACTCCGATGCAGTGTCCGCTCTGCATTCGGGAGCGCCTCTGAGTAGGAGGAGCTTGAAGGGGCGCTATAACAAGTACGCATACAAACAAACAAACAAACAAATAATAATAATAATAATAATAAAATATTTCGTCGTGCCTGGGCACGACGAGGCCGTAGTAGGCCTACTCTGTTTTTAGAGGAATAATTATAATGATAATAATAATAATAATAATAATAATAATAATAATAATAATAATAATAATAATAATAATAATAATAATAATAATAATAATAATAATAATAATAATAATAATAATAACGACCCTCATCCAAGATGGCAGCTCTCTTTACAAATATGTCAACAGATGGGTTTTTTCAACAGCAATGGCCTTGATTTTATCTCAGATTTGGGCCGCCGTCTAACACAAGCCAACGGGGAACACCGCGAGTCAAGGTTTTATTCCAGCGTATCTTCATGACTATACAATGCTTTAACGCTGTGGCTTTCACTGGCTCTTTCATTAAGCCCGTGGTTCACATAGATGAGTAGTAACTGTTCCAGATACGCCGAATCGCCGATTTCATAATTTGAAGTCCCTGGGGGAAAGAAGTAGAGGGCAAAAAAATTGTACTAATAATTATAATAATTTGCATCTCCTAAACACGGGCCTTAACTATGTAGCCAAGCAATCTAAACTTACTGAGCACGTTTAGGTATCCCGAAGCAAATGCGTATCCATGAACGTTGCTTGCGTTACATTGAATAACCATCAGATCCGTTTGTCTCTCTGGGTCGACGCAGTCTCGACAAACGTTTCTGATCGTCAGACTTCTGTTGTCATTGCTGAATACAAATCTCCCGAGAAGATTGCTAACTACAAAACACAACTCACCTATTATTTTTGGGAAATATGACGCATCGAGCTAGAATTACTGATAAATCATCATGGCGTTGGACATATCAGAAAGAACATTGCACACTTACATGCACACAATGGTTTTATTATAGGTAGGCCTAACACTGCAGATGTCAATAT